>CAOLHI010001566.1:0-361139 GCA_948474755.1 Ctenosaura bakeri | reverse complement strand
GCGAGAAGGCTCCTCCAGGAGGCTGCCGTTTTCCCCTCCTTCCTTCCACAGGCGAAGGAACGAGGGGGGAAGCGGCACCAGTGGAGGCTTCTCACGCGAGCCACCCTCCCCCAGGCGAAGCAGGAGGCTCTCGCGTCTGTCCCCCACGCGCGCGCGCAAAGCAGGAGGCGTCGTGTCCGTCCCCCCCGCGTGCGCGTGTGAAGCAGGAGGTATCGCATCCATCCCCCCCGCGCACACGCGAAGCAGGAGGTGTCGCATCCGTCGCGCTAGCGCCCCGCCCCGCCCCTTCCTTCCACAGGGGCGGAGGGAAGGAAGTGCGACCCAGCCGCCTCCCCGATGCTCCGCACAGGAGGTAAGTGCACCTGGGCGCCGGGAGCGTTGCGCAAGCGCGGGTGATTTTCGCTTTGAGGTGAAAATCAAAAAACCCGCGATCGCGCCGCTGCAGCCCCATGAGCGCGGCGGAAGTGGGAGTGCGTTGTGCAGAGCGACGCTCCCACTCCCGCGAGGCTCACGGGGCTGTCGCGAGACAGAAAGCCCGTGCGAAAAGGGCCATAGTTTGGGTGTGTGTACACACTTGCCACTATGTCACTTTCATCAGGGACATGGGAGTGGGGATATGTGTGCACGTGCCCAAACTGCTCCCTCATTTGCAAATGAGGGAGCAGTTTCAGCACCCACTCACCTCTGCTGCCATGTCTCTGTTGCTGCTGATGCGGTTGGTGTCCAGGTTCATGCCACTCAGATAGGTTAATGCCACTCAGCAGTTACAGCTTTGGAGTAGCTACCACAGTTGTGAAGTTATGGCTTTGTGAGGTACTAATACAGTTACCTAGTTATAGTTTCTATTTAAACACACACATGCGCGCACACAAACTGCCTATGCCAAATACTACCCAGCTGCTATCAATCACAAGAGGGAAGACTAAGAATCAATGCGGGAAGGCAAAAAATAGAAACCAGGTGCATTAAGCTGGCATTTCACCACAAGTGCAAAAGGTACTTCTGTCCTCTCACTATCTTTCCAAGTAGAAAAAAGCTCTCTTCAAACAGGAGACAGAGCAGCTCTGCTAAGCTCCGGAGTCATAGCTGAGACAGACAGAAGAAAGATCAGATCCAAGGATTTTGTTTGGAGTACAGTATTAGTGGCATGAGACTCCATTATCTCCCAAAATTGCATATATGGGTAAATTAAATCATATATCGCAATGCTATGCATCTCCTATCCAGAAACTTGGACTAAAATTCAAAGAACTCCCCTCATCCAGCATAGTAGAAGGAATTCTGGGAATTGTACTCCAGGAAAATGACTTGGCCAAGCCCTGCCCTGAGGAAACTGGGCTAAGACACATTTACCCAGAGAGCTGGAATAGAAAGGGTGTGAAAAAAAATCTTGCTTTCTGCACTAAGTGGGGGAAGAGGGGAGCCAAAGAAACTGGTGGAAGAACAACCGGGCAGGATGTGTAGCTTTAAAGGTCCTGGCATGGACACAGCTGGCAACCTGAGGGACGTCGCATCAAGAGAGCACAGTGAAGAATCTATAACAGATGCTGCCTTCTAACAGTGTGGCTACATTACAGCAGAGAGAGCAGAGATTTAGGGTATAATGAGGTGAATGATTGAGATTCAGTGGGGGAGATGAGGCCTGTGTTCTATAAGCAGTGAAATGAACCACAGCGTGTAGAATATAGAAAAGCTATGCTTCCATCTAGAGGAGGAAGTATGAAGTCCCCTTTCCCTGCTTTACAGATAGATACTGTGAGCATAGGAATTTTCAGAATCTTACAGGTATATAATAAAAGGAAAACCAGGCTACTTTCTCTCACTCTGAACACATCTGACCTTATCTGATTTTGGAAACTAAGCAGATTGAGACTGGGCTAATCCTTGGACCACCAGGGAATGCCAGTGATCTCCAGCGAAGACTAGGAAATAATCCTGCTCGAAACCAAGGAATGCCATTATTGTTAGTTAAGAGTTCACAAGGCTTTGCTGGATGAAGCAATTACTCAGTATGAGGCAGAGTTCTTTGTTCCTGTGTTATCTGATTAGCTAGACAAAGGTCTAGGGAACTGCCATTGCATGTCCTCAGTGTTACTCAGCTGTCAGGAGATGAGCCTTTAGAGAAGAATGAGCCTGTAGCATACCCTCCAACTGTCCCAGTTTAGCAGGGACTGTACCAGTTAATTGTCTGTCATCTCACTTTTTTGGCTGTTTTTAAAATGTCCCAGTTTCTCTCTCTTCCCATTTACTCCTTTGCCCTCAGCTTACTTGAATTGATAAAAATGGAGGTCCTTTCTGCACTACTTCACTGTGCTGCTTCTGGGACGGGATGGCAATGTTTGGCAGATAGCGGTTCCACATGACGTCGTGGCTATCCTGTTGCCATCCTGTCACAAAGCGTCATACCCATGCAGCATTTGCAAAAGAGAAAAAATCCATTTTGCACCTCCAAATGTCCAGCACTCCCACGCTTACCATTGTGCGGAAGCCGTAGAAGCTGTGGAAGCACAATTGCGAGGCTTCCTGCCCCAGCGCAGCAATGGCAGGTGCCCAGCTGCACTGCAGAAGGAAGAGGCAGAGCCATCACACTTCCTTTTGCAAGGAGTAAGCAGGTGCGGAGGGGAGCATTGCTGACACACTTCCTTCTGGACCTGAATTGCAGCACGACAACATGGAAGAGCATTGTTGTGTGGAAATGGCCTGAGTCCAAAGTGAAGGAGTATTTTGCACTCAATTTAGTAGGAGGGAGAAGATAGAATCTACAATTTCTTGTAAATTCAGACAACAGCAAACTGCGACTGCCTCTCCTAGCCTGTGTGTTCTTCTTCATTAATAACTTTTGCCATTTTGACCACACTCTGATGATGTTTGACCACATGTGTCCCAGATTTCTTCTGTGAAATGTTGGAATCTATATCATAGATGAACCTTTTGGTGATCCTTTTGGCTAGCTGCTTTGGGTCACATACCAGGAGAAAGGCAGGATATAAATTAAATAAATCCATTTTAAAAATGAAAATCCAGTTTTGTGAAATACAGTCACCCCTCCACTGTCATGAAGCTTTGGGGCATGGAACCCTCGAGAAAGTGGAAAAACAATGAATAACTGCCCCCATGATCCCCTCTCTCATTCCTTTGCCTTTTGCATGCTGGAGCCAGAATGGGAGGAGAAGCTCTGGAGGGGAGAAGGAAGGATTGCATGAGCCTTCTTCCAACCCGCCCACCCCCACCACCGATTCCCTTGCCTTTTGCTTCATCTCAAGTCCTCAGCAACAGGACCAGAGGTAAGGGGATAGGAGGGAGAACTCCAGAGGGGAGATGGAAGGTGCATGCGAACCCCCCCCCCCCGCAATTCCCTTGTCTATTCCTTGGGCACAAATTCTCAGTGCTGGAGCTAGAGGCAAGGGAATAGGAGAGGGGAACTCCTGAGGGGAGAAGGAAAGCTCATGAGAGCCTTCCCAACCATTCCCTTGCCTATTGCCTCAGTGCGGGTTCTCAGTGCTGGGGCCAGAGGCAAGGGAATAGGAGGAGGGAGCTCCAGAAAGGACAAGGAAGTCATGCATGTGCCCCCCCCCATTGCTTTGCCTTTTGTCTGGGCACTTGCCTTCCTTCTCTGTGCCCAGGAAAACAGAAAGGAATAGGAGGAAAAGAATTGGGGGCAGGGGAAGACAGGCACACGCTTCGTGAATAATCAAATCTGGGAATGTCAAATTCACGAATGTGGGGGGAGGACTATGGTTCTGGATTTAAGCAACAGGGCATGTCATGGCTTGTTGCTATTATTGCCTATTGGCTTGTGTTTATTATCTTACCTTCCTTGTTCCCAGACATTGTTACCTCACATGAAAGAAGAGAAGCAGCATAGGAGCAAAGCAAATTCAGTTTGATCACATTCTGTGTGAGGCATAAACAGCAGTCTATCAACCATTTCTGTGGGAAGGAGATACTATGCCACAGGGCTATACCTGAATGCTAAGGAGAGTAGGGTGTTTGTTTGCAGCACAAACAGGGAAGGAAGGTGCTGTTTAGAGAGGAAAGGCCCCTGCAGCCAAGGCCATCCATGTGCTCAGTATGCTCACAGGTCATGGACGGTGGGATTGTGCCATAGGGAAATGAATCCCATGTGGTCAAATGTGGATGGGGCAAGGATGGGATGATCCTTGCCCCTAGCACTCCGAAATTAGTCCCTCACTGGCACACATTATTACTACTAGCTATTTTAAAAAGCAATATTATCTCCAAAAATTAATAATATGGAGGAACATAAGGCACTCACCTTTTCCATGTCATCCCAGTTAGTGATAATCCCATGTTCAATGGGATATTTCAGAGTCAGAATTCCTCTTTTACTCTGTGCTTCATCTCCAACATAGCTGTCTTTTTGACCCATTCCTACCATGACCCCCTGGAAAATTAAGTGAAGAAATGAAAGGAAATACCAGTATCATTTTGCAAATGTTTACCAAGTCTAGGCTGTATAGGCTTGGTCATTATCCTTCTCCTATAGGACTAAGGAGGAAATGCACCTTTATATGCTGTTGCATTGCATGCATTTTCTTTGACAGTTTCGTATAGCTGGTTTCATAGAAAAGGGAAAGGGAGGGGAGGAATGGAATGTGGCCGTACCTTTAAGACTAGCTGTTTTTTATTTTACCATGAGCTTTCATGGATATAAACCTACATCTTCAGATGTTGTACACAGTGGTATTAAAGCCTTGGGTATGAAGCATATTTATATAGTTGTGGGAGAGGGACAGAATGTAATAGGATACAGAAAGATGCAAATCATGTCCCTTGGCCTGAATTTTAAAAGGGCTGGGTGAGGTGATACAGGTATTTCAGATCTTTACAGCAGTCGGTTAGTGTTAATGGGTGACAGCAATAAATCTGCTTAGCAAAAGTCAGTTTCCCTGAATTCTTTTGCCTCCATTAGTGGAGGTATGAATAAAGGCAATGTCTTTGTGGCACACTCTACATAGATTAACAGAAGAGTCCTTGCTACTGCACATGTAACAAAAGGAATTGTCTCAGAGACAGTTTTGAACCCAGGGAAACTGACTTTGATAAGCCGATTTATTGCTTACACACATCAACACTAGCAGTACAATCTTAGACATACTTTCTTTTAGGAGAAAATACAAGACCCTCATTTAAACTTAGTGGAATGCCCTTCCAAGTAAATGTCTGCTGTAACTCTTCAGTCAAAATTAATGGGACTTAAAATGCTTAATACTGAAAAAAAATGACCTTCTGCTTGAAACACTCCAGCAGTTCTCATCAAAAGCTAATTTCTGTTCTAATTATTTGCCCTCTGCTTTCTTTGAGCATTATTGTTTGTAGAAACGCCAAGAGTTTCCACCCTCATTAGCTTTCATTTTAAAAACACTGACTCAAATTATATGATGTTGTTATCATACACTATGGATTGCTTTCTACAAGGTAGGATGGCTCACATGGGAAATTTGTTTAAGTGCAATGCTGAAATACAACTCAGTGACTGAATGAGACCTATAGAGATATTTGTCACATGTACAGTTTTACATAAGTAGTTATTGTTTTCTTTTAAAGTAGATGTTCTAAGAGGCAACACGAAAATAATAAACACTGCAGTCAGTATATAGAGTGAATTTGACCAATTGGAAGAGGAAATTTTAATGGCAATGTTTACTTTATTTCCTTAGGGTAGTACCAATTAGCCTATTATAACGGACTCCCGGTTTATATATTTAATAGACACTCATTAATTTCTTGATGAGCTATGTCATTACTGTGATCACAATTCTGGCCACTAATAAGCATCATTTCAATTATCTAAGAAGGGGTGGGCAAATTTGTGGTAATGATGGAATTGTTGGGTGGATGCAGTTAATTGTGATGATGTAATGACTCAACAGTCCTTCCCCTACAACTGTTAAAATCTCCCCCAAAAGGTTGGAAGGGGCACAGCTTTTGGAGGATGCAGAGGGTTGCATTGGGATACGAGGAGAAGAACATACCATCAAGTGGAAATGTGATGTTCCATTCTACCCATTATACTTGCTAGCAATAACGATGCTCAGAATATACATTTGTTTATTCTGATACATTCTTTAATAAATAATATAGGTGAGAAATCATTCAGCACATTCTGATATGATCTCCTCAATTTTGTGGTTGTGTCTAGATGCAACAGCAGACCAGAGTTTACCTTTACATCTCATAGAATTTATGAAAATGAGCCACATTGTCATTCACGCTGCAAAGCATGGCTTTGGAGACATCAGAAGCCCCTGAATTTACTTTAGATTAACTCTAGATTATTGTGCCATATAAACCTTACATAGTTATTAGTTTTAACTATAGCTAATTGAAACAAGTCTGCTTGATAAATTATGGTATGAAGTTCATTTGTCTTGACAAACCACATACAAGATCAAAACCAAAAATTGCCAAGGTGTAGAGGGTAGCTGCCTTTAAGCTAAAAAGGAAGTGAATGTTTATGGACTCTTCTGCACGATTGGACTAAAAGAGGACAGGGTAAAGCAAGGCCTGAGGCTTTTTTCCCATCTCCTTTGAAGAATAGGCAACTCTCTTTCCCCATCATACCACAAATGGCATGCTGGTTTTTAAATTCCAGTATTTCAAAAAATCAGAATGCCTCAGATGCATATGTGGATGGAGTGCAGTTTTCTGGATGGAGGGCGCTGCTAATAACTGACCTGATGCCGAGGTCGTCCAACGATGGATGGAAAAACAGCCCGAGGAGCATCATCTCCTGCAAATCCAGCTTTGCAAAGTCCAGAGCCATTATCACAGACAAGAGCTGTGGTTTCATCATCGTCACACATGGCTCCTTACCGTCCTCGCCTAAGGAAGCAACTGTTTAGGGGAAAATAGACTTGGGTTCTTTGATAAGAAGGTTAACCGTAGAACATAATGTATATATATTTCCTCCAATATTTCACAGACAAAACCTGTGGCACATGTAGCCAAGTAATATCAGAGTGTGGTCAAAATGGGAAAAGTTATAGAGGAACATTGTTATAATTCAAGCTTTGAATTATAGGTAGATAGAGAGTGTAATGTCCCTGTACTTTCTTGAATTCAGGATATATCACAAGAGAAAGAGAGACAGAGAAAGACAGAGAGAGCGAATACATTATCACATTGGGGCAGGTAAATTGAACTTAAAGCAAGATAATAAAGTCTTTCAGACATTAACAGATGAATCCGTTAATGACTTTGCTTGTAAAAGAAATGCTTTCCAACCAATCTCCCACTGAGAGAACAACAAAAGAAGGTAAGTCCCAGCCGAGGACAGTATTATTCACCTATAAGTGCAGTTTGCCAGCCTCATGTGATAAAAGCCAGAATTTTTTTGTGATGCTTAGAGTAAATAGATTTTATACATGGAATTTATTACCCAAAATAACTGGTTGCAGGTCTCTGGTGGATAGAGATTGTCCTTATATCTTGCCAAATTAAATTCATGGAGCCATAATGGAGGAAGCTGTATTACACATTGCAGCTTCAGAATTTCCACAGACACAATCAGGTATGACTATTGAGCTGTGAATACAGAGCTTCAGTTGAGAGTGTCCTTTAGGTGGAAGTATGTATAGTGAATCAGCTACATGTAACCACTTCACATCATAATATCATCCACGGTGCATATGTAAAGTAGTTTTTTTTTTACTCACTAGGTGCTAAACCATGGCTCCTTTCAGCAAAGTGAATATTCTTTTATGATACAAAGGTGAGGAGGTCTGCTACATTATGCAGACACACCTTGCTGGTTTGGGTAGTCTTTTGTTACTTGGCATTACTTGGTAATCTCTCTCTCCTTTAGTCACAAAATCTAAACCCAAATTCTTTTGTTAGATTAATTAGTTCAGTTAAAAACTGGGAAATTTTTGTTTAAGGACTTTAGTCCTATATCCTACAGGTAGATGCATCATTAGGCAGAGTGATATCATTACTTATTTTTACTATTGTTATATTATCATCTCTAACAAAGGCACTTGTAGAATTATCTGCCTTAGCTACCAAAATAACCAGCCTTGATCTGGGCTAGGAGGAGCCATTTGCTCAGACAGCTCAATTACTTCTGCTGGCCTGGCACATCTACAAATTTCATAGGAAAGTTTTAGGCTTTTATCCAATCATACAGCCCTATGATACTCTCAAGGTCTCAGATGAACTACTTCTTTCTTGAAGAGTTCAAACAAAATCAGTGATAACAGTGCTCTGATGCTATTATTTTCCTAGTTAATGGTTTACAGTTAAACATGTTAATAAAGTGTTATTTTGGATTTACTAAAGAAGAAAACAAATATCCCTTTCATACTATGCAAGTATATTACTATGATTCTACATTAATAGCCATTGCCTCAGCCTATAGCATATTGGGGTTTGTAGTTTGGTAAAACCTGGAGCTCACTGGCTGAAAGTTCTAAACACTTCTCCCCAAGCTACAAATCGCAGGATTCCATATGATGGATCTATGGCTGTTAAAGTAGAAACACACTGCTATAATTGTGCAATGTGAAGGAATCTCTTGTGTATGTGTACATTTATCTGTACAATTTTGCTGCCAGGAGAAGTACTCCCTCATTTCGTTCTCTAATCAAATTTGCAGCTATCTATGGGTCCTTTTACACATTCAACATATGAAGAAAGCCTTGGTGATAAAAGTGGCATCAGGATCATATCTTGGCCCACTAGTGTCTACATGCTAAACATGGATGAACAAAAAGTGGACGCCCATGACCATGTACAGCTCTACACAAATAAGCTTCCCCTTCTCAGATCTTCATGCTCATTCTGTAGACATACAGTGAATAGGGATGGGAAGTCACGCCACTGGCATCACTTTCCATTTAATCCTTTATTTATTTATTTATTGAATGTATAAGCCACTTTTTCTCCCAAGATGGGACCCAAGGTGGCTTCCAAAAAGTAAAAAAAAAAACCCAAACATTAAAAGCATAAAAGCAACTGAAACATTAGAAGACATTTCAAATTATAAAACTAACACTAGATTTTTTTAAAAAAAGTAATGCCTGCTTTAAAAGAAATGTCTTTGTGTGCCTTTAGACCACCTCATGTGGTTAATACATAAAAGCTGGCATTCTGCTAGTGACATATGCATGCTGCACAGACAGGGCAAATTATTCGCTAAAACACAACAGATATAGTCTGCTGACAGCACCAGCAGTGGAGGTGTACATGCAGCCACACCATGTATTGTGTTTAGGTACTGTCCATTGCACATTGTGGTTGTACATTGGACAACAGCACCCAGTCATTGTCATGTGTAGCGGATGTGGTTGACATGTTGTGCAATGTTGTTGTCCTGTACAGTGGTTTCATGTCTCCATATGTGGATATTTACACTACATTGAGGGGACGTTAATACTGCTTCCAGAGACTGGCCTCCTGTTGATTAGTGCCAAGCAGAATAGAGCCATTGAATCAATTGTTGAATGGTGAGTCAACACATGGGTAAATTCAATGGTTTCAGTGGCTATACTCTAGTTGGAATTAATAATAAAATTTAGGTTGGAAGAAAATTTCTTTATCAGTATCGATATTGTGCTGCCCTCTGCTCCATATTGGTATTGTGACTGGAAATGAATATAGGCAGAAGTTGAGATGGTCAGTTGATACCAGAATACATTGTATTCTGATAAACTGAAATCAGTATATTCTGTCACTGATATAAAGCTTCTTCATCCAAAAACTTAGGGAAGTATGGTTGTTTTACATTTCTTTTCACCACCTGAATTTGGAAAGGTAATTGAAAAACACAGTTTGTTGCCATTATTCATTACAGTGTTCTTACTGTTGTACAAATAATTTGCCATCATTTGTTGCACTGTTTGCAGAAGTAACTTGGTTACATTACCTGTTACTCTGCACTGCAATTTATTTAGATAATCTTAAAATTCATCACAGAGTGACACAACTCTTGAAAAAAAATCCACCTAAAATGCTGGTACAAATCTTATAGCGCCCTTCAAAAATAATTAGAAAAAATGTTAAGTAGAAAATGTTGACACGATAACATAAGTCCCACCAGATTTTATTATGTCCTGATTGCCCCCACCAAAAATAATTCATTATAAGTAACTAGGTTATTTGTAAACACATTCACCAAGATCCTACTCTGAGCAAGCAGAGCTTAAGGTCTTCGCACACAACACTGTGTCCTCTCTCCAATCCCAGCAGTTATCAAATCATGAAAGGGGCCCCTGAATTTCCAAATTCTAGCCTACCAGTGTGTGTGACTGTGTGTGAGGCAATTTAAACAATGAAGAAGCTGCTGGACTCAGCTAAGAGTGTGGAAGAAATGAAGATTCACTTGCAGAAGGAGTTTATCCTTCTCTTCCTTTCCCTTGGAGTCCAAAATGGCTGCACCCTTCACCATCTGCATTGCCTCCCCCTTCCCTCCCTCTCCCACCAGTAAGCAACCACACGATGGATCCTCCTGGAGCTTGACAGAGGCTGATCATCTTTGAACAGTCACCAAAGGGTACAGAATAGACCCCATACCAATGGTGTCATTCTATCTTTTTGCACTGATTTGCTGAAACTGGTTGTGAAAATTGTTAAAAATATGGATGGGGAGGTTAAAAGGGGATCCAGGAATATCAGAGGGGAGGAGGAAAAATAGACCAGAGTGGATAAAGGAGGCCAGAGAGGTGAGGTGGTCAGAGAGAGGAAAGGACTGGATCGCGGGGGGCACAGAGAGTTGAGAACCTGTTAATTTTTTTGAATGACATACTTGCCCTGCATTCTACTCTGTCTAAAAAGTGGCACGTGTGTGTATATCATGAACATGCTACCACCCATAATTTCAAAGCTTTGCACATCATATAGTGAAATGATACAGATGGCCACCAGCTTATTGAGAGGTTATGTGTTTATCATAATGGAATTATATTACTGAAATTATGGTAACAATTATCACAAACCCACATATGCTATATTTCAAGCATGATTTTTTTTATCAAACATGCTGTCCAGAAGTAGCACTCCAAAATGTTTTAAAATGTTGACTTGTGTCTATGAAGTCCACACTCATTGTAGCCAACTAGCACTTTAAGAAATACTTCTGCACAGAAATGTCTCCATTAATGATGTTATAATGTTATAATCATTCTTTGCAGGAAAGGTCTAAAAATAAACATTCTCTGGAAAGCTTCAGAAAGTGTTGGTTAATGTTTGAAATGGCAGCTGCTCCTGTTAAGTGTTCACTTAAAAGAACTATGCTATATTTGTCAACTGTGAATTCCTTATCAGAAAGACTGTTCTGGGAAGTGCAGTGAGATATGATTGGTTCTACTGGTCAGAAAAACAGCAACCTGTACTTCTGTTTGGGATTCTTTTGTGTCAGTGTGTAAGGGCTCAGGGCCTCCCTCCATTTGTGCAGCTACAAATCCCCCTGAGTGGTAGGAAAAGTTAAAATGACTTTGTGGCAAGCTCTGTCCTCTCAGGACATTATGCGAGGAGCTTCTGATTTCCACAGAAACCTAAATCTAGACAGTGTTCATCATAGTTCTTGCAAAGAACTGCACTGAAAAGGAATATTCATGTGCACTGACGGAACAAATGCTTAATCTCAGAACAATGTGTGTGTGTGTGTGTGTATTGAACAAAAGATATGAGAGCCTGAATCCTATTGGTAATCCCAACTAGAACAGATGCATTTAAGCAATTTACCTGTATGTTGACTCACCATTCAACAAGTCATGCAGTTGTTATACTCTAGCTAGGATTGAACCATACAATTTGGGCCAGTATCTTTTATCACTCCAAATATTTTCAGTGAACACTTGTACAATAATCCATGAGTCAGAAAATGATGCAACATCAGCTGTGTGAGTCATTCCCCATTGATTATGTGGACAAAGTTGTTGCTCTCTTTTGCACAAAAATGGCATTATTTGGCTTATCAACCCCTCTTGCTATTTTTGTTTTGCGTTCAGGTAATTTCTGAGTTATGGCAACCCCTAAGGGAAAGCTATCACTGGGTTTTCTTGGCAAGATTTGCTCAGAAAGGATTTGCCCTCTGAACAAATCTTCCTCTGAAGCTGAGAACATGTGACTTGTCCAAGGTCACCCAATGGGTTGCCATGGTTGAGCAGGGATTCAAACCTTGGTCACCCAGACTTCTACTGCAACACTGACTCTCTTGTCAATGGCATTCTGAGAACATGCCAGAAAAATATTAATGCTAATCTGCTTAAATTTAGAAATAGCTATTTCTACAAGGCTTTTGACAGATATTAATGAGAAACATGAATGATGGATATTTCTCATAATGACTCCAAGTAATAATAACAATAAAAAATACATTATCATTATCAAAAGTACTAGTGAACTGCCCAGATAGATCAGATCAAAGGTCCATTAGTCCAGAATTCTGATTTCATTGAAGCCAAAACCATATATACCCTATGTACACTCTTTTTTTGTTCTTAGAGCTGCTGCCAGGTGCTAAGACACTTTCAGTTTTATGACACAATAATGGCTAAGCTTTGTCACACCATACAGGTGTCATTGCAAATGCAGAAGCATCTTGTCATCAGCCACTTATTCCCAATGATTCTTAAAGGGAGGTAGTAATCCCATGGAGTTCAGGAAGCCTGGAGCTCAACATTGCCATCCAGAATTGTGACCACATTTGTAAGAAGAATTGTGTATGTGGAAAGATTTGAGACTAGGTATGGGAAGAATACTTGAAAGTATTCCAAAAAGAAATAGTTGAAAACCATGAATCCTGGTTGGATGAAAATCTTCACAGTTTGAGACTTATTCTTTGCAAAAGTTGCTTTCCTCCCTCTACAGGAAGCAGGATTTTCTGTACAGAAAATAACCACGTGTGAACTTTGTAAATTAACTACTACAGTATTTTCTGCACAGAATACAGCTTTTTCAGCACAGAAACATTATTTTGCAATACTGTTTCCTGCACTGAGAATACTGTTTCTTGCATGTACACATATGCACACCTGCACAGACACCACATGTGTGAATTTTGTACAGAATAAGACTTGAAAATTACACAGGTTTAGAAGACATTCTTGCAGTAGGAAGAAAATTGATAAAACGTTGCTTCTTGTGAGAATTAAATTAACAAAGAATCACATCCATTCCTGACACTCACATGGAAATCCTCAAACACTAATCTTGTTTAATGGTAGGGGAAATGCTTCTAGCTTAGGAAACCTACTGTTGACTCCCTTATGTAAAGCTGCCACCCTGTTTATCCTAAAGTAGATCTAAGATGTTTGGAGGAAAGCAAAAAGTGAGGAAAGCAAAAAATGCCTGATCAAGAGAGGCAAGAAAGAGGGAGGAAGCTAGACAATGAATGACAAGCACTGGTGATCCACAAATATGTAAAAAGTGGTAGCTTGGTGCTAGCAGCGGAAGTAGCAAAACAAAAAACCTGCAGCGTATTTGGGGGGGGGATATTTATTACATGGAAATTTATTGAAATTTGTTTACAGTTAGAAGGATGCTGAAAGAATGCACTGTTTCTCCCACTAATGGATATAAGGTGGCACCATGAGCCTTGTACTTAAACAAAAGCATTTTGTTGCAAGTTAAGTTGTGTTTTGTAAGATTAGTTTCTTAAGATTCATATCTTAAGAATTTGTTAAGAAATTCATATTCAAACTATTACCCACTCTTTAATGGGTAATTCAATTTAATGCATTAAAAAACAAGGACAATGTATAATGTATTTCTCTAACTTTGTAGAAAAAAGTTCGACAGCATGAATTCTAAAAAAGGCATGTTTTAGGGAGTTGATTTTAAAAAAAACAACAGCCAAGGCTACGTGGATTAGTTTACAGCCAGATTACAGAAATGAGAGGGCAATGTATGATGATCCTTCAGGTTTTTCTCAACTTCAACCCCTATTAACCCTCCCCACTGGCTCTCCTGACTAGGGTTTATGGGGCAGACAGTCCAGAAACATCTGGACGACTACACTTTCCCCCTCCCCGATACAAAGAAGAGCAATGCTACCAATGCAATTCACTAAATATAATGGCCATGATTCACTGACAACTGTAATGATATACTTGTTGTGTTTGTATTTGGTTGTTTAGATTGCTTCGCCTCCTCTCTTTCTCTCTCTCCAAACTTAGCCCACCTCCAAGCAAGTCTCATTACTCTTTTCAAGATCAGAGTGACTTTGGCCAACATTTTACCACATACAGAAAAGCACGAACACACAAATGCACTTGTTCTTCTACTTTCTGTTGCACACCCTCAAAGGACACTTGCATTTCTGCTCGATTGAGAGAGATGTGGATTCTAGATGCCTCTACAGCACAATGAACACATTTCATTCTGGATGTCAGACTACTTTAGTGAAAAGTAGCAGCATGAACACCATTATGCAAAGGATTTTTGCCATAAGATTTTTTTATATGAAAATTCACTCTCAGCTCAGCTTTGCACTTTCAGTTACCTTACTAAAAAACCGCAAAATATTTATATGAACAGTGTTCCCAACAAAATGCAATTGTGAAGTGTTTATGTCTAGCAGTAACGGAAGAGCAATAGCCCATCAAATTGTCCTCTTACTTGTGAATAAGCCACAACAACAATTCTAACTATGCCTAACTATGCCAGTAAATCAGTTCAATGTTTTGAACTGTAAACATGGCTCTGTTGGGTACCCTAAGTAGTTCTGACAGTCTCCAAATGGTAGCAAGGTCCTCCAAAATCATCATCCTTGAATATGTTGTTCCATTGAGGCATCATAAATCCAAAGAACTACAATAATTGGTGTCCCCACAAGGAGTTATAAGAATCAAAAAGGCTATACAACTGCCATTCCACTGAACAAAATCTCGTTTCCTAATTTAAGAAAGGTGAGAACACAGTAGCATATTACTTACCAAATACCCCAGGAAATGGCAACCAAGAAAAACAAGCAAAACTTATAGCTCCCTTGAACAAATGAAATACTCTCACCTTTTATTACATTTATATCAGCTCATGGAATGGAGTTCACGGAATACCTAGATCTGTCACGCCATTTTTGGAAACTTTTTTTCTCCAGCTTGTGCTTATCAAAGCAACAGCTTGAAGGGCTGGATAAATTAGGGCAGAATTTCTGACACCCTTGGACTCTTGCCTGTTCTGAGTTGTAGGCAGCTTATCCCAACAATCTCCTTTTTCTCTCCTCCTTTTCCTCCACACTTTTCAAATAAGCTGAAAAGATTACCGAGTGCGGATATAGAACAAGACTGCTTGTTTTATTCATTCTTAGTTGACTATCAATAGCTCTGTTCCTACTTTTCTAAAAAGGAAAGTTACCCATCTACAATAGGGATGGAGGAACCATACATGTTGTTATCAGTTTTCTGTAGTAGACAGACAGAAAATAGACACCTTATCTCAAGATGGGGTGACTCTATGCCTGAAAATGGCAGCTGACTCAGCAACTAGTCACCTCCTTTGTGATAACTGCAGGTTACTTCAGTTCTGTCTCATGGACTTTAAGGTTACATGGTGTGCAGCGTGTGTGTTTTTAGCATTTTTTTAAAATATAGTGGCTTAATTTTGATGTTGAATCTACATTTTTTCAGAGAACGCAATCTGAAAATGTATTACTGGTTTACACAAACCAGGTTGCAGAAACTGAGTTGTAGCTACTATTTATCTTTTTAATTCATACAAGAATGGATGCTCGAAGTCCCCACTTGTAAATGCCATTTTTGTAAGTCCCATGTGGTTATTCATCATAGAGACAGCAATGACATACACATTACAAAACTAATTTTTTCAGAGCAAAACACTTTTTCATATCTTATTACAAACCAGTATCTGCTGCTCACCCCATCAAAATGAATCCCCCTCTTGCTTCTTGCACTCCCCTTTCTCTTCCTCCTACTCACATCTCACCCCACCTTATGCTTTCATAATGTCTATCTCCCTTGCTTTTTATATGTCACCAGTTACGCTGCTTGCACAGTTCACTCCCTTTCTCCCATTATCCTTACCTTGTACCCTGCCAATGCACCCGGTTTGCTTCTTGCACTCTGCCATTCACACTGCTCACCCCTTTTTACTGCCTTTGCCTCACCTTATAGCCTTGAAATGTGCCCCCTCCTTTGCTTCTTACACACTGCACCACTCTCTCTCCCTCCTACTCCCTCTCACACCTCACTTCACCTTTTCAGTGATCCCTCTTGCTTCTTACACACCATAGCTTACATTGCCCATTCCTTTTCTTCCAATTTCCTTTCACATCCTCACAATGCACCCCCTCTCATGCTTCTTGTACTCTGCCAGTCACAAGGTTCCCTTGAACTCCCTCCTCCTCTGCTTCACTTTGTGCCCTCACAATGCTTTCCCTTGCTTTACACAAGTTTACACAAACTTTTTTAAAGAAAAGCTTCGAATCTGGGACAGATGATGGGCCAAATTTGATCCTGACTTGCCTAGAATTCTGGGGAGAAATGGCAAAATTGGGGGTAAGGCAACCCTACGAAGTGAGGGTTTTAGATCCAAGGCTAGCAGCTTATAGGAAGGCTCACCATCAACACACCGAAATATAATTTTGGCCCCAGTTACTGGTTGACCAGCACCTCCAGAATTTGCACAATAATCTCTTCTTTTCATCTACTTGGTCAGGCTTTTACACGTGGGGGCTGAACAATTATTTTTCATAAGAAATGGGAAAAGCAATATACAATGCTGTGGTATTGCCTTTCAGCGATGGTGAGATTAAGATGGACTCTTGCCTGACAGGAATATGTAATTGTAGCACTTCTGCTGCCAGGTCTCCCACATAATACAGATTTTACTGAGGAGTGAAACTAAATAGAGATTGGACTTACCATGAAGATTCATTCTGGGATAGCAGGAGGAGGAATCCACAACAGTTGGGTTTCATTCCTGTGTGCCAACTGGAACCGGTTTTTCCTGCCAGTTCCAGTTGGCACACTGGGATGAAACCCAATCATTGTGGATTCTTCCTCCATGCCATCCGGAGAATGTACTGAACAGCTAACAGGCAGCAGCAGTAGTGGGGGGTAGGTTTATATTGGCAGTGGCATAAACCACATCTGAATGTCTTTTCCCGTGAAAAACCCTGTGATGAGACAATCCAAAATGAAGGAAAAGAAAGTACTAGAAGATTAGGCTCCCAAATCAGAAGGCACTCAGCCAGAACAGGGAGAAGAGCAGAGGACGAGTAGTTATAATGTAATAACGCAACCAGACTCAAGCCACATTTATGTTCAGCTGCTGATATACTGAGATATGAAACAAAAGTCTGACGCTGCATGTAACAACAGTAATATGGACTTTAAGAAGCAATTATCATTGAAGCTAGACATTGTGAAACAAGAAATGGATTAAGCATTGCAATACTTGGCTGAGCAACCTAAAGTTGGCAATAATTGTGGCTATCCCTTGGAATAATGCTATCACAGAGAAGGTGGAGCAGATTTGCTCTCCAGAGAGAGCAAGACTAGAACCTGTAAGTGGGATCTGCAAGGAAACAGATTTTGGAAAAAAGCAAGAAACTTTCTAGTCTTAACTTAGCAAGAGCTAAAAGCTGCATATTTGCACAACCCATCTCCTCAGAAAGTGCTAGGCTGAAGACCCACTTGTCAGAGATGTGGTAGTTGTGTGCTGCATTTTGCATCTTGCATTGAACAGGTGGCTTAACCAACAAGGACTCCAAGTCTCTCTCCTATTCTGATTTTGACTCTAAAAGGAGGCAGGAACTTGGCAAGAGCACTATTTGAAAGGAAGCTACCACTCACACATGCATAATCATCTCTTATCCAAGTTATTTTAAACTGTTCAGAAACAAAAGTTGAAGACTTCAAAGTAAGCAGTGAACATAGATGTTTTCTTCCTCTGCACGTTCATAGCCAACATTTTAATAGTACACTAGTTCAATTAGCAGCAGCTTCCTTCAACCCGCAGTAGACAATTCATTTCATTTGATGTGACATATATTCTAACATTCAGCTCTTTAGCTGTCACATCCCTTTAGACATTAGACATTTCCTATTTCAATAATCACCATGTGTTCCCTTGCCTTCCCCTCAGGTTTGCTTTTTAGGTGTTAATTTGCCATGTGTGGGCTCAATACACAGAGAATGAAAGCTGTTTGTGCATGCATGTCTCTGTCTCACTGCCAGCTTCCCATAATGCGACAAGCCATTTTTGATCTTTGAAAAGCTGCCAGTGTTTTAGTAACGAATACCTTTTAAAAAAGAGCCTGTTCTTTCATCAAAACAATGTATTACAGTAATATAAGATATTATGCTAGGCACGGCTTCATGTTCCAATCCCAATTTCACTATGATCTCTTAATTTCTTTGTGGGATATCCTTCTAGATTATTTGTGTGATGACAAGCTTTTTTAACTTTACAAGTTTTTTTCCTGGTGCTATGACAAACTGTTTTCCTATATAGTCAGCCCTCCACATTTGCTAGGGTTAGGAATGCAGAACCCTTGCAAAAGTGGGAAAGTCGCAAATATCAAAATGTGTATGTATGTCTGTGGGAAGGGGGCCAAGGCATGGCAGGGAAAACAGATACCCAAGGTCCAAACCAAGTCAGAGAAAAGAGAAGGAAAGGGCTGTGTTGGCATCATGGCCCTATACTTCGTCCCTCTTGCCCCTCTCCCTCCTTGGATTTGTGAGGGCATCAAGAGAGTGTTTGCAGTACTGAGCAATCAGGATGCAAGCTATTCTTAGCTAATGAGGTAGCAGCTGGCGGTGGGGAAGGGGAGGACAGAGGCAGGTTTTTAAAGGACTGTCTGGCCTGATCACAGCTGCTGAGATAAAAGATTCTCCTGGAAAGGATGACTTGAGATGAGGGGGGCAGGGGCTCGAGATGCTCACAAATGATCAAATCCGTGAATGTCTAACCTGCTAATGTGGAGAGCTGATTGTACGTAGCTCTTCTACATTCCTAGCAGGGTTAATTTTACAATGCTGTTTTGATGAACACTGTTTTACATTTTGTTCCTGTATCCATTAGGTGTGTCACGCCTCTACACAGATAGATAATGTCATTTCAGCTTTCCAAGTTGTGTTGGAGAATGTAAGATAAACAACAAAAAGCAACTTGGCCTTTACTTGCATCAATGACCAGTGAGTTGACCAGTGAGTTATGGTCCTGGATTTGTTGCCAGAACTCTTGTCATATACAGGCCTATTACAAGTCAATTTTTTTCCTAGATGGCTACCACAAGATGAGCCAACAGATACAAACTTTTCTGTAGTGGTAGTTATTATGTTACGAGAGTGATGTGGCCAAGATTTCCAAATTGATGATATTGTTAGGAAAACCTGAACACCTTAAAAACAGAAAACACTTTCCCATCTTACCTATTTCTTGACTTTTTTTTATAAGATGACAGGGACAAGAATAACCAATGGCTCATGAACTATGATAAATATCCAGTATTTTACACACAAAGGAAAGGAGAGAATTATCTTCAGCTCTCAAGATTTTATTTAAAGTTGAGAAACTAATAATGATTCCAGCTTCCCTACCCCCAGTATTGCACTCTGTATGCTTCTTGTTATAACCCAGAAGCCAAGAAATCCAACTGTTGAGAAGTCCCTCCTCAAATTTATAGTTCAACTCTGTTAAAATAAATTTATATATAGAAAAGATATAATGTACAACCCATTCAACAGTATTCAATCATTATATACTCCCAAAGAATATTACACATCCCAACTGCAGCAGCTTCTTATTGATAAGACATTTTTTTTCTTAGCAAATATAATATCCCATTGTTAAAGAGTAACTCAGGGCAACTTTGGAGAAAGTGTGATGCACATTTAAAACTTCTCATGAAGAAAGCAGTTGGGGGAAAAAAAACACATTATACTGAGAATATATACAACTGTGTCCAGTGCATAGCATTAACAGCAGCGTGTGAGAAGTCCATTATCTCAAATTGGCACACCATTATTTTGAAGGAAAACAGTTCACACAGCAAATTCAGTGCATTTATAGGATGCCAGTTAGGCACAAGAAAACGAGAAGATGTAGAATCACCAAATAAGTCAGAAAGAGATATCGGGATTTTGCCCTCGAGGTCAGCAACTTGGAGCAGTAAAGGCTTCGCCCCCTAATCCATCTCCTGAGAGAAAGGGCACCTCCTTTCACCTATTCAGAAAAGAAATATGCCTATCAAAAGCTAGTACCAGATAAATATCTTTCTTCTAGACTCTCAAAAATGAAGGTTTAAGCTTAATTTGCTATTAAGATTCTATTAGATTTTCATGAATAAATTTACACTAACAAGTAAATATCTCTTGATATGATAAGCTGGTCTGACCTTTGGGACAGCTTACACAGGCATTTTTATTATGTCAATAGGCTAGCCATTAATAGCCGATGATTCCCTATAAGATCAGCTATCTCCATTTACATCAGTCTCAATATACATCACGAGTTCAGGAATGGAAGCCCAACATAAACTGAAACTCAACTATACCTTGTCAGGCATATGGTTGTACTGAATACACCCTAATAATCTGATACTATTACAAAAGATGGCACTGCTGGGGAACCAGAGTTAAAAGATGTTCTATTGCTCACTAATCCAACTGGCAGAAACTAGTTTACTGTTAACTTCTTTTAAAAGGTTAATTTAATTGTTTCCGAAATATGCTTTTGAAGAGAAATAAGTTTCTAGATATTTCCTGGAAAAATAACCTCTCAGATTTAGACTTCAGAAGAAAATCCTTACCTTTCGTACTATAATATGTTCACTTGTATTGATTATTAGAGCCTCCTTTTCCTCATCAGAATCCATCTGAACAGTATATTCTCTAGGTGCTGATCTGTAAGTACTCATTTCAAGCCTTCAAAACAAATGAAAAATTAAAACATGTTACCAGATTACATATAATTCCAAACTACCATTTATTTACCCATTATGCTGAACTTTGTTTGAATTACTTTGGACATCATTCTCTTTCAGATGAACTACAGTTTTTTTTTAACTGTATCAAATCTTCTAATTGCTTGTCAACAGGGAAGGCAACAGCATCATACATTTATTAAAACCAAAAAATAATGCATGCAAAAACAGCATAGAAACCCTCTGCAGAAAAATGGGATCTTCATGAACAAATAAATAGTTCTCAGCCTGTGTTCCAGTCACTGCTTAGATGCTTATTGGTGTAGTCCAATAACTAATGGCATAAAATCCATCTTGCCCACAGCTACAAATACTCTCTTGAAATATGAAAGCCTAGTAAGCCCTGACATTTTAGGGTGTATACTCAGTTCACACAAGGCAAACAGCATAGAAAAGTTACTGCTTAGAACTATAACCACAGCCAGCATGATTGCTATGTGTGCCAAGAGATTCTATGGGGTATAATCCAGAACAGTAACACTTTCATGCAACAAGTAAAACTTTGCAATGTGTAAACCCACCACAGGTGATACATCAACATGGAAAAGATTCTCCAAATAAAAAGGTGTCTGAGAGCAACAGTAAACAATACCATTGGGAGGAAATTATTTGCAAACACAAAGAGAAAAGAAATCAAAATTTTAGGTCTGGGTTCACAGCACTGGAATTGGTAACCATTACTAAATATTATATCTGTCAATAAATTCCAGATAGGTAGCCATTAGAATAAGAGACCTCTTCATTAATTGTTCCAATAATAGAAAGGTCTGGCTGTCAAGATCAAGACACTTTTAAACCACATTCAAATACTTTCACCCACACCAATACAACTACCTTTTAATTTGTTCCTCAGAGAGTCCCAGGGCCTCTTCGGCAGCCAATCTCCTGTTCCTCTCTTCAGAGAGTGTTTCTGTTAGCTGCAATAGAGTCTGTTGTGCTGAATCATGTTGCATTTCCATCTCTGCAAGCCTAGAGTAAACCCACGGCTCTCAGTGACACAGGCAAACAAAACCAGTCAACCTCCTTTGCTATTCTATATAAATATTAGGGAACTAAACTAAAATTATTCAACTCAATAATAATAAAACTTACTAGATTTTAAATATACACAAAACTTTTCCTAAAGCTTTGGGTTATTACCATGATAAAGTTACTGTAAGTTGTATCCCAGTCCATGAAGCATGCTTCATGACATAAATGGGAAACCATGGGAGATGCAGCCTGTGGAGAATCTCTATTGGCTGAAAGTGTGTTCTTTCCTTATCTCTGATCATACTACAGGCTGGGAAAGTTTTGCAATGGAGCTTACTCCTGAGAAGACATCATGCATGGGATGGCCCCCTTTGCCTTGGCCTTTTCATGGTCCTGTCTACTGCTGGAGTATGCCCCCTACATCCCTTTTGCAATGGAATTTAAACTCCAGGAGATAAAAGTTCCCTTTCCTGCACTACTACAAATCAGAAACAATGCTGACCTTTTCCTGAGTTCATTGAGTTCCACATTGTCTATTTCAACAATAACTGCAGCTCTTTCCTGGGGAGCTCCTGGAGGAACTTCTGTTTGAGATTCACCCTAAATAGAACAAAATGAATATGCAAAACTGGTTCAAAATGTTAACAGAATGTCAACAGAAACATCCAATCTTGAATCCTAACTTGGAGAAAGAATTTACAATTTTGATCTAGAGTAGTGGTTCTTAACCATTTCTTTACCAAGGACCCCCCTTCAAACAGAATTTTTTGCTGGGAAATAAACTTACCTCAAGATTTAAATATTTATTTATTAAAGGATTCTGGAGACTCTGGTCTCCAGTGTAGTAATTTGGCATGCACACATTCCTGCTGCCATGTTCCTTTGGCCAGGGATATGGTAGCCAGAGTATGCACAACTGTGTCCAAACTGCTCTCTCATTTGCAAATAAGGGAGTAGTTTCAGCACCCGCAACCCCCTGCCCAAGCTTATGCTCCAGGCCCCAGTCTAAGAACCACTGATCTAGAGCTTAGACAAGTTTTGTCCACCGGCCTGTTTCTAGAAACAATTCAAAGTGCTGGTTATGACTGATAAAGCCCTATACAGCTCAGGTCCAGGTTATCTACAGGACTGTATTCTCCCATTCCAGCCTGCCTATGTTTTCAGATTTTCTGGGGAGACCCATTTCTCTGTTCCATTACCCTCACAGGTACATCTGGTGGGAACACAGGGCTTCTCAGTGTACGCTCCTAGGCTCTGAAATGTCCCTCCCAGAGAGGTTACACTGGCATCCCCCCTATATTTTTGGAGAGAGGTAGAGATTTTTGTTTTGTTTTTTGTTTTGTTTCAGCAGGCCTTGGAAGACTGATTGGTCAAGGAGAAAGGGCCTTGCATAATGTGCTGCATTTACTACATGCTGCTTTACTCTTTATATTTTCTGTTTCCAATACGTTTAATTTTTTTACAGTTCAGTTACATTTTTAATTCCATATGTTGTGAATTTCTACCTTTTCTTATTTTAAAAATTGTAAGCTACCTTGAGTCCTGAAAAGGTGGAATATAAATAGATAAAACTCATGATGGTGTGCAACAATCAGCTCAAATATTTTGTTTCAGTCCAAAATGGCTCTTAAAGAGCCCTCATTTTTGAAAAGCTGAACATGCAGAGAAGAAATTGATCTAAATTGATCTAATCATGCATGCATATTCAGCCCCACTTTCCCTGTCAGAAGGCTCAAATAGGGAAGGCTCTACTGCATATGAGTGCTTGCAATAGGGACTTGCTAGAACCACACTGTGTCTCCTCTGCATTTCAACAGAAATGTCCTCTCCTCTCTCATCCCCATTGCAGGATGACAAAATCCTGCAAAAAGGGCCCTAGAAATATATATTTTAGCGTCAATAGTGCCTAAGATGACTCCCCTCTGCCAGAAAAAAACGAATGATAGATAAATGGTGTGCTTTCTTACCTGAGCTGTACCTTGCACAGAAGCAACTTGCGCTTGATATTCCCTTTCAAGCTGCAAGTAACGATTCTGTAGGTCAGTGTAACGCAGTTGATTATCCCGCAAAGTCTGGGATACAGTTTTTAGTTGGGCTGACAATACAGCATTTTCTTCCACTGACTGCATTACCTGTAATCACATAGACTGCGTAAAGTACTGAGCAACTAATTTTCTCAAGGTCATTATCAGATTTTTGTGTTAAGCGTACATATCTGATAGAAGGGTAAAAAATTATGCAGTCGGTAACTTCCATGCTCAATCTAAATTATATAAATTCAGCAGGAAAACAGAAAAGTATTAGACACCAGGTAAGCTTTTTAAGCAGAGGTGGCCATTTTTCTCTTCCAGGGGTCAGGTAGGGTTTCAAAAATATCTCCCCACAGTGGCAGGAGAACAGACAAGGCAAAAAGTCCACAAGTAATCTAGAATACTATCCTATACAGAAATTAGTGGTCATTGCTTTGGTGGGCTAGGACATGCACTGTATATGGGAAAGTGGGAGCTCTGAACATTTCCAACTGGGTCTCTGCACAGGCATGAAAACCCATTTGTGTGAGGCACAGAGACCATGAAGAAGACTAATGGTCAAAAGTGGAACAGGATACTTCAGAAGGTAGTAGACTTTCCTTTGTTCAATGCTGTCCAACAGAAGTTGGATGGCCATCTGCCAGGCATTTTTTATAACTGTGGATTTCCTGCAATGGCAGAGGCTGGGCTAGACTGACCCATGGGGTTGGTTTAGTTCTGTAACTTTATGATGATCCAGCTACTCAGCTTTTGTCTACTGACTGGCAGTGTGCTCTACTGGCTTGGAGCACAAGATGGCCAAGGACCAGCTGACCAAGACTAGGGTAGCTAAAATTGGGCTGAATCTAAACTCTTTTCAGGTTAAGGGAATTGGAAATTACATAGCACTACTGTCAGCTGTGCATCAACTGCATCTTAAGTTTTCAGCTGCTTGTACAGCAAGCAGACATGAGTGACACAAAAAAAGTTACATTGCTTCAATGGGTATTCTCTAGTTGGGACTAACAACTGGACTGCAGAGTACAAGTTGCTTGTGTTTAGCATCACAGTTTTTTACCTATTTTTATTTGTATCTGCTCTCATCTCCTTATGGTTAAACTCCCAGCCCAGGAAGAAAGGTGGGATGAGCAACTATGGGAGGCAAAGATGCTAATTTAGTCCCCAAGGTGGCCTTGGAGGGTAACACCTTCAATTAACTTTTCCCCCTAAACACCAACCCAACACCCACCAAACAGCTTTTGGGAGTGCGGCGGGCATTTTTATCATATTTGTCTCCCAGGGCCTTCTTAAGTCCAGGAGAAGGTTTTTTTTAAAACAACTGGAAGTGACCTTGAGGTCATTTCTTGTCTTCTTTTTTCTTTTTTTTTAAAAACCCTCTCTTGGGTCTAAAATGGCCCAAGGGGGCTAAAACATGGCAAAGATGCCCCACACCCACAGAAAGTTGGGGCAAAAAAAAAAAAAATTAGGCCTGTAGGAGGCCCTGGAGGCTGCATGGAACTCGCAGGACACATTTTGCCCACCTGAATCTACTTCATGGATGAATTACTTCTATTATATGAGTACAAGGGCAGGCCTGACAACATACATATTATAATAGTATTGTCCACTTGTTTCACAGAATAACTTACAGAACAATTTATTTATTAACTGTCTTAACTAATGTAACTACTGCAACTAATTTGGGTAACTGAGTAATTCTTACTATACTGATTCGAATAAATCCATGTCTCTTCCTCTGGTTCATTTTACTTTCTTATAATTGGACAGTCAACCTTCCACATTCACTGGGGTTGGCCTGGTAAAAGTGAAAAAACTACAAATATCAAAATGTCTGTGTTATCTGTAGGAAAGAAGCCAAGCACTGGAGGGGAGAATGGACACTCAGGGTCCAAACCAGGTCAGGGAAAGGAGAGAGAAAATGGGTGGGTTGGCAAGGTAGCCCTGTATTTCCACTCTCTTGTCCATCTCCTCTTTTGGGGGGGGTGTATTGGGAGGGTTTGCAGTGCTGAGAAATCAAGGCCTAAGCCATGGTGAGCTGGCCAGGTAGCAGCTGGTGCTGAAGGAGGAGGAGGACCAGGGGCAGATTTTTAAATGACTGCGCAGCCTGATCAGAGTGGCCAAGACGGAAAGTTCCCCCAGAAAAGAAGCGCTTGACGTGAGGGGCAGGGGTTGGAGAAACTCACAATCAAATCTGTGAAAATTAAACCTGCAAATGTGGAGAGCCGACTGTAAAGACATTATTGAAGCCCTTATTTGATTTGTAATTGTGTTCCCCATGTTTCCAGGCTCTGTTCACAACCGAGGAGTACATATTTCCCTCACCACACAAAATATATCTGAATGATGTGGTATTTCTTACTTAACAGGTAAGCCTGCATATCTAGAACAAGTATATCCATGTTGTACTTGCAACAAAACTAATCGCTACTTTTATAGGTTTTTAAAAATCTCTCCAAAATGCACATTCAAAATATAAAAATTTCAAATGTTATTAATCATGACTCAAATATGGCTCTCTAACCTTAAACGAGCATTCTTGTCCAGATTATTTTTTTCTCATTAATCATCTGCTCAATCCGAAGCATGCAAAATACTCTATTTCATCCTACCAGCAAGTTTTATATTGGGCTTGGATCACTAAACCTACCCCTGAAGAGAAGTTTGTGTATTTAGTTTTGTGTTATTAAAAAACAGTGACAACAACCTAGCACACTTCTCTGTCACTGGTTCACAGCAGAACAAAGGAGCGATATACTGACACACTCTGCATGAATTGAAGTATTCAGATGCTGAGTGTCAGTTGCGGGGAAACAGAAGTGGGAAAATGGTTGCTGGCTATTCTGGCTGGAGGATTTTAAGAGTTCTTGTCTAAAAAGATGATTTTTCCAAACACTGGGTGAAAAGGCCAAACATTAATATGTACTGGGACCCATGTTTATTCAGCCACAGCCTGCTTCTTTACCTTTGAATTTATCTGCTGAAATCGCAGCTCTCTCTGGTGCATCTCCTGAAGGCAGCGCTGGAGTTCATTCTGAAGCTTGTTCCTCTCAGCCAGCAGTTGATTTACCTGATCAGGGGTGTCTGTACTCCCAACAAGAGCAACAGTTTCTAACCCCTTGGACAAAAATTTAAAAAAAAAGTATAGAGGTTGTCAAAGTTGCATAGGGTTTCTGTATTTACATTACTATGTTCCTTCTTTCAAAGAACATTTCTAGGTTGGTAATTTAACCCTAAACAGCCCTAAATTGCCAGCCTAGAGAATGATGATAACAAGGAAGAGGAACAGAATAAAGATACATCGCGTAGGACTCTCACATTCTTAGTCCTTCCTTGTGTATAATCCTGGATGTAAGAAAGGAGAAATAGAGAGGTGATAATATGTGCAATCCTGTATAACATATAACGTTTATATAATATCATGAGGCATGAACTGTTAATAGGGAAGCTTGAAGCCTCTTTATATGGACTGTTTGTTGTGATAAAACAACACAAACTACCCCACAATGTCTTCTGCCATTTTGCACCAAGTCAAACCTCTCTGCATTGTGAAAAAAGGCAGAAATTTACTCTCACAACACAGACTGGAGAACTGATTTCTGCATTTTCATTCAGAATGCTAATAGTTTTTTCACTTACTTTCCATAGACTGATTCTCTAGAACAGGTGCAGTCAGATTGGGTTCTTTTCTCATGTACATTACTGGTAGAAGGACCCTGTACAATTAAGTTGAAATTGGCCCTGGAATTGCTGAATAAGTTCTTCACTGCTATCTATCTTGAGGGAAGCCTGTGAGAATATTATTATTGCCCTTTGCTACCACCTGGTGGTGAAGAGACACAAGGCCTTTATTCCCCCTAGCTATTACAGCTTGGAGGCTTTGGAGGCCTGAGACAAAAGGAGAGTTGGAAACTGAAATATCACAGCCATGTGGAATGAGAAACAGTTTCTGGGCTTTTGGCAGAGCTTTCCATTTGTTTCTGGTTCTGAACAGTAGGCAATATCTCTCTGCTGTGCAAGGAACATACGAACTTGCTTTCTACTAAATGAGACCACTGCTTCATCCAACCCATTGCTGTCAATACTGATGGGCAACAACAGCTCTCCAGGGAGCCAGGCAGGATTCTGTCCTATCCTGCCTAGACAGTTCTTGCATTCCCTTGTGGTCTTCCATCGAAGTACTAACCAGACTTTACCCTGCTTAGTCTTCAAAATCAGTTGAGCTTGGATGTGTTTATGAGGCTATGAGGGACAAAAAAACTCTCTTTAGTTTCTACTGGATGGAACTTAAAAGTGAGCTCCAAATTCTTGCAACCCAACATTAGTCCCTGAGACTGGGGAGGAATGTTGTCTGGGACAGGGGACCCAAACAGGCTTCACTGCTTTCTCAGAAGCCTTAGCTCCAACATGTTTCACTGGAAGAGCCAACACGAAAAGAAAACAAAAACAGACTACAAAGGAGAGAAGACATAGCTATGAGAGGATCAGAAGCAAGTGTAAGATCTGAAAAAATAAAGGACCATTTGAGAACATTTTCCTTGGGTGACAGAGAAAAATAAACCTACTCTTTGGGCAAGAAAAGGAAGTGACTGGGGCATTGCTTACTCAGAAAGGCAAAAGTAAGAAATGAACCCAGTTCTGTGGTTCCTATTGTACCTCCTAAGGCAGTATAGACCACTCTGGATAAACTCTCAGATCAAGAAAAAAATGCAGGCATGTTCATCAGTATTAAAAAAACCCAAATAACTCTGTTTATTCCTCAGTAAAGGAAATTTAGGATGGCAGCTTCAGAATTTTTGTGACAAATCTATGCACATATAAAACTGACAGAAAAAGATCCAGCATGTTGTGTATTCTGGACAAGTTTAAACAGTTAGTTAACAATATTCCTTTTACCTTGGCTGGGTAATTGCTACTGGCAGCTATAGATCCCTGAGATACTACTTCATGATGCACCTTCTGTAGCTCTGCAATCTGGCGCTCTTTTTCTACAAGAGTTGCCTGGAATTGATTCTGGAGTGCCTGAGATTCTGCCAGAAGTAGATTTTTTTCCATTCTAGATACAAAATATTAAGATACCATGAAACTATTGCATTACTAGTGCTTTGATCATTTTTATTTCCAAATTGGAGGGACTAATTCTGAGCAGTTATGCAATATAGTAACATTACAGTGATCTAAAATTATAGTGTCTCTCCAATCCTAAAAGTATCCTTTTGAGGATTGGGCAGAAGTATTCCAGTTGTATCTCCTTCAATTCTGAGCAGAGTAAATGGTCCCCCCCATTTTATTATCACAACAACCCTGCAAGGTAGACCAGGTTGTTGTTGTTAACATCTTTATTTATATTCTGTGTCTCCCCCAAAACCAGGACTCAAGGCAGCTTCCAAAATTAAAGCAAACATAACATAGTTAAGAAATACAAAAGATCAACCCTAAAGTAGGACTAAATTTTAACAATAAAAACAATTTAAAAGATATGATGAAAACACCAAAAAGCAATCAAAACAGTACAATTAGAACAGTACAACACATTTTTAAAAATCTTTCCTATAAAAACCTTCTAAAGCCTGTTGGAATAAAGAAGTCTTTGACTGCTGATGGAAGAACAGCAAGCAGGGGGCATTCTAGCCTCTCTTGGAATGGAATTCTGAGGGCAGCCACTGAGAAGGCCCACTAATCATGCCTATAAAGGTGGTGGGGTTCAAACATGATCGTCTCCTGAGTATCTTGGGGGCCAGGCGGACACATGGGTAGATGCAGTCTGTGGGACAGCAAGGTCCTAAACCATATAGGGTTTTACAGGTTATAATTAGTCCTTGACAGGTAACTAGTCCAGTTTCACGGTGCAATGGCGATTAGAACCCAGGTGTCCTGGGTCTGATTCCAACACATTAATCACTGTATCATACTAGCTCCCACTGCAATGTTGACTACAACAGAATCAAATATTCTTAAGATCTAGAAGGGACAGCAAGGGCCACCTAGTCCAACCACCCACCATACAAGAATACACGACGACAGCATTCCTGACAGATGCCCGTTCACCCTCTTTTTAAAACCCTCCAGAGAAAGATAGTCCACCCTGCTCAAAACAGTATATTCCACTGCCAAACAGTTCTTACAGTAAAGATGTGCTTCCTAATTTTAGTTGAATCTATTCGTTTTGTGTTCTAGTCTCTTGAGCAGCAGAAAACAAGTTAAACTGACTTGTCAGTAGTTGTCTGGGTCCTCATTTTTGCTCCTTTCAAATATGAGGACAACATTTGCCCTCCCTCCAATCTGCTGGTACCTCTTTTGTCCTCCAGGAATTCTGAAAGATTATTTACAGTGGCTCTGAGATTATATTTGCAAGTTCCTCCAGTACTCTTGGAGGCAGTTCATCTGGCCTTGGAGACCTGAATTCATTTAGAGTAGCTAGGTATTTCTTTACTGCCTGTTTACCAATTCTGGGCTGCAAGCCCCTTACACTAGTTAGAGCACTGTTTTCCTTTTGGGAGAAGACTTGACGCAAAGAAGGTATTGAATAGTTGGACCCTGACCCTGTCCTGTTAGCATTTCACCACTTTATCCCACAGAGAACTCTCTTTTGTGTTATTTTTAACCCCTCTAGAAAGCCTCCGCTCATTCCGAGCTTTAGCTTTTCTGACTTTTGTCCTAGAAGTATTGGCTATTTCTTTTCATTCCTCTTTAGTGGTTTCCCTCTTCTTCCATTTTCTTCTACATGTCTCTTTTAAACCATATATCATAAGAAAGTTCTCTGTTCATCTGCCCTGGTTTCTTTATGCACTTCCCACCCTTTTTTCCTCACTGGAATTTTTAACTGCACCTTCAGTATCTCCCCTTTAAGAAACACCCACATATCATGAATTTTCATGAGATCTCCTCCAGTATTTCCTTAAGCCTACTGAAATTAGCTTACTTAAAAGATCAGTGTGGATGTCTGATTATGACTGGCTTCCCCTTCCTTCTGTATAACAAATCGTAAGAGACCATGGTCAATCGTACCCAAGGATCTCACTACTTCCATCCGACTGATTAGTCCATCCTTGTTGATCAGGATCAAATCCAAAACAGTTGATCCCTTTGTTGCCTCCTCCACGTTTTGTATAATGAAAGTGTTTGTAAGGCTGGTGAGGAATTTGCTGGACCTTCTTGGCCAAATTTGACTTTCAGCATATATCAGGGTAGTTGAAGTCCTCCATTACTACTACAAATTCTGTTCCTAACATGCTCTCATTTTCATGATTGCTTCACTGTTAGGCTGTTATTGCTTCACCTTAGGCTTTCTAGGCTATAAACATTTGAATAGGTATCAATGTCCATGTTTGTGCTGCATTAGTTAAACACACAAAAATATTCTCTACCTATAATGTGTTAGTATAGTGCAATCCTATACCTTCACATTATTTATAAAGAGGAATATTCACTATACTTTTTATTACTCAAGTTGAAAATGTACTTTACCGCAAGCCAACTAGTTCGTTTTGGTACGAGATTCTTTCTTTCTCAGCTTCTTCTTGGAAAGATTTTTTCTGGTGCAAGTCTCTCTCAAGGCTATCCACTTTGGCTTTTAGTTTTGCTATCTCAGCTGCTGCAACATTCGCTCCTTCTTTTACCTATGGAAGAAGAAGAGTTTATGAAAACCAGACTTGTTAAGTCTAAAGATGAGGAATGTTTTCCTAATTTTTTTATGATGGTATATGAATATAATTGTTTTTATTTATTCAGCCAATAGCTTCAAATATACTCAGACTGAACAGAAGGAAAAGACATGAACAATGTAATCCTATACATGTCTACAAAGAAGTAATCCCCAGTGTTCACAGGAACATACTTCCCAGTAAGTATGCACAGGAATGTAGCTGTCACCTTTGTATTTTTTAATTAGTATTGTAAGATATCTTGCCTAACAGAACTTACCAGTCTGTCCCTATCCACCTGACGAGTCTCGAAATTATGCTTAAGAGAACTAATCTCACTGGTGTAGTCAGAAGATAAGGAAATCAAACTTGTGCCCTGTTTAGATTCATGAACTACTCTGAGCTTGCGGAGTTCCTGCAGAAGTCTTTCTCTGTCATCCTGAAGACTGGCCATAGCCTTAGAAAAGGCCTCTATCTGCTGAGCATAATTCTCACACTCAGAAGACAGTCTGCTAATTTCAAGATCTCGAGTGTTTAACAGCTTACACAGATTTTCAAGTTCATCAGTAAGCTGGTCAAGAGTGATTTTGCTTTTAGCTTCTGGTGACTCATGATTCCAACGAGCATTTTCTTTGAGCACACTGAAGAAATTTGATTTGAAGTCACTGAGCTCAGCTTCAAGTTTGTCAGCTCTTCTTTTTTCAGCTCCAAGTTCAGAAATATATTTGCTCTGAAGTACCTTGAAGTCCTCTATTAATCTCTCCCTATCATTCTGCAGAGCTGTCATAGCTTTTCCAAAAGATTCAATTTGAGACTGTAGTTCTTTATTCTGAAACTGAACTTCCAACAGTTTCTTTTGTGGTGATTCAACAGCTTCATTCTCCAGTAACCTAGGATCCAGCTCTGAATCTTTTGTATTTTTGCCAACTGTTTGTTGGACCTCTTGTAATCTTCTTTCCAGTTTTTCTTCAAGCTGGAGGTTGACTGAAAATCCTTTCGGTTGATCAAGTCTCTCTCCCTCCTGATGTGGGAACTTCTGCCTTGATTCAGAAGCCAACCTCTCTTTGTTTATGGAAGCAATCACAACATCCAAGTCATGAGCTTTTGATGTTAACTTTGTATTTTCCAGTTGCAGAGTCTCTATGTTCTCCTGCTGTACTTTCATAGCCAGTTGCGCCTCTTTCAGGCTTTTTTGAAGTTCAAGTTTTTCCTGTTCAAGAGTCTTAATGTTTTCCAATTTCTGCGTAAGTAATTGTTTCAACTGATTATCTTTTAGAGACAGAACTTGGTTCAGATCTTCCCTGTACTTTATAAGCTGTGCAGTGAGCATTGCATTTTCAGAATGAAGATCATCTATTTCATTCCGGAGCTTCCTTAGTTCTTGTTTTAATGTTCTGTTTTCATTAGCACTGTCTGCCACAAGTCTCTCTTTTTCATATAAAGCAACTCTGTGCTCAGATTCTAGATTTTTATGTTTCAAAGCTAGAGAATCTCTGTCATTCTGAAGAGAGGACATTGCCTTCTTAAAGGCATCCATTGCAGTGGAAATCTCGGTCTTGTCTTGGACTGCTTTGTCAGCTTTTCTCTGAAGATTTTTCAACTCATTTTTCATCCTCTGACAAGTTTCATCAGATTGCCCTTTGGCCACCTGCAGAGACTTTATCTGCTGTTCATAATCTGAAACCTGCTGTCTATGCTGAGCTTGTATTTGAGCAAGATAGCCTGAAATTTCTGTGTCCTTTGATGAAATTAGAAGCGAAATCTCTGTATCTTTCGTATTCAGCATGGCTTTCAGATGGTCAGAAATGGCAACTTGTTTCTCCAACTCAGCTTGGATCTCGCTTTTTTCCAAAATAAGCAGCTGCACTTCCTGTTCTTTCTTAGTCAAATTATTTGTCAATGCTTCCATCTCTTTTTCTGTAGAATTATTTTTTAGCAGATGATTATGAGACTTTTTTTCTTTGATTAGTGCCTGCAAAGAATCTTCTTTCAACCTCAGAGCAGCTGCCAATTCATGTTGCCTGTTCTGCAGAATGATGTTCTCTGCCTTTATTCTTGAAAGCTCACTAAAATGGTGTGAGTCCACAGAGGCTTCCACTGTTTTCTTACGTTCTTCTGGCACAGAACTTCTGAGCTCTAGTTCTTGAACTCGAAACCTGTATGCTGTTAATTCTTCTTGTAATGATGCTATTGTTAGATTATGGGCCTCTATTTGTTGCTGTTTATTTTCAATAGCTTCTTTGAACTGTTTTTCCCAAATTTTCATTTCTCCAACAACTTTATCTCTGTCATTTTGAAGGGATGACATACACTTGGCAAAAGCACCCAATCTGGCTAAGGCATCATTCAGTTCAGCTTGAAGTTTCTTATTCTGAGTCTCCCTTATGCCAATTTCTTCCTGCAACTGATGGTGTTCACCAATGATACTTTCTTTCTCTTTTTGAAGGGCATTGCATTTTTCATCTAAGCTGAGCCATTCTTTTTGCCAAGATACTTTAAACTGCTGCAGGTCAGATTCCAGTTGGCTCTGATATTCTTTTCTCTGATTTAATATTTGGTTTTCTTTCTTCTTAAGTTCTTTTTTACTATTTTGGTTCTCATTTGCTAACTGCTCTACTTCAGCTTTAGATTGATCCAACAAACTTTTTTGTAAAGACAGTTTTTCCTTTAGTTTCTGTATTTCTTCATTTGATTTGGTAAGCTTCTCTTCTGCATTACTTAAATCTTTCTCAAATTTTTCACTTTTCGACTGTGACAATTTCACACATTTTTCCAAGTCCAAAATCACCTCCTGGTATTTAATAGAATCCTTTTGCAACTGGTTGATCTCTTGTTGTTTTTCCTTTAGAAGTTCTTGCAATTCTTTTGTTTTGTTTTTTGTTCCATTATTGTCTCTTTGTGCAGATTTCACTTTTTCTTCAAATACTCTGACAAGATGTAGTTGTTGCTCTTCTTTTTCCCTAATTGCACTGCATTTCTCATTTTTTAAATCATCCAGCTGTTGTGTGAGCAAGCTGATTTGAGTTTGCTTGGCTTTCAGTTTATCTTTTGCTTGATCCAATTTTTTGATGTGATTGAGCAACTCTGTCTCCAAAAATTCTCTCTCATTTTTCACTTTGTAAGACATTTCTTGAACATTTTCTAATTCTTCCTGTAAAAGACATTTGTCATCTTCTAATATCTTAATTCTTTCACTTACGCTTACTATTTCATGATTAAGACTTTTACAATCATGTTCTAACTTTGATAATGAGTTTTCTTTCTGAAACAGAGCTTCTTCAGCCTCTTTTAACTTTTCTGACATAATTTTATTCTCTTCCTTTAGGATCAATAGAGTGTTCTCCTTTTCTGAGATTCCTTCATTTACCAACTGAATGTGTTTTAATAATGACTCCCTCTCATTAAGAGAATCATTGATCTTAGACTGTACATCAAGTTGGGTCAATTCCAACTGCGTTTGGAGGTCCCTCAAAGCAGATTCTGTTACAGTTAAATCCTTAGAAAGGATCTCATTTTCCTTCTGATTTTTCTCTAGGGTCTCTTTTAATGACTCAGTAACATCTCTTAATTGCTTGTTTTCCTTTGTGAGTTGTTTGATCTGAAGCATAGATTCATCAATATTTTTCTGATATTCTTCCAAGCACAAATTGTGCTCAGAAGTCTGCTTTTCTGCTTCAGTCTGCAATTCCTTAATTTCCTTCTGTTTAGATTCAGCTAACTGCTTTAGCTGTTCTTTCATGTGTATGTTTTCATCAGTCGCTTTCTGAAGCAGTTTCTCAACTTCCTGTTTCTCAGCTTCTCTCTCTTTCACCTGATGGAGGGCATCCTGCTTTTCTTTTCTGGTGACATCAATAATCTGCCTCATTTCTGCTATTTTACTACTAATATTTTCATAGGCCTGAAGCAGTGACTCATACTCCTGCTTTAATTCACTGTGTTTAGCTTTCCAACTTGTTAATTCAACTGTCTGAGAATCTTTTAAAGAATTCAACTGAAAAGAAAATGCTTCCTTCTCCTGGACTATAGTTTCCATAGTAGATTTTAGACTTTCACATGCAGCTGTTAAGTTTTCATTTTCAATTAACAACCTAGCATTTTCTGTTGCAAGCATTTCCTCTTTAAACAACATAGTATTCAATTCTTGTTTTTCTCTGTTCAGCTGACACACCAGAAGTCCAAGATTTTGGGCCTTTTCAACCAGTTCTTTGTTTTCCACTATTAGTGATTCTATTTTATCTTTTAGAATTTTGTTTTCTTTCATAGCTTCTTTACGTGATATTAAAGCAGCCTGGAGCTTTCTTTGAAGTCGTTCCTTACTTTTGTCTTCAGCATCATCTTTCTGTCCTTGCAGTTCAGAGTTTCTTCTGTTTTCTTTCTTCCCCATCTGTGTGAGAGTCATTCCTACTGGTTCCTGGTCCGGCATTTCTGTTAATGCCAGTCTTCCAGTATGAGTGGCAGGTACTGATTCTTTTTCTATAGGAGAGACATCTAACAATGGAATAGAATTCTCTCTGTCTTCAGCTCTGCCATTACCTGAACGTAGCAACATACCAGTGCCCTGTTTACTATCTTTTACACATTCTGCTACATTTTTGCCTGAATTAGAAACTGGTAAAACTTTCTCACGCAACATGTTTAGCTCTACCAACAGTTCCTTATTTTCCTCACTGGCACGTCTTAGCTCCTCTTTCATATTGGCTAAATCTGTATTTGACTTTTCAAGGTTGTTTAAGAACTCCTCTCTCTCTTGCCTCATTTTTTCAAAGGCTGTTTTAAAATGCTTTGCTTCTTCTTGACTATTCTGTAAACTCTGTTGCAGCTGTGAAACTTCTTTCATTATTTCCTTTCCATGATCAAACTTGCCTTTGAGATCCTTAAGGGAATTATGCAAATACCTGATCTCTTCATCTTTCACTGAAATCTGTGTGGTGGCTTGCTGAATATCATGCTTCAAATTTTCAATTTCTTCCACACTGATCAAGTGATCTTCTTCAGTTTTTTTAAGGGGAATATCCTTTTCATTGTTTGCACCATCAGTCACAGCCTTAATACCCATCAGTTCATTTTTATAGATTTCCAATTGTTGTTGAAGCTGACTTCGTTCAATCAGTAAACTGTCTTTGTCCTTCTTATATTGCTGCTCCAGTTGTTCAACAGAGATCTTCAGTTTTGCTGCCTCTTCTTCCTTCCTATCAAGTTCAAGTGACTTCTCTTTTAACTCTTCTTGAATCTTTTCTTTTTCTTTCATTAGTTTCACACAATTATCAAATTTGACCATCTCATCCTCCTCTTTGACCATCATCTTACTAATCATATTCTCTGATTCTTCTATCATAGCATGACCTGTTGCATTTAAGTTCTCTGACTCCATGGTTTTCTTTTCAGCATTTTCACTGTAATGTAGAGTTGCTGAAGACCCCAACATTTTCTGAAGAGAGCATAAAAGCAACAGATTGGACTCAAACTCCTCACATTTTTTCTGATGAACAGCTTGGAGTGCTTTATATTCTATTTGTATGATTTCAAAGTCTTTTGTTATTTCATCAACCCTTGCTAGTAGTGTATCACGTTCTTCCTTTATTTTTTGAATTTTTTTATTGCTTTCCTTACGGGCCACAAGCAGTGCCTGAAGTTTCCTTTGCAGGATTTCCTTTTCTTTCTGCAGCTGATTAATTTCACTAAGGAGATGTTTACTGTCACTACAAGAGTCTCCAGCATTTAATGTACCTTCTGAATCATTCATTTGCTTAAGTATTTCTTCCTTCTTTGCTATATCAGCTTTGAGATTTTCTAAAGTTAAGAAAAGCTGAGAACGTTCCTCCCCATACATTCTCTCTCTCTCTGTCAGCTCAGACTGCTTTTGTTGAAGAAGAGAATCTTTCTCCTGTATACATACTAAATTCTTATCACATACGGTTTTTTGTTCAACAAGGGTAACTTTTAGTTCTGCAACATCCTTCTGTAACTCCTCCAAGTATAGTGTCTTAGTGGATAACATTTCACTTATGTCATATATTTTGGCATCTTTTTCTTGCAATTGCTCCTTCAGCCCTTCAAGTTGAGATTCAAGATTTCTGTTAAGAGCTTCAGCACTTTTAACCTGCTTTGTTAATTCATCAATTTGCTCCAGTAAGCCTTGCATTTGTTTACACTGTCTTTCTGTAGATTCCTGATGAGCTTTTTCAAGATTCTCAATTTTCTGCATTAAATCCTTTCTTATTATCAAAGCTGCCTGAAGTTTCTTTTTCAGATTATCTTTTTCCTGACTTAATTTTTCCAAAGTAACATTTATCTGGGCTTTCTCATCCAGTAAGGCTTTAATTGTAGCTTCCTTGTCAGCTAATGTAATTTGACTGTGGTCATGTTCTTTCTTATATTGTTCTGCTTGCTGAGACAAACTCGCCTCTTCTGTCTGGATAGCTTCTAGTTGCTGTAATTTGACAGTAAGCACATTTTTTTCTTCAGAAAGTTTTACCATTTCGTTAGATAAAGATTCCATGACTTGAGTAACTGCACAATCCTTTTCTTTCAGTTGCTGGCTCAAAGTAGAAATTAAATCCTTCTGTTGGTTAGTTTGAGAAGTTAAGTTTTCTACCATCTGGCTTTTGTACTGTAGTTCTTCTGAAAGTTTTGCTTCTTTTTGACATTGAACACCCAATGTCTTGCAATTGTTTTCAAGTTGTTTTTCTAATTTATCATTCTTTTCTTGAAGAACACTAACCATGTTCTTCATGTCTTTTAATTCAGCGTCCCTTTCTTCATAGAGAGACTGTTGCTTATACAATGTCTCCTTAAGAGTACTCAGTTCTTTCGATAAAAATTCCATCTCTGACTGGCCACTGTCTCTGACCTTCTCCAACTGATTCTGCATCTGCTCTTTCTCTTCTCTTACAGACTGCATACTTTCTAGCTGATTATTCAAGTAATGTATCTCCTTCTCTCTCTCTAGAAGGGTTTGCTGCAGTGCCATTGCTTCATCTTCTTTGTTAAGAATATTATCTATCAGAATAGAGAACTTTTCCAATACAGTCTTGCTTTCAGTTACTTGCTGATCAGCATCACTATCATTGTCTTTGATGAAACACGTACTTCGTGATAACGCACACAGGTATCTGGTAAGTTCTTTTTTAATCATGTCCTGTTCTTGTTGCAAAGACTGAATCTGAATATCTTTGGATTTCAGTTCCCTTTCTGAATTGCTCAGTTGCTTAAGATTAATTTCATTTTCATGTGTTGCCCTACCAAGTTCTGTCACCCACCTCTTTTCTGACTCAAGGAGACCTTGTTCTAGCTTTTCAACCTTAAGTTTTAATTCATCAACTTCTTCACCCTTCACACTAACCTGCATTTGCAATTGCTCCCTCTCATTCTCCAGCTGCAAACTGATGGCATGTAGCTGCATGCGTGATTCATTCTCACTGCTTTCTAATTTTTCATGAAGTTTTTGCAGTTCTTTTGCCTTCTGTTGTAAGTGGTTCTGGTTTTTAACCAGCTGTGCATTTTCCACACTTAATTTATCAGAGTTCTCCTGTAAAAAAGTTTTATCCTTCATTAAAGACTGCACTTGTTGTTCCAGCTTTTCTATTAAAAGTATATGATCGTGGCATTCTTGAGACTTAGAATTTGCAACATTGAGCTCATAATTTAAATATTCAATATGTTTAGCCTGCTGGGTGCATTTTTCCTGCAAAACCTTCAGCTCCCTCTCTCTGTTTTGAACATTCTGCTGCCACAGTTCAACTTGTTCCAATGTTTTCTGGTACTTTGATTTGACCGATTCTAGTTCAGCTGACAAAGAGTCAAGTTTCTTCTGATTAATGGCAATGTTTTCATCCTTCTCTTGCAAAAGTTTTTTTAGTGTAGCAGAGTTTTTTTCTAGCTCTTCTTTAAGTTGCTCGATCTCATTTGTAAGAACCCGAACACCGCTTTCAGATTGCTGCACACTCATATCTTTCTGATCTAAAGACATAAGCAATTCTGAAATAAATTCTTCCTTTTTATTCAAAGTAGCGCTGAGTTCATTTCTTTGTTCATACTGAGCAGCAAATTTGTCCTGTAGAGACAAAAAAGCATCCTCTTTTTCCTGTACTAGTTCTTTTAACTTTTGGATTTCTTGGGTCATTTCACAGATCCGACCATGAAGCTGAGAAATTAACTGCAGTTTTTCTTCATTTGTCTTTAGTTCCTCTGTTAGTTTTTCCACAAGACAGGTATTATCCAAAAGAGAAACTTCTTTTTCTGCCAATGCCTGGTTAATGTTGTTTATGAAATTCTTCTGATCACTTATTTCTTTTTTTAGATTCAAGTTTGATTCTTCCAAATCTCTAACTTGCTTTTTGAACATTTCGCATTCAATTTCTTTGTCCTGAAGTTCAGTCTTTAATTTATTATTAACCAATAAAGCATTATTCACCACCGACTCCTTTTCAGAAACAACTGCTCTTAACTGTTCTGCTTCAGAGATCAATGACTCTACGTGTTTCTGCTGCACAGAGGAAGACTCAGAAATACAGGCTTGCAAATTAATACATTCCTTCTCCTTTTGTTTTAAAAAGCTATCTTTCTGAGTAACTGACTTACTTAATTCTTCATTCTTTTTGGTTATACTTTCAATCTGACTCTGAAGGTCAGAAATTATTTCCATATTCTCAGACAGTTGAACTCTAAGCAAATCAGATTCCTCAGATTTATTTTTAAGCAATTTTAACTCTTGGGTTTGCATCTTCAATTCATTTTCTTTTTCTTGCACTTCTTGCCTAAGTTGATCAACCTCACAATGTAAAACCTGCATTTGGCTTTCCAAATCTGAAACCATCTGCAAATATTTCTTTTCACCTGCATCTTTATTTTCTTTCATTTGCTGAATCACAGAGTCCTTTTGAGAAAGGAGGGACTCATTAGCATGAAAATTACTTTTTAAAGTTTTTATTTCACTAACTAAAGTATCAATTTGTTCTGTAAAGACTAAAACACTGTGCCCTTGCTGAGATAACTGTGCACTCAAGGGAACTATTCCCTCACACTTTTTCATCAATGTAGTATTTATTGTTTCAACATCCATTTTCAGTTTTTCATTTTCTAATTTCAACATGTGAGCGTCATGTTTTGTGGACACAATTTCACTGTGATGCTGTGTTAGTTGATGCTGAAGAGCATCACACTCACTTGATTTTGCACTGCAAACAGCCAAAGCACTGTCCTTTTCACATTTCAAAACATCTACTTCTTTGACTAATAGTACTATCTGATCATTTAATGCTGTGCACTCTTCCATTTTCTTTGCAATCTGCCTCTGAAGTTCCTCAAGCTCTAGACTTTGAGATAACACAACAGAGTCTTTTTCTTCAAGCTGATGAGACAACCGGATGCCATCACCTCGAAGCCTTTCCACCTGTCCCTCTAATTCTATTGTACTGGCTTGTCTTTCTTCTATTTGCTTAAGTAAATCATTATTTTGTCTGCTTTTCTCATCTAGAGATTTGCTTTTTACTTCAAGCTCCATTTCTATGTCCTGAACTTGTTTCTGTAATGATGATACTTTTTCTTCCTCCTGACTAAGTTGTAGAGCCATTTTATTACACTCTGACTCTTTTTGGCTCAGCATTCCTTCTTTTTCCAGCACTCTGTCTTTAACATCTTGCAGCTGAATGCTAAATGACTGAATTTCTTCGCGTAACTGTTCTGTCAGCCCTCTGCTTTCAGAGAGTTGATCTGCTAACATATCACACTCCTTTTGTTTCTCTAGCATCTGCTTTGTGACTGAATTTTCTTTTTGTTTGATAAGGCTTGAAAATTCTTCAACCTTGTTCCTTAAAGTCTCTTTATCACTGCTAACTTCTGAAAGTAGTTTTTGGTGTTCAATGGCAGTGGCAGATACTTTACTCTCCATTTCAGCCATAGCCTGAGCACGCCTCAACAGTTCACATTCTTTCACATCCAGTAATTTAGACAAACTCTCATTCTCACTGATTAACTGCTGCTTCTCCCTCTCCATGGTATGCACCTCACTACTGAGATCTTCAATAACTTTAAGCTGACCTGCACAATCTTTTTCCTTCTTCTCAAGAGCTGCCTGCAACTGGCTATTAGTTAGGGTGTTAGTTTGTCTATCTGCTTCCATCTTAGCAATTATTTCACATTTTTCATGCAGCTTATTATTAACTTCTGTTAACTTCATTTCCTTGCTACTCAGCTCCTCAACTAACTTGAATTTTTCCTTCTCACTTTGCTGCTCTACGGTTTTAAGCTTATCTTGTAACGAAATTATTATCTCTTTCTTTTCCTGTAGAGATTTTTTGGCAATTTCTAACTGCTCCATATGTTCAGCAAGCTGCCTGGATAAATTAGATAACTCTTCATCCTTTTTAGAACTTTCTAAATTTAATTGATTGTATAAATCCTTCACTGATTTCAGTTCATTCACAAAACTCTGTTCTTTGTTGTCTTTCTCTTTTAGCAAGGTATTCAGTTTTTCCTTGGTAGAGATATGTTCATCAAGCTGGGATTTGAGAAGTTTCATTTCCTGCTTATATGTTCTCTCTGTTTCATCCAGCTTCTCAGTTAATGTGCTTATTTGTTCTTTAAGCAATTTAATTTGTGATTCGCACTCTATGAGTTTGTTGGTGTAAGTAACATCACGGGTCTTGATTTCCAAATTAAGTTCTCTGACTGTTTTGCTGGACTCTTTGATTTGCCCAACCAATTCCTCATTTTCTTTGGTTTTGGCTTCATTTTCAGCTTTCTCCTTTACCAGCTCCGATTCCATTGTACTTAGTTGCTGAGAAAGTTCTGAAATCTTTGTGCTTGCATCCTTCACATCAGCAGTTTGTACATCTTTCAACAACTGGGCTTCCCTTTCAGCCCTGGACAGAGCTTCTTCCATCTCTCTTATTTCATTGTCTTTGCATTTGATCTGGCACTTCAGAATATTAATCTGTTCAGAATACTCAGTCATACTGGAAGAAAGAGCAGTAATTTCCTTGTCTTTTTCAATGAGGACTTCTTTGAGGTTGTCAATTTCTCTTTCCCGTCTCTGGAGGTCTTGAATAAGTTGAGACCTCTCTTCTAAATGGCTTGTGTTCAACCTGTCAAGTTCTTCATTTGTCTGTTCAAGTTCCAGTTGCATTAGTTCTATTGCAGCATCCTGCTTCACGGTCTGAAAACAAAAATAAATAGCACGATTTAAGCATTCACTCAATCTATGGCTTCCACACAAGTAACATGGTGCTAACCCAATGGACTTTCCGCCTTTGCCCTGCCACCCTTGGATGACTGACCTCCCATGTCACATACTGCTTTTAAAATGACTACAAGTTTTAAATTGGGGTCATGTCAATGAGTTCTCTGGTTCTTCCCCCAAGTGTATTATTATTACTGATGGTCATTGTTTATATATATTTATACTCTTTAAATATTACATATATAACTAGAATGGCAATGATACTTGAAGCTACACGTACATTTCCCACTCAGTGTTAGAAAATTACCTTTTCTTTAAAGGCAGTCACTTTTTCTGTTAGGTCACTGATTATGGCTTTCTGTTCTGCACACTCCAGGCCATAAGCACTACATTTCTTCAAGGCATCTTCCAACTAGTTTGAGGAGGAAAAAAAAGACTTCCTTTAATACTTATGCCAGTAGGATTAATGGAAAAACGGCTGATTATAAACTATGCTGATCTCTACAAGACTAGACAGCCCAAATAAATTCCCTTCATAGTTAAACACATGTTTAACTATAATAACTTCTACCAAAATGATCCAACCATACAGTTAACTTGAGCTTGTGTTGGTTATGCTTCACTCTCCTGTTATAAGTTTGGATGGCACTCTGTGGAATTAGGTGCATCCTGCACACTTCTACAATTTACCCATTTCCTCCTACTTCCACCATCATGAATGAAGTTCGCCCTTTCCCAGTCAGCAATTGGTTTACTGTGAAACGTGAACAGTGACAGTCATAGTTATTGTTAGCTACAATATACTCTGAGATCAGAAACTGAAACCAGGACTAGAGGACACTTTCAGTCTATGGTCTCATAGCGAACAGTGGTTAACTTTAACTGTAGTTATCCTACTTCAAATATCTAGTTATTGCTACCTAGAAAGAGGAGAGGGTATGTGATGTACAAACTCTAGCTCGTGGTCTCTACTGAAGTGGTGTTATTGCCAAACCATGATTTGTCAATCAGACAATATGAACCTGAAGCGTGCATTTCTAAAATAACCTTGGAGAGTACTTTCAGTATACCAACAAACACTGATAATCATTTGATCTAGATCTCTGCCAGCAAAGAAAGATGGAATAATTTGCCTCTTGTTTACAAGAAATCACAACAGGTAAAGCCTAGATGTCAGAACACAGCAGTATGTTCACATGTACCTTTTTTCTTAAGCTCACCCAGACAAATCCAACCCAGTTTTTCAAGTCTTTTATTTACAGGAATGAACCAGATTATAACCAAAACATTTATTTTGTTAACCATAAGTATAATTATTGATAATTTTTACCAAAGTTAACAAACTTTGTTAACATCATGTGCCTATTGTACATCGTTACCAGAACTTCCTCTTGAATGCAACCACTGGTGTAGGAATCCAGCCTGAAATGCTATACACATTTACCTGGGTTTAAACACACAGAAGCCATTGGAATTAGATGGCTATAGGATTGTTTTGCAGGGCTACAATCCTACACTATTATTATGGAATAAAACCAACTGAATTCAGTGGGATAACTGTACTCTCATTTTCATTCCATCAAGGCTTCCCTAAAATATTAATATTGAATATTAAAATATTAAATTAATAAGGACTAAAATATTATGACTCATGGTGCAGCAACAGCAGGGCAACTATTACTATTAGAAGAGAAAACTGCTCATGAGCTGCTAGGGCAGCTTTCTCTGCCAACAAATTTTAAATTTATTTATTGAATTTATACCCTGCCTTTCTTCTGGGATGAGATGAAAGGCAACTTTATCATTCTCTTCAGCTGCTACACAATATTGAAGACTGATAGGCTGATATAAAACACCATCAGGATTCTGGACATTATAAATTTGCAAGTGATTGAAGCAGGAAAACCTGAAGTGCTGAACACATACCAGAAATTATGTTCTGAGTCATTCAAGTGGTACAACTCACCTTCTGTTCAGTTTGCAAAAGTTTTTCACCTAGTTCCTTGTTTAGAAGGTCTTTCTCTTGAAGTGAACTTCTCATGTATTCTATCTGTTCTAGCTTTTCCGTTGTACTTGATATCTTTTGATCCTTCTCCCCAAGCAGACTTTCAAGCAAACCATTTCTTTCATTCAATCTGCCAACAACATATATTTAGTTCTGAATTAATCAAAAACATTACGACAAATATTATTTGTACGCTGGAGTCTCTGACAATGTGACAAGTCATAATCCTTGCTGGTGCATGCTGCCCAATCCCCCCCCCATTTCCAACAGAAGTGACTAGACTGGGGTTGGAACGGTGGCAGCATCAGAGGGGCTTTTCAAGTTGGCAAGTGCTTTCTGGTTTGTGTGTTAAACTCCATAAAAATTATTTTGATATATATGTAAAATAGATCCAAAATTGATGAAATTAACTAAAAATGATTTCTTAAATAGTATTATGTTTATTAAAATCCCATATTAACAAACAAAATCCCTCCATATAAATGTATGTTTATATACATTTATATAAATACATATCCTCCATACAAGTAGCCTTCTGGATCCATAAATTTAAGCAATCACAGAAGGTTGCGTCCTGTACCTAAAATGGAAGTGACATGTGTATGTACATGCTGAAGCAGCCATGCACATACTGCTGCCATTTAACACTATGGGACACAAGCATTCACAATTTTTTCCATTCGGGGAGTGCTGGAACACAGTCTATGCAGATACTGAGTGTCCACTGTATTCAAATTGAACAGAGGCACATGTTCCAGCACACAGTTACAATGTGTCCCCTGCTGCAACCGTGCTTTCAAACTTTCCTTTTCAGTGTGGCAGCCCCTGTCAAAGTAGCAATGTCCATGTTGACGAAAAGCAGGAGAAGCAGCAGAGATGCATCCAGTTATTTTCCTTTAGCTGGGCACACAGTAACAGACATCCGAGGATGATGTTGTTGCTGAACAATGACAATAAATGGACTTGTCTCTGCTGCTTCCCCATCTCATCATCACAAAAATGGCTGTCTTGTCGGGGGGCTGCCACATTCAGAAGGTGGATTAGGGGGCTAGGTGTACCTAATTCTAAACTCAGCAATGAACAAAAAAGTGGGTTAATGGTGGCATAAATGAGACTTATTCTGTCTTAACTCTCTAAGAGGAAACCAGCCATACTCCTTGAAAACAGGGGTATCCTCCCCCTCCATTCCTTGCTACACCAAAAAAAGAAGGTACTGTAATGACTGGATCCAAGTGAAGTCTAGTGGGGGTTTTTTGAAATGTTTTGTTTTACCCTTTAAGTTGTTCATTCAAACTGGAAACAAGAACTTGATGTTTCTCTGCATCACGTGAATGTTGGTTACGCAGCTGTGTAATCTGGGACTGCAAACGATCATTCTCATTCTACAAGAAAATGATACATATAACTAGCACTTATACTGACAAGAATAATAGTGTTATTGTTAAAATTGGTGAGTCAGACTCTAACCAAGTACCATCAAGAATATTAGCCCCAAAACAAACTGAAGTTCCTTTTGAAAGGTTTCTCCCATGGTGATCTTCTCATGTGATGACCACAATGGAAAAACTCTACATCACACCATGCTCAGCTCAACTGTGCGGGAGCTGCTCACTTCTAAAATTGGATAAAACTGGATAAAATAGCCAGTTATTTTCTTTTTAAAAGCTCACAAATTTATTTGATGTCCAGCAGCACTGTAATTTGAACATAAGTGATTTAGAATCAATTCCTGGCCTCATTTTTTTTTCTTGTATTTGCCAAAAACTAACTAATGATTAGTAGTGAGGCATGTAATAAATTGTTGAATGTAATCTATATAACATGAAGCAAGCTCCACTGACACAGTCAATTTATTATGCAATCTAAATATGTTAGTCTACCCAGCTTCACAAAACTAGTGTGTAAGATGAAACTGCAAACAAACACCAGCCATAAACAGAAGCAACTCTGACAAACCCAATATCACTGTTAAATGCTGGGTAGGTTAGATAAAATACCAAGTATCACTTCTAAGAAAAATACGCTATCACTTCGGAATGGGCAAAACACACCTGTACAGCCCTCAACAGCTGCCCTTCTTCCTCTACACCAAATGCCACCTGTATTGAAATTCTTTGTTACAATGCAAATATACATTGACATATTGCTGTTTCAGAAAAATGTGGTAACCTACCATTACACACATGCATTTTAGTATGTTAAGGGATCTATTAGTCACACACTTAGATTAACAGATCAAATAATTAAAATTGTACACTATTTACATGGAGCTCAGACACCCAAGCTTATTGCATGCTTCAGCTATATCACTATGAGCAACTGTGAAATTTCACTGGTGTTTCTTTGGCTGCACTAGATTGTTCATATCACTCCACATTTGCACCCATGTGTTCCAGCTCCCCACCAATTTGCTACAATGGTGCTGTCTTCTCACTTCTTTGCATCTTCTCTCACCTATTCCCAAGACTGTTTTGTGCTTTAGTTTAGTCCCTTTGATCTCAAAACATTCGTGAGCATTCCTTGACCAAGGTGCGTCTCAGGAAACAGCAGGCAGGGGAGGCTCATGTCAGTAAAGTGAAATAAACTGCACTTGCAAACACAGAGAAGCAAAAAGAGCAGCCACCAGCAAATCAGGTGTAACTTGCAGGAATTATTCCAGTAACAAAATCTGAATCAGGAGTACTTCCCAGTCTGCAATCTATAAACACCTCTTTTTACCAATCAATCCACATCCCTAGATCACAAGTGGTTCAGACAATAATCTTAGTCTAACTTTAATTATTTGAAGGTATTTCTTAACTAAAATCCCAATTTGTATTTCTTAACTAAAATTCCAATTTAGCGTATCGAGGTGTGAATAAAAATATTTACATGCAGATCTATCCAATATAATAAAAAAAACTAATCACCACAATGAAACCATGTGGTCAGCCTATCTGCTGACATCCTGGTGCACGAAACTAACGCTGCAGAGTCACTTACTTACTTCCAGCAATTCATAGGTCTTAAGTCTAAATATGTCTCCACAGATACAAAACAGCATCCAAACACTCTGAGAAGCAGCTCTCTACCCTGCAGACTTCAAGTACGTAGGGATTACCACCACTAAAAATATATACCAACTGAAACACAGAAACTTTAAATCTGTTGGAAAATGGGTTTTGGAGAAACAAAACTTGGCGCAAACATTCCATTTCTCTTCTAGGTAAAATCTGCCTTGTAAAAATGTTCATTCTCTCTAATTTTCTATATTTGTTCCAAACTCTCCCCATCTAACTAAATAACAATTGGTTTGTTTACTGGCAACTAAAGTTAGAACACTTTATCACTGGCCATAGTAAAACCACATTTTCTCAAGAGAGTAATGTTTTCGTTTTCCTTTAAGGGAGGAGTTGGGATACCCAATTCTCTATTATAATCCAGGTGATCTGGATTATATATGATGATGACTCTTTAGTGTGGAAAGAGGCAATGTATCAATCCACTTGTTAAACTCACCACTTCCTCCCCAAAAATGGTATACACCCATGCTAAAAGCAACCTATCAAAAGTGGAACTGTTGGAAGGAAATTTTACCTCTCTCCCTTTCCCCCTTGTCACTTTGCAAAGCACCCATTCTTCTAGTAATACCTACAAACACAGGAAAAATTTAGGCCTCCACCATATGCAGAACTTTCCATCAAGGGTGCCCCATAACGCCTGAACTACCTGTCTAGCATCCTCTCTGATGCCAATTCATCCTGGCTCCAGAAATTACAATTTCTATCTTTTACCAAAAGTGTGCTGCATCCTGAAGGCTGACAGAGGCAATTTACTTCCTTTGAGAAATTATGTATGCTCCTGGTTTCTGATACAAAGGAGCAAGCACTAGCTATAAACAAGTGCTTACTTTTCTACTGAACCCACCTTACTTCTAGATTCACAGCTTCTCGGTATTCTTTTTTTTGTTTGTTTGTTTGTTTTATGTTAAATCAACTGTATCTTTCTACTGTAATATGACTCTGGTATCTAAATACTTCCTCAGTAAAGGTAGGGGGGGAAAGAATAAGAACATACCACGATAGAATTAAGCAGATTACACCAAAAAAAAAAAAAGGGGGGAGAGGAAGAAGAAGAAGAAGGGAAGAAGAAAAAAGGGAGAAGAAGAAGAAAGAATGAACAGCTGGGGAATAACTGGGGAATTTCTTAGCTGCCTGGGCAAACATAGAAAAGACAGCGTGATTTGAGTCTTTTTGAAGTAGAGGAAACCACCACTGAAGAGGAAATCTTGTAAATCTAATTCATCTCTGCTAAAGAAGTTATGCAGAGAAGGTATCTCAGTATTTGCTGGCGTTTGGTTCCAGGACTCCCATGGATACCAAAATTTGTGGATGCTCAAGTCCCATTATGTATAATGGTATAGTAAAATGGCATTCCTTATATAAAATGGCAAAATCAACATTTGGGTTTTTTTTCTGAACATTTTCTAGACACAGTTGTTTGAATCCACGGATACAGAATCCTCAAATATGGAAGGCTGACCGTAATCAGCAAAGTATCTTTAGAGAATTTCTTAAAAATTCTGTGGTAGCACCCTGACTTCAGAGGAAAAAAATGCGTTATAGTAGAAAACAGTTTAAAGTAAGAATCACATCAAACAGCTGTGACACAGAGGTAATACCTAATAGCTACTGATAGAACAACAAGAACTTGCAAGACAAGCTACATATCAATTGGTAGCCCTATCCAACCCCACATTTGCCCAATTCCTTTACAAAGCAGTGGGAAGGGGAAGTCTGCTCTTTAAAAGGAGTATGTGGAGAGGGAAAATGAATCTAGCCCTCCAGGTTCACTTCACTTTTCTGTACTGCTTATTCGAACCAATTTAAGCTTCCAGTCCAATTTACCTCAGTATCAGAGCTAGACCAAGAGAAAACTATTCAAAACCACGGGTGGCAGTGGGGAGACCACTTGTAGCACATACCTGTAGAGTTTCCATTCTCCCTTGGAGCTGCAATCGATCTTCCAAGTCCCGACAGCGTTCCTCCAAAAAGAGAATTTGTTCTTGCAACTGATTTCTTTCCAATTCTAACTCTTCCACTACCGTCCGTAAACCTATTTAATTCAAAGGACATTTTTATTAGTAGTGTCAGTAATCCAGTAATATCGTGACTTGTAAACAATTAAGTGGTTGACTAAATGTGTATACATTTGCAGAAGATAAAACAATAATTCTGAAGAACTATTTAGCATATAAATTATCACATTTCATCAAGACTTTCTGGTGAAATGGGGGAGTACCTCTTCTATGGTGACATCTACTTGCCTCGTTTCAGCTTTTTGGCAGCCACTTCTAGTAAATCATTTTTTAAAAAAACAATCAAGTGTCGCATTAATCAAGAAAAAAATTTTACTCAATTAAAAGTAAAAATTAATTGACAGAACGTCACAGCCCTTATTTTTTATACGTTATACATTTCACACACAATTTTTTGTTTTAAATTAAATAAATCTGTACTGTTTTAAACTCCATTTGCTACTGTGGCTATCAGCCCTTGCAGACTTACAAGACTCTACACACAATAGAGGCCACAGGGCTCTACCATGCAAGGAAGTCTTATGGGTGATTGTAACCAAATTCAACTGAATACCTCTGCAGTCCTCAGTCAGAAACCTTAATAAGTGCTGGGTTTCTGACTGTGGAAAGGATGATTGTAACCATGTTCAATTGAACACAGCCTCCCTTTCTGACCCTCCTGTTCAATGCAGGAAGATTAGAGGGGAGCCAGCATGAATAACCAACCCTACAGTTTCTCACTGCTTTAAGAGTTCTGATTCCCTGAACAGGATTTACGTGTTATGCATTCAATGTTCATTTGGTAATAAGAATTTTTCTTCTATGGATTTTTGTATCACTTGTACTGTGCTTTATATTCTTGCACGATCTTTCCCTTCCATCAGGGAAATTTAATGAACATTTAAACCAGCCATTTTCAACATTTGATCCTTCAGCTATTCTGGACTTTAATTCCCAGAAGCATCCACCGGACTGGCCAGAAATGACAATTTCTGGGGGCTAATGTCCCGAACAGCTAGACCAAAGGTTGAGAATGGCTGGTTTTAAATAATAAATATGCTACAATGATTTTATTCTGACCTATATTATAGAGATTTTGGCACATGTTACAAAATGCAAAATTACAAAATACTCATAGAATTTAAAGTATCTTACACTTATAAAATTAACAGCCATGGATTGAATGTGAAAATTTCAAAACATGCCAGTTTAGATTACTATACTATACAATTTGAAAAAGAAGTGAACTAGTTTTTTATCACAAAAGTGCACAACAAGTTCCTTTCCAGTTTTGCTAGGCTACAACTACCATCATTGCATAATACTAGCTATACTCCCCATGCTAATGGGAATTACAGTCCAGCATCTGAAGGGAACAAGTTGTCCATTTCTTCATTGTAATTATTAAAATATAATTAAGATTATCCACCAAAACCTGCAAGATTTCACTTGTGCTTATGGCATCAAAGCACACTCTATTTTCACATGCCAGTATGTAAAATAATTCAGATGGAAGCGTCAGCAACATGAATAATTGACTGGAATGCTACGATATATTGCTTGCATATTACCCAAACAATGAAGTTTTGGCTTATATGACTTTTAGCCTAAACAAAGCTACCACATGGACAAAATGGACTGTGTATGCTGCCTTGAATTCCTTGAAGGAAAAACAGAACAAAAGCATAACATAATACATCTAATTTTCCAGAATGTTCTGTTGCATTAACATCACAAACCAAAGCAGCCTCAAATATAGCCTTATGTAGCCTTAATTTACAGTCTTGTTGATTACAAACTCTCAGCACAAGCTGAAGTAATAGCCTACTGATTAAGCAAAACCTGATTAATTCAATGAAGCATAAATATCTTGATATGGCACTTACTTTTGGGGGAGGGGCAAGGGAGCTGGGATTTCTTCGTATAGAAAATTTGCTTCTGCTTAATCAAGTTCCAGAAGACATTTGTCTGTCTGGATAAATTTAAAATAATTTTTTTCTTTTGAAACTGTTGTCCTTCACTTTAAGTCAAGAGTAATAGATCCTAACTACTTCACAATTTCTGATTTCTGCAGAATATTAGGAAGATATATTTGGTGAAAGATGTAACTCACAATGTAATTTTGGCGGACCTATACAAAACATACTTAATACATTTCATGAACTCTGCCATCTCCATTACAAACTGCAGAGCAACTGAAGTATATACTTTCTATAAAACAATAAAAATAGAGTATTCCCTATAGATATAGGTATAGCTTATCTTAACAAAAAAGGCACGAAAGACAATTGGAAACAATGTCTGGCTGTGGAGGTATTTTCACAAGAACACAACTAAAACTTAAAAAAAAAATCTTACCATGAATGACAATACTCTTCATTCACAACTGAGAATCCAAGGTGTTAACCACGACTAAGTTCTAGTTTTGAACCAAAACTAGACAGTTCATCCAGCACGCACATGCTTCAAATTGAAACAAAAAGGCAAGCCAAAAAAAATTCAACAGACACAAACACAACACAACATGGGTTTGTTAGTTGAATTTGCAAAACAAAAATAAGACAAAACAGATGTGGGTGCATGCTTTAATAAACTGTCTAGTGGCTGCCACACCTGTGCTAGGAGAAGTGTACTCTGGCCACCAACCTCCCATGTTCTCTCCTTCAGCTGAATCAGTACTATCCAAAGTCACATTCAGTTCTTCAAAGCACTGCTTTCCATCGAAGCCATAATCTTCCTAAATACAGTACAAGGAGAGAAACCTTAATTTAATAACCTATCAAATCCACACTGCAACATCTGAGGATAACAACACTGTGTTCTTTAAACTATGCTTAGATTAACAAAGGCAATAGCACTGCAATAGCACTGGTAACAAATTCACTGTAACTACACATACTAATATGCCACATACATCTAGAATGCAATAAGAGTTTACTTGCTACATATGGTGACATCAGTAAAAATATGGATTTTTCAATACATCCAGCTTACCTGGAGTTTCCTGCTGGACTGAGTAATCTTTCTTCTCTCCGGCTGCATTCTGCCAGTCCCATGACCTGTGGCCAGTTCCTCCTCCAGCTCCTGCTGCCCTGAGACTATGGCTGGATCAGAGCAGCCAGGAAAGAACCAGTCATCCTCAATCAGTTTTGTGCCACAGGAAAGCAATCACTCATCAGACAAACATATTGCAGACATTCAAAAGGAGTCAGTGATACAGACAGGGGTTTATGAAGAACTGGCAGGAACAGGTTATAGATGCACTCCATATCATTACCCATCTTATGATTTCTCCCTCAGAACATATGGAAACAATCTATATGAGATTCTTTTAAAAGAAGCAATAGAGGGTATAGATCTCACAGGCATTTCTTTCCAAATAAAGAATAATTTGTATATGGATACTGACAAAGAGGGCAGCCACTTACAGATTCAAACTAAACTCAAATTAAATCAATTATATTTAAGTGTAGCTGATGTGTGTGACAAACACATCGCTTTAGATTATTCAGTTGTGCATGTATTTTTATGAAACTGTAGCAACCCTTTTGTAGATTTTTAACATTAAAGGGTGCCCTTGTTGTGGTAATACAAGAAAGTCAGAAGCCTGTATCACACACTTCAATTTGGCGTCAAGCCATATATAACTTTTAATAGTAAATAAGGCAGACTTATTTGTCAATAATACACAATAATTTCAGAATTCCGCAGCTTAAATGAATGCAGTCCATTATGAGAAATGATTATTTATTTTAAAGACATTCCCATCTGTTTTGTGTGATCAACAAAGGATGTTTATTTGGAAGGTATTTCATGTAAAGCAGACAAGTCAGAAAGAAGAAATGAAGTCAAAGCTGGCTCCATACTTTATTCATTGCTAAAGCAACAATTGAACTTCAGCTATCCACTCTCAACAAACCAGTGTTTTTATTCAAAGATTTATGATTTATATCTAAATTAATGAGGTAAAACCAACATGTACAAGTCTAGACTTTTTATACTGTATGAAATATACTCTGTAACCTATGCTGGCATTTGGTTAGGCAGACAGGTTCAGTGAACCTGTATTTCTTCTAAAGCCACCACAAAGATTTATTTTATTTTTGTAATTCTACAGCTGTGAGGTGTGAATGTGGCAAACACAGAAGTATTTGGATTAGATATGGTTCCTTTTTGGGTATATCCTTTATCCAGCATGGGCAAGCCTTACTTTTTGTACAATATGTGAAATGGCACATAGCTTCCCTAGGTACAGAAAGCATGCTCAGTCTATACCTGAATCAAGCTAGAAAGTAATGGCAGGTACTGAAGCAATTTCTATAACTAATCTATTTTCTAGCTCCAGAATTTATTTCTACTATCTATACAACACTGGTCAGACGCAGAGGATTTCCTATGTACGCAAACCCTCTCTACAAACTTAAATGAGATGTTTTTATCTACCATGATGGGTTATTCTAGAGAGGCTGAAGGAGTAATCCACAATAATCACTGGGGTGACTGGTTTGGCATGAGAGATTAATCCCAATGGTGATTGTGGATTGCTCCTTCAGCCTATCTGAAAATGACATGGTAAAGTTTGTTTTTCAGTAATGAGCTATTCTTGTAACTGTTTCCCACCAGGGACCCTAATGAGGAAAAATGGGATAAAAACTGAACAGATGAATAAATAAATACCACTTGCTATTCCATTCATCCTTTGGTTACTTGTGTTTGATTCACAAATCACTGAAACATCTCTCTTATTTGCTCTAAATTCAGATTCACACCCACCCTAAAAGACATACATTTAATGAACTAATATACATGCTAGTTCAGCACAAGACAACCAATATGAAAGCAATAATATAAATAAAGTTTGTTTGTTTAAAGCAAGTATCAAATTAGCCAGGGATCCTGCACACAACAATTGGTAACCAAGCTTTTTTTACAAATCACTCAAACCTCTCAACTGCACCGCCCCCCCAGCCTCCTTAATAGCCAATCTGGAAGGTGGAAGATCCTTCATAATGACACAGTATTGGGACTCCAATAGGAGAGGATAATAGATAGAATCCCTAGAACCACATCACGGAATTCCTGTGAATGCCTCTGAACAGCAATGTAATTCTAGACTGCAATGATTTACAAAGATGCACTTGTGACCAAGGTTCACACTGGTCATTACGTCAAACAGAGCTCTGGCAGCCCTGCCTGGTACCAAGCCTGACAGCAGGAGGCCAGACTTACATCTGTGTGATTTCATGACTGGATCACACTGAGTCCATTATTGTTATTTAAGAAGCCCTTATTATTATCACATCACTAGGATCTGGATACAGAATTTTACTCTCCTAGAAATGGAAAGATTGATAGAAGCAACTAGAGCACACTGGCAGCTGGAAGAAACACAAAGTAATGATTTGCATGCATTCATCTTTCCCCTTCTCTCCCACAGCACCACTGTGTGCACTATTCTGCAGGGTTCCCCCAGCTGTATAGAGCACATTTGAGGAATAACAGTGAGTTATGGGGAAAAGAAGAGATGGGCAAAAATCACCCATTTGAAGAAGCTAACTCCACATGCTTCTGGATCCAAACATATGGTAACACAGTATGTAACAAAAGTTTATTTTGGATATTTGATACAAATATGCTTTGCATATTAGACACTTTATGACCCAACTAGCACTATGGGTTCTAGTTATTTCCTAACATTCATACATGATATGATGTTTCAGTATCTGCAAATCAAACAAAAACACACAAACTCAAGAAAAATGGATCACCTTACAGTTAATTTTGCCACCATTAGGCATGTTGTTGGGAAAATGTCATTTACAAAGCTATTCTCCTCAAGTTATGACTGTTTTCACTTTTCAAACTGCCAGATGTAAAAGCTGGTAAATCATGGAGGATCTTTTCTTAGAACTATCAACCAGCAAAGAGGATCAAATACTGTAACATGACAGATGAAACATGACTATCAAGGCCTTTTGCAATGGAGGGGGCACAGTGGACAGAAGCAATTAACACTTTTTAAAAATAAATAACAAAGGGTGGTTTGTGTTTGCAAACAAACTATAACTGTGATCCAGTAAAATCAGAGCACTTTCAAGTTTTTCTGATTTCATTATAATTGCTAATTTAGACGAAAAACATGAAACTACAGTGATTGTCCTTTCCAATCACCTTTAACTCTCTGGAAATTTCCTCGCTCCCTTTTGTCTTCAAACATCCATCCCTACTTTTAAAACTCTTTGAAATCAAACAAATGTGATCTCTAAAATGTTTAAGATTGATTGGACTGCGCTCTTTTATGCTGTGGGTCCACCATCAGACCCAACAAGAGAGACCCTAGGCATAAGCAAAGTCCTAATCCACAGCGCTGTACCACTGTATTTCTATTAAGGGCCGTGTTCTCAAATGGAACTTGTTTTACTGAAAGAACTTCAACAAAAAAATTGCCTATGGCACGTATGGTCTGCATCTTCTTTTGTATATTTAGCTCAAAATCTATCCAAATTTCTCCTCCTGAAATGCCACTTTCATATAGTGACTCTTTTTAATGGTATCTAAAGAAAGCCTGAGGGTATAATTTTCTAAAACTGATAGTATGATTTTTATGCAGTTTGCAAGGTAAATATGGAGCCAGCTATTAGTAAAAAAGGTATGAAAATGGTTCTGTTAACATAAATGAAGATATAAGCATTGCAGAGAGGAAGAAAATCAAGTTAAAAAACAGCATTTGTTACTCATGTTAATAAAAAGGAAAAAGAAAAAGAAAAACCACACAGCACCACAAACAGCAATTATAATGCGCTGTCGAAGATTTCCCACAAAACAATGCCTACCAAGGAAAATCGGCAACAGTACACTATAGGCTGCTGTGGCTGCAGAATCCTGCATGCACAAAACTGATGGGAAACTATGTTCTCAGTGGCTGACCGAATCACAGTGTAGGCTAGGAGTGGAGGGGGAAGGGACGCCAAGTGCTCACCAGGTTTAACCGCAAAGGGGGGAAAAACAAAACAGAAAGGTCATGCGTAACCCAAGGAAAAATGCAAAATTAAATACTGACCAGACATACAGGAAGATCAACATTTGACCACATTAACACAAAGGGGCTTGAATACAACATAGAATGTTTCAGCCCCAGGCTACCTGAAACCATTGGACTCAAAGGCTCACTATGTGGTATGTGATAACTGGAAGACAAATGATGAAGTCCAATGGACTGAATGTATAGTATTTTAATTCTATCCAGTAAGAATGAAATGGTGTCTATTTGAGGGCTTTTGGATCAATGTAATAGGCATGAAGGTACACAGCTAACAGAATTTAGCACGCCATCCAGGAATGGGGGTCAGAAATACAATTTGTCCTCATAAGATACTGGAGTTGCAGAATCTCTGTGGATGACAAGACTAGCCCTCACTTAGGTCACTCATGCAAAGCCACCTTAAATATTAACTAATATTCAAAAGACAAATTTAAGAATTATGAAGCTGTCAGTTGCTGAAAGAAGTACACGCTGCTCTGATTTAAAGCTTCCATATATCTTTATATATATCAGTCTGGTTAAGAGAAGTATCTGATGAGAAACTTCAGGAAACACTTGAATTTTGCTAGCAAGTCTCCCTTTTGCATTACCAGTATTATAGTGGGCTCTCCACTTCTTCAAGTTCAGCACTCACAGATCTGATTATTCACAGGTTATTTTATTTAATTAAAAAAAATTACTCTGTTTGTCCCTGCAACAGAAAAAATATGTTTTCTCTAGGAATCCTGAGGTGCAGCAGCAGAATTCTATGATCCACCTATGGACCACAGAGTTGCACTGGAAGACCTAGAGATTCCTTGAGAGAACACTTCTCTAGGCACTGTTAGGTCCTCCAGCATGACTCTATGGCCTACTTCCACTGGAAACTGACCATACAACCATGCTAGAGGACCTAGAGATTCACAGAGAATTGTTCTCAGGTAAAAAAAAATAACATTCATCATTTTTAATTTTATTTGCATTCCTTCCACTTCCACAGTGATTTTGAGCCCTGGCAAAAGTGGAGGGTTCACTGTATAGCTCTTCAAACTATCACTTCCATTTCAATAAATATGTAGAGACCAAGCAGTATTCCAAATGCTCAAAGTCCAGGCTCCTGGACTTTCCTTGGTAACTCAGCTGTAAATAGAAGATCTTTAACAGAATTCCAAACACTTAACCTAACCAGAAAAACATAAATTTAAAAAATGTGCTCAATCATTAAAGATCATGGAGCATCGATAAAATTCAGCAGATACTCCTCTACGTACTGCTAATGCCAAAAGATTATACCATACCGTCTTGCATAGGAAAAGATTAGCAGCATCTCTCTCTCTCTCATTCTCTTTCTCCCTTAAGAGGTCATATAATAATTTTACTACGAAGGGCTTGGAAGAACTCATGCTAGGATTTTAAGGCTAAACTTACTTTCTGCCTTCTGCCTTTATACAATTTAGGAGAGTATCACTTCTTAATGATGGCACTGCAAGCAGACTGAATGGTTCTGCTCAACACACTATGGTTCAGATGCCATTTTAGCTGCAATAGTGGGCAATACTAGGTCTCAATTTACTTATGATCAGCCTGCACAATATACCAAAGGTAGCCAAATGTTATCTGCTGGCGTGACTCTCACATGATTGCAACAGTGAAGCGCAACATGAAATTCTGCACAGAACTATTAATTTGCTTCCAGTTATTCGGCAACCTAACAAAATCACCTAATGCCATCTCAAAAAAACTAACTCACCTTCTCTCTCTTCTTCAATTTGTGCCATTCTTAGAGCCATTGCAGATTTTTCCTCCCGAATTTGATTGTGTACATCCTCAGATTCAGTTACAATTTCTTGCCATTCCAAAAGGCGACTCTGTAGTTCATCCACACTGCCTGATTCACTAGGCTACAACAAGTGCAGTTGGGACACAGACATAACAAAAAGAATTAAACAAATATCATAAGCTAAATAACCTAGTAATCAGAAATTCCACCTAAGAACATAAGAATAGTCATACTAGATCAGCCCCAAAACTTCTCACTGTTCCCACACTAGCCAATCAGATGTCCATGGGAAACTCATAAGTAGCACATGAGTATAACTGCACCATTTTGTTTATAATATCATCATCATCACCACCACCACCACTTTTTACCTCCTTCTCCCCATGGCTTGAGTTGGGGAACAACAACAAATTAAACATATGGTTAAAAGAGTATATAAATCCTGACACATAATACAAAATACAAACTTTAAAATTGCTAATTTAAAAATCATCTGGATAAATCTGTGAGAACAGACTGGTCTTTAAAGTTGGACAGTGTATCCAGCTGTTAAATCTCTTCTGACAAGCCATTTCACAGTTTAGGAGAGGCTGAAGAAAATCTCTTCTGGGTAACAGTTACTAGCCTAGTTCTGATTACTAAAGGAAGTGTCCCCCAGAAGACCTACATTTGCAGGGCAGATTATATGAGACAAGGTGATTCTGTTGGTAATCTGGACCCTAACACTGTAGGGCTTTAAAGGTAACAATCAACACTCTGCATCATACCAAGAAACTAGTTGGCGGCAGTGGAGTGATTTTAATACTCGTGTAATATCATAATGTTCCAGAACAACAGGTATATACCCATAATGGCTAGCAGCCATGATAGTTGCATCATCCATTAATTCACCTAATTCATCTAACTCCCTTTGAAGCCATCAAAATTGATGGCCATTACTGTACCTTTGTTCAGTACTATACAATACTATTCTCTCTCTTTTTGCCACAAACTGCCCACTTCCAATTCTGAGGTGGTGACAGATCCTGAGATCTGAGAGATGAATGAGTAGGAGCACTGTAATCTGTATTATTTTAGTATTACTGGAAAGGAAGAAAAACTTTTCTCTATTGAATTTCTCCATACTGAGCATAATTTCATGTACCTGTCACTTCCATACCCATTCCGTATTCACATTTTCCTTAGGCTAAATAGCCCCAAACGTTGTAACTTTTCATCACAGATCATGGTGATTGTCCTTGTCTCCACTTTTTTCAGTTCTACACTACCATTCTGCTGGTGCAACCTCAAAACCAGAACTGTACCTAGTATTTCAAGTACAGTTATACTAGAGCTTTCCAAACTGTGTGTCATGACACATCAGTGTGTTGGCTGCAGTGCATAGGTGTGTTGCACAAATGTAATGGGTGGAAGAGCTACCTTTCCTGCCACCGCAACAGGCCAGGGCTGAGTGGAGGGGCTGCCGCTCCTGCCACTTCCACAGCTGCCCCAGGCTGAGGAAGACCCTGGTGAGGTCTTCTTCAGGCCAGGACTAGGTAGAGGGGCTGCCTTTCTCACTGCCACCTTGGGCCAAGGAAGACTCTGGTGAGGGCAGTGGCAGCAGGCCAGGTCCGAGTGGAGCGGCTGCCTCTCTCACTCCCATCCTGGACCAAGGAAGACTCCGGTGACGGCAGTGGCAGCGGGCCAGGTCCAGGTGGAGTGGCTGCCACTCTCACTCCCATCCTGGGCCAAGGAAGACCCTGGTGACGGCAGTGGCAGCGGGTCAGGTCCGGGCGGAGTGGCTGCCGCTCTCACTCCCATCCTGGGCCAAGGAAGACCCCGGTGACAGCAGTGGCAGCATGCCAGGTCCAGGTGGAGCAGCTGCTTCCACTTACTGAATTACTTACTGAATTACTGTGTTGTGAAATGATGCATGTCTAAAAAGTGTGTCACCAACATGAAAAGTTCTGGGTTATACCATGGATTTGTATTAAATCAGATTTCCTTTCTCTCACACAAACACTCACTGTAGATTAAACAGAATAATTTAAATAATTATGTAAGGTATGGAGAAGAGGAAAACTGCAACTGGATCATCATACTGGAAAGCTGGGCTTCCTACTCTTTGATGCGGACCTTTCTGTATACAGTGGAGCTAGGGCAAGAGCACAAAGGCAGGGGATCTTTAGCTTCTTGCCTCCCACATCACTTAGCCATGGTTACATCTTTCCCTCCCTCCCTCCCTCCCTCTCTCTTTTTCCTTCTTTTATTTTTAGCCAGTCTAAGAAGTAGGCTTGGCCAGCTGTCTATCCGACTGTCTGTTTCACTTTCAGTCAAGGGCTGAAGTCTGGGTTTTGTTTAAAAATGGCTTTCATCTAATCTAGATGTTAAATGAGAAGAATAAACAAACACGGTCATCATAAGGTTACAGAATCTTAAGACTATGCAACTATCAACAGTTCATCAGCTTTTCAGCAAAGCAAATTTTAAATGGCTTTCCTACTCTATATTCAATGATAGCCACTTCTGCTAATTACAATTCAGCTAAATTCCATTAAGCCGAACAGCAGCAGACCTGAGAAGCCGCCCTCTTCGTAACTTGTTCAAGATCGGCTTGCAGTTTTCGCTGCTGCTCTTCATAAACTTCCAGTTTAGCCAGCAATTCTTCTGCAAAGAAAAATAGTAAATTTGAAATAAACTATTTAGACGAGCAAATATCGGTTCTGGCTGCATCACAGAAATGCAGAAACGCAGAGAGTAAGAATGATTTTCAACAGACTAAGCAATCTAGCACTGGAAAGTATACCCAACTACCTTTATGTGTATTACAGGAAATAATCAGTATGATTCTGGTTATGTCCTCCAACTCATGCTGCTTGTTTAAGTTGGATTAAAGAATGGAAAACATTAGAAAACAAGCAGCTATTGGACCCGGAAGGAGTTGGCATATGGTCGGGCTGGCATTTCTATCTATGGTATAATAAAGATAAAGCAAACAGAGAATTCTACAATCATTTTGTAAGAAGAGCATTAATACATGTATGGTATAAACAGAGACTGAGATGCTGCCCTAAAGCACCATTATGGGTAGCTCCTCAAGAGGTGTATTACAAAAAAAGAGAATATTCTTTTAGATAAAAGAATTAAATATAAAGATTTGGTAGAACTTCACAAGGACAAGATTAAAATAAAGACACAAGAAGAATTAGGGATAAATTGCCATTGGCTATTATATAGACAGATTAGGGAAAAATTGAAACAGGACCTAAAATTGAATGGTTTATTAGAAGGACAGCTCAATGCAGTATTATTTTCAGAAAATACTAAAGTTATTTCTAAATTATATAAGATACTATTATTATGGGAAACAGGGGATGAATTAGTTAAGGACTCTATGATCAAATGGTCTCAGAATATTGGCCGCACAATAAGTTTAGAGCAATGGACAAAAACCTGGACTAAAAGAATGAAATATACAGCTTTCCAAGATATTAAAGGAAACTTATATAAAATGCAATATAGGTGGTACCTAACCCCGGATAAGTTACGTAAAATGTATAAGAAATATAATAATAAATGTTGGAAATGCAATTCTGAGGTAGGTACATTTTTTCACTTATGGTCGTCTTGTAAAAAAGTAAGTTTGAGAGGACAATTCATGTACAAATTGAAAAAATGCTGGGTCTACATTTTGCAATGTCACCTGAGTTATACTTATACATGATGTACGATGACTTGGGAAAAAAATAGGTAAAATATTATTTTATTTTGCAGCAGCAGCAGCGAGAATAATCCTAGCTCAAAAGTGGAGGCAAAGTATTCTTCCAACTATACATGATTGGATTCAGAAAATACTAGATATAATTTATATGGATCGACTTACACTTCTTTTGAAAGGGAAGAAATATCATAAATTTATTAAAGATTGGGATATAATTGCATATTTTAAGAACATGGAAATCTGAAAGAGGTTAATTTAAAATTTTGAGAACATCATACTTTAAGGAGAAAGTGTTAGTACTATGAACAGCTGAAAATGTCAAATTACTAGTATCTATAGTTTATAGAGTAAATAAATTAGATTAGATAATATATGTTATCATAGAAATTATAGCTATGCTGGAAACGGGAGGAAGTTTAAGAATGTATATAAATGGTGAGATAGTAGATATTTTAGGTAGTATAAGTTTATGTGTGTGTATGTGTATATATATATATATATATATACACACATACATGTGCGTGTATGGGTGTTTATGTGCGTATATATATATATGTGTGTGTGTGCGCATGCACACGTGTGTGCATGCGTATAGGTAGATATATATATTTTTTGTACCTTAATCTTACATATTGGAATTTATATTCCTGTCTTTCTGTTTTCTCTCTCTCCTTCTTTCCATATTTTTAATTTTTTTCTTTCTTTCAACTTTTTTTCCTTTTCATTTGTTTTTTATGCTTTTTGTTTCTCTTTATTTTTTTTCTTTTCTCTCCCTTCCTTAGTTGTATGAAATTATTTTTATATGTCAAGATAAATACTGGAGAATTTGTATGTAAATTTTAATTTTCATTCTAAAAAAAAAAATTAATTTATGTCCTCTAACTCAGCAGGCACCATAAAGGGCTAAGCAAAGGTCATCTTGTGTCACAAGCTGCTTTTTAAACTTTGGAAAGTTTAAACCTCAAATGTGCCTTGCTTGGGTTTCTCTAACAGGAAAACACAAGACTGAGATTGTGATCATGTTTACTTGGGAGGAAGTCCCAGTGACAAAATGTGGAACTTAAGTCTCTATGGTTTGGATCACACTACCAAGAAAAAATTATCAAGGATTACAAACAAATTATCCTGAATCAGAAAGAATGGTTCTTCTGAAGCAGATACCACTGTCAGACACTGTTACAGACTTTCCAACTTTCCTTAGCGATGAAATGCTTCCAGCAATCCTATCATACAGGCATACCTCAGTTAACAAAGCCTCTGACAAGGAAGCTGCTTTTTACAAATTCCTTTTATGCCCCTCAGCTCCAACCCCTATTCCTTCTCATCCTCTAATTAGCTGGCGTTTTTAGCAGCATTGGAATTAGATAAGAGCTGGAGAATCAGAGACTTCTGAGGTCAGTTTGTAGAAATATGTCCAGAGTGAGGAATGCAGTAAAGTGTGAAGTGGGAGATAATGAAATTCTACTTTATCAATTGTACTGTAGACATATATGCCTGCCTACAGGCAAGGTAAATACAGCTGCCTCAAGAATCCCTTACTGAGCATACATGAACATCAAAACAGAGAGAAAAGGGGAAAGGGGTAAGCTTACGAACAGGTTGCTTACCTGTAACTGTGGTTCTTCGAGTGGTCATCTGTGCCATCATACACTAGGAGCTTTAGCGCCTGCGCGGTAGCGTTCGGAAACTTCTAGAGCTTGTTCGCTTGGCGGGAACCCCTCCCCCACGCCGGTACTGCGCATGCTCCTCCCGCCGAGCAACGGTCTCTCCTCAGTTCTGTCGTCCGCCGTAGAACCTACAGGGACCTGAGAAAGAGGGGAGGAAGGGCGGGTGTGTATGATGGCACAGATGACCACTCGAAGAACCACAGTTACAGGTAAGCAACCTGTTCTTCTTCTTCGTGGTCTCTGTGCCTTCATACACTAGGAGACTGTGTAGCTTACCGGTCGGACGGCGGGTCAGGTCCTACAGCACGGAAGCCAACACCTCACGTCCAAACCGGGCATCTCTGCGCGACCGGCAGTCGAGCCTGTAGTGGCGCACGAAGGTCGACGGTTGGGACCAGGTCGCCACACGGCAGAGTTCATGCAGGTCAACTCCTCGCAGGAGGGCCGCAGAAGTAGCCACAGCTCTGGTGGAGTGGGCTCGAAGAAGGACTGGCGGAGGCTTCCTCGCGAGCTCATACGCCAGTTCAATAGTCCTCACCACCCACTTGGAGAAGCGCTGGGTGGACACTTTTAGGCCCTTCCGACGTCGCCCATAGCAAACAAAGAGATGCGGCGTCTGTCGGAAGGAAGCAGTCCTGTCCTTGTAGAAAGCCAATGCCCGACGCACGTCCAGGGAGTGGAGGGACCGCTCCAACGGTGTCGTCGGGTTCGGGAAGAAGGCAGGCAGGATGATGTCCTGGTTGAGATGGAAACTGGACACCACCTTTGGCAGGAACGAGATGTCAGGTCTCAGGACCACCTTGTCCCTGTGGAAGACCGTGAAGGGCTCATCGGAACGAAGAGCTGTGATCTCACCCGCTCGCCTCGCTGAGGTCACCGCTACCAGGAAGGCAGTTTTCATTGTCAGGAGCCTGTCATCCGAGGTCGCCATTGGCTCGAAGGGCGGCTTCGTCAGCTGCGAGAGCACCAGCGAGAGGGACCACGGCGGTAGCGGCGGCGATACCGGCGGGTAGAGATGATGAAGTCCTTTCAGGAACCGCTTAACGGTATCGTTCCTGAAGAAGGCCGAGGCAGCAGATCGTGGCGGTTGGTATGCCACGATCGCGGAGAGATACACCTTCAGGGATGGAAACGCCAGGCCCTGTTGCCGGAGGTGCAGGAGGAAGTGCAGGACGGTCGAGAGCCCCGCGGGCGATACCGGCTCACTCCTCTCGTTAGCGAAGGTCAGGAAGCGTCGCCACTTGTATTGATAGTTGCGACGGGTGGATTCCTTCCTGGCCGCGACGAGGACGGTACCGAGCACGGGATCGTCTAGTGCGATATCCTCCAGGCATGGAGGGCCAGGCGTGGCAGGTCCGGATGGAGGACTCGGCCGTCGGAGTGGGAGAGCAGGTCCGGTGTCGGTGGCAACCGGAGCAGGTCGTCTCGCGCGGCTTGTAGCAGGGGTGCGAACCAATGTTGCCTCGGCCAGTACGGGGCTACCAGGATCGCGTCGGCTCGGTCGGCGAGGATCTTCGATATCGTCCGGCCGAGCAGCGGGAACGGCGGGAACGCGTAGAGGAGTTCCCCGGTCCACGGAAACTGGAAAGCGTCCCCGATGGAGGCACGATCGTGGCCCGCTCTGGAACAGAATCGGCGACACTTCGCGTTTTCCCTGGTCGCGAAGAGGTCGATCGATGGTTCGCCCCAGCGGTCCCGAATCAGTCTGAACGCCTCTCCGGAGAGAGACCATTCGTGATGGGATGAGGTGTCCCTGCTGAGGGCGTCTGCCGTGGTGTTCTCCTGCCCGGCCAGGTGAACCGCCACGGGATGCGTGTGCAGGCGAATGCACCATTCCCACAGGTCGAGCGCAATGTCGAGCAGGGTCGTGGAATGAGTCCCACCTTGTCTGTTGATGTAGCAGACGGCGGTGGTGTTGTCCGTCAGAATCAGGACCGTGCCCCCCGCCACGGCATGGCGGAACGCCCGTAGGGCTTTCCAGACGGCGAGCAGCTCCAGCGCGTTGATATGGAGAGCGGTCTCGTCGTCGGTCCATCTGTCGCGGACTCTGAGATCGCCGCAGTGGGCACCCCATCCATACAGGGAGGCGTCGGTCGTTACCGTCACCTTCGGTGTCGGCTGTTGGAAAGGCATCCCTGACATGAGATTGCATCGCGACTGCCACCATCGGAGGGATGAGCGGACGTCTCCCGGCAGCTGCAGTCGGAGTGTCTGTTCGTCTCGCAGGGGGTCGAATATGCGGACGAACCAGTGTTGAAGAGGTCTTGCTCTCAGCCTGGCGAGATATGTCACAGCGGTCGTCGCAGCCATGTAGCCCAAGAGCTGCTGGACCTTCTCGCAGATAACGTCGGGGCCGTACGAGCGTGAGCGGCAGCCTGGATCAAGGTTCGTGCTCGAGACTCTGGTAGGTACGCCCTGGCGGAGGTCGAGTCGAGCGTCGCCCCGATGAAGTCCAAGATCCTCGCCGGCTCGAGGTGGGACTTTTTCGGATTCACTCGTAGACCAAGGCGGGTCAGGAGTGACAACGTCATGTGGACGTCGTGGTAAAGTCTCTGTTTGCAGGACGCCACCAACAGCCAATCGTCGAGGTAGGGGAAGACGGAAGCGCCCTTCGTCCGCAGGTAGGATACCACCGGGGCCATGCACTTGGTGAAGACCCTTGGGGCAGTCGAGAGTCCGAACGGCAGCACCTTGTACTGGTAACAGGTGTCGTCGACTGCGAAGCGGAGGTACCGTCTGTGCTGCGGGCGAATGGCGATATGGAAGTATGCGTCTCGGAGATCGATGGAGGCGAACCAGTCCCCTCGATGTAGGAAGGGTAGGATCGACGGTATCGTGACCATCTTGAACCTTTTGGGGCGGATGTAGTAGTTCACCCCTCTGAGGTCTAGGATCGGCCGGAGGGTACCGTCGGCTTTCGGTACCGTGAAGTACCTGGAGAAGAAGCCGGTGGTCTTGGCCTCTTGCGGGAGCCGCTCGATCGCCCCTTTCTGGAGGAGGGATTGGATCTCTTCCAGGAGGGCCGGACTCGACGGCGTGGAGTAGTAAACGCCGCGAGGAGGAATATCGAGAAACTCGATGGCGTAGCCAAGACGGACGATGGAAAGCACCCAAGAGTCCGTAGTGACATACTGCCACTCCGCTAGGTGTCGAGCGAGAGTCGGTCGGTCTCCGAGCGCTGATGGTAGGCTGAAGAGTGGGTATTGGTGGGTCCTGCCAGGCACGTCAAAACCGAGACTTTGTCTCGGAGGAGGCTTCTTCGACGAAGCCGGGCGCCGCCTAATCGTGCGTCTGGCCGATGAGCCGGAGGACGGTCTCGACTGTCCAGACTGGGCCGAACGCTGGAACGACGAGGTGGAAGATCGTCGCCAGGATGGGCGGGAAAGGTGGAGGCCCCGCGGGCCTGCGTGGCCGGCTGCAGCCCGATCTTTTTTGCGGTCAGTCTCGCCTTGACGAGATTGTCCAAAGCTTCGTCTGTGGACGAATTGAATAGGCCTTCACCGTCGAAGGGGAGATCTTCAATCCTCCTTCTGGTGTCCTCCTGGATGTCGGCCGGTCGCAGCCAAGCATGGCGGCGGAGGCCGACAGATCCCGCCATGACCCGGGAGGCGATCTCCACTGCGTGCCGGGAGGAGGCCATCTGGTGCTGAGCGATGGAGATAGCCTCATTGAAGATCACGGAGGAGGCTTGGCGGATGTCCTCCGGTACCGCTTCCATCGCCGGTTGCAGGCGATCGAGCACTTTCTTCAGGTATGCCGCGAGGCAAGCCTGAGTGTTGGACAGCCTGATCTGCAAGGAGGCAGCTGAATAGAACCTCCTTGCGTAGGCGTCCAACTTCCTGCCCTCTTTGTCCGGCGGGGTGGTGTGTTGCCTGCCGGAGCCCTTCGTCTGCGCGGACTCGACGACCACAGAGTTCGGTGCAGGGTGATTAAATAGATAACCGGCGTTATCCTTCTGCACCCTGTAGAGGTGTTCTAACCGCTGCGGTATCGGCTGAGCCGAGGCCGGTCTATCCCAGGCGGCCTTCACCAGTCTGGATACCCGGGGCAGGAGAGGCAGCGGGGCCGTGGAAGGTCGCTTCTCCTCGAAAACGGAGAAGGCTGGATCGTCATCCTCCGGCTCCGCATCGGCGATCTTAAGGCCGAGGGTAGTGGCCATGCGGAGCAGCATCGCAGAGAACTGGTGGACGTCCTCTGGAGCAGAATCTGGGATCGGGTCCCCGAATCCCAACGGAGGAGACTCCTGGGAGGCCGCCTCAGACACCTCAGACTCCGCACTCGAGTCGTACGACTCCGAGCTCGGTGAGTCCTCTCGCCGCTCGCTTTCCGGCTCCTTCGTAGTCGCCGCAGGTGTTGCCTTCCTAGGCTTCTCCGCAGCCGGGGCGGTGGTAGCAGCAGCGTCCCGCTTGGGATGGCTGACCACTGACTTCACCCTCTTGGTGGTGACCGGGGTAGTCTGGCAGGCTGACGTCGTCGTAGCCCGCTCAGTCACCACCGACTCCGTAGGGCGCGTCGCCGTTGCCGTGACCCTAGGAGGTGGCGATATCGCCCGATACCGTGGTGAAGGCTCCCTCGCCCTATGATATCGAGGGGAGGGAGAGCGGCTGAAGGAGCGGCGGTCCGACGGAGATCGGCTTCGGCGTCGACGGTACCGAGCCTCGTCCCCTCTAGGCGAGCGCGATTCGCGCTGTCGACGAGGTGACCCGGGACCTCCGGAAGGTCTCCCAGCGACTCGGGCCACGATGGTACCGATCCCGGTACGATGGCGAATGCGACCGATAGGAGGCCGGGCGCTCTCTCCATTCAGATTCCCTCGCGTACCTGGCCACGTAGGACGCCGAGGTGTATCTGGAGGCAGACGAGCGAGGTTGTTCCTCTCTTGTCTCCCTCGGAGGCGGCGAGGCCACCGGACGCTCGGAAGAGCGGGACCGGGACCTGAAGGAGGTCGAACGCCGCTCCGGAGAAGCAGAGGGCTCTCTCTGCTGCAGGTCGGCCGACCTGCGACGGCTAAGAGGGCGGTGGCGCTCCTCCACCAGGGTTGGAGGGTCTGCCACAGGCGAGTCCGGGCGCTGTTGGGGAACGTCCTCGATCTCATCCTCCGAGAGGTCGACGGACTCGCCTCGCCCTTTGGAAGGCTGCTGAGTAGGAGGAGGAGTAGGAGGTTGAGCGTCCCCAGCCGGGGAGCGCTTCTTTTCCTTCTTCTTCTTCTTCTCCTTCTCCTTGCCCTTGCCTCCGTCCGGAGCAGGGCGCTTTTTTGCAGGCGTCTCCGTAAGGGGAGCCTCAGCCTTCCTCGCCGTCGAGGATCCTTTCGCTGACTTGGCAGCCGCCGACAGCTTCGGGATCCTCGGTAACGCCGAGATCGGCGTTTCGCCGGTACCGAGCCCGATACCGACGAGGTGGACGGAACGGCAGCCGCCGATACCGTCGATGGCGTGGTCGTCTTCTTGTCGGCCATCTTGGAAGTGGAGGTCTCGTCTATCGCCCGCAGAGACTGTTCCCAACAATAAGATTTGAGTCTCGCGGAGCGGTTGCGAAGAGTTTGGGGAGTAAAATCCCTGCAAATTGGGCAAGTCCGGATGTTGTGGGACTCGCCCAAACAGAAGAGACACTCCTTATGGCCGTCGTTGAGGGCAACCTTGCGGCCGCAGGACACGCACTTCTTAAAGAGCGCGGACATAAGACGAAGAAACGCCAAACTCCGAAATCCAAAAAGATGAAAACCGAAGGGGGAGTCCGAAAGAGAGGTCAAAGACAGTCCGAAAGTCCGTAAAACCGTGAAAAAACAGCAAGCCAAGCACGACGTGAGAGGAACAAACTAAAGAACCTTCCGTACGCGGCGGCGGACGAAAAAGAACTGAGGAGAGACCGTTGCTCGGCGGGAGGAGCATGCGCAGTACCGGCGTGGGGGAGGGGTTCCCGCCAAGCGAACAAGCTCTAGAAGTTTCCGAACGCTACCGCGCAGGCGCTAAAGCTCCTAGTGTATGAAGGCACAGAGACCACGAAGAAGAACTTACCACCTCCTCCTAGCATGTTTAAAAAAAACATAGATCTATCAGTGTGGCCACCAAAACAGAAATCATAAGGAAGGTAAAGGCAGGTGAAAAGGGAAAAAAATCACCACTGGATACACTTTGGAAGAAGCATTCAAACGGTACTCGGAATGCTCAGAATGTTTTTATTTAGGCTTACTAGACCTGGCTATTTCACTTCACATATTCACATTGTTAGTTCTGGATAAAATTTCCCTAAATATGTTGAACTGTTCTTCTTTTTTTTACAGTTTAAGAAATTATCTCTATTATTTCCATGTTCTTTCTGTCTCTGGTACCAAATTTTCTTTTAAGAAGTAATGCCCAAGAACACATTTACTTTATTAATCGAGGTATACCTGTACTTCTTTAGTTCAACTTGGTCTTAGAGCTAGTGGTAATACTTAAAAATTACAATGTACTCAGATGTCAAATTGTATCTTTAGTGGATTGAACCCATCAAAAAGCCCAAAATTAAACCCCTCCTTAATCTGCTCAGCCATCAGGAAGATCTTACAATACTGAGCAATTAATCAAATGAGTCAGCATTTATGAATGTTGCCACGAGCAGAGAAAACACCAAGAGTTTCTGCTAGGAACAATATGAAAGATAGTTTTAGGAAAGGCCTGATGCACACACCAACAGAAGGCTCACACTGGGCAGGTCCAGTTGGGATGAGTATATGTTAGGAATCTATTGTTCAGTCCTGAACAATACATCTCCTGAGTAATTTTATAGCTTTTTTAGTACATGTGCATACCAGTCTGAAGGTTATTTAAATTCAATTCCATATACAATACCTTGTAGACTTTTCTGCTTACTGGTAAGACTACCTCATTATTGTTTTCAGCTTATTAAATTCTTATATAAAGAATTAAACTGAAACCCTCAATACTCTCTTCCTTCAGACAAGTCAAATCATTACTTACCATTTTGAGTTTTAAGTTCAGTAAATGTTTGCAGTGTTGACTGTAAATCTTCCTTTTCCTGTTCTAATTCCGAAATCCGGTCATGTAAGGCAGTTACATTATTATTCACTGAGGCAAACTACAAAAGACAGAATCATAGAATCACAGAATCAAAGAGTTGGAAGAGACCACAGGGGCCATCCAGTCCAACCCCCTGCCATGCAGAAACACACATCTAAGCATTCTCAACAGAAGGCCATCCAGCCTCTGCATAAAAACCTCCAAAGAAGGTGACTCTACCACACACCGAGGCAGCATATTCCATTGCTGGACAGCTCTGACTGTCACAAAGTCCTTCCTGAGGTTCAAGTGGAATCTCCTTTCCTGCAGCTTGAATCCATTGCTCCTTGTCCTAGTCTCTGGAGCAGCAGAAAACAAGCCTGCTCCCTCCTCGACATGACATCCCTTCAAATATTTAAACATGGTTACCATGTCCCCTCTTAACCTTCTCTTCTGCAGACTAAACATACCCGGCTCCCCAAGCCGTTCCTCATAGGGCATGGCTTCCAGACCCTTCACCATTTTGGTCACCCTCCCCCCGACACGTTCCAGCTTGTCAATATCCTTCTTGAATTGAGATGCCCAGAACTGGACACAGTATTCCTAATGAGGCCTAACCAATGCAGAATAGAGTGGTACCATTACCTCCCTCGATCTAGACACCATACTCCTACTGATGCAACCAAGAATCGTGTTGGCTTTCTTGGCTGCTGCATCACACTGCTGACTCATGTTCAGCTTGTGATCTACCAAGACTCCTAGATCCCTTTCACATGTACTGCTATCCAGCCACGTGCCCCCCCGATGCATTCTGTCATTAATTTCTTCCAAAATGAAGGAATACTCATTGATAACATCTGTCACATTTTATCATTTTGGAGTAGCAACAGTTGCAGAACTATTATCTGCATTTCAGTAACACAGAAATTAATGCCAAACTTTTCATCCATAAAAGTATTCCAGTAAAGACTGATTTCTTCAAGTCATATTTTAGATGGGTATCTGGGCACCTCTAGTCATTTTAAATCTGTGTCACAGAATCAGGTACACTGAAGTAAATTTTGTTTAAAAATTTTACATACATTTTTTAGCTCATCTTCAAGCTGTCTGATTCTGGATTTGGACCAAGCTTTCATCTTAAGGAATCTTGCTTCAGATTTGCTGGCCTCTTCTGTTTTCAGTTTTGCTTGAGCTTAAACAAAGAAGCACTTCAGTAACTGTTCAGAACTGTAGCAGAAATTCTACTATAGAATGCATTGTGCTGTGCTATACTATTTATACATTAATAATGTGAGTCTGAGAGAAATATTATTAGGGCATACGCAGATGTGACATGCTACCATGGGACTCTTGGGCAGTTTTAATGCTACACAGTTATATATTACAGATGCTTGGATTAGACAACAGGACAGAGAAGCCAGATCAGGATATCAATTATCCTTCACAGACACAGAGAATGAAGAATCTAAGAAGAATGAGGTCCGCAAAAATTTGTGTGTGATTGCAATACTTGTTCTTTTACTCCACCACATAGACAACCAGTACCACTGAGTCCTGTGTAAAAGAATGGCCACAAGGATGGCAATTTAGGCTGTTTATCTTTACAAAAAATTGATCACAGTGTTAGTAAAATTACAGAGGCACACATCCACTGAATGTATTAAGAAGTTATAAGTAATATTGTTAAGTAATATACCTTCAAGTTGTTCCAGCTTCAGTTTAATCACAGCATCTATATCAACAGCTTGCTCCAAATTATTTTGCCCGCTGGAATTTAATTGGTCCAACTGTTTTTGAACTTGAAGCAGGATTTGGTCTTTTTCCTGCAGCTCAGTTTCATGCTTTTCTCGGAGCTCTTGGATCTCAGCACTATGACTCTCTCTGACTTCTTTCATTTCATTCTCGTGTTTCTCCATCATGTCTCTCAACTGGGCTCGCATTACATGCTTTTCGGCATTCAGTTTGGACTGGAGGTTATCTTTCTCTGACTGAAGGCGGTTCAGATGTTCATTAATTTCCTGAATTAAAAAAATGGTATTTTAAATATACAAAAATGTGTGTTTGTGTCTTCAAGTCGTCTGTCAACTTATAGCAAAACCATGAATTTCATAGGGTTTTCTTTGGAAAAAAATATTCAGAAATGGTTTTGCCAGTTCTTTCCTCTGAAATATTGTTTACAGCAGCTGGTATTTGCTGGCAATTTCCCATCCAAACACTAACTACTGCTGACCTTGCTTATCTTCTAAGATCAGACGGGATCTGGTGTTTAGGGTATTTTATATAAACTCTCTACAATGTAGACATTATTTCATATCAAAAAGTTGGATCCAGAGTCCTTCTACAAACAAAAGGGCTCCTTCTACTCATAGAAGCAGAAATGGGGTACTTATTTTTTGGAAAATGAATTAATTGTCATGCTGAAGTCATCCGTAAGTGAAAAGCAGTAGGATGATGTTCTGGATTGCAAAGCATCAGGCTATTGTTGCTCTATTTATGGTGGCTTCAGAGTATCTCTAGATTTGTTTTTGTCTCAAAAGTAACTTTCCAAGTACTGAAATGGACAGCTTCTCATCCAGTTAAGAGATCTTTGCTGCAGGAAAGGGCCAGATCTGCCTTATTGCTGCAATCTCTGTCTTCCTCATTGTTGCAGAAGTTCCCTCAGTGCTTTGCTTCAGATTTTCTGAGGATGCAAGGGGCTTTAGGGGGAAGTTGAAAATCAACAAGCCTGACCCACAACCCCAGAGGAATACCATCTGAGTGAAACACCACTGAGGACCAAGGGTTAATCTCAAGCAACTCTGAGACTCCAATTAGTTTCAAGTCATTCTGCCATAAATGTGTCACAGTTTATTTTTCCCATGGAGACCTGCTCTTAGGGATGCCACAAGACTACATTCCAGAAAAATCTGAGGCAGAAACTCCAAATGCTGGCCAGTGCAGAATAATTTTGTTAATAGGAGGCTATGGGTCCATAGCAGAAGGTTCTATTCCAAAAATAACTGGAATCCTTCAGCACAGGCTGTGGGATGTCTCCAAGCCACTTGAGATCTCTTAGTAATATCAAATACTTCTAACATGGATACAATCTACCACTTCTCCACCACTGTATCAGAGGTCTGTGAGAATTCACATAATGACCTCAATGAAACTGAAAGGGACTGTGAAACTGCCTACAGAATCTACAATTTGCACTGGCATTTTCCGGAAGAGAGACATGGAATCATCCTGCTGTCTGCCAAAATATTTCTAAAGTAATGCATTGTTCTGTACATCTTGGATGGCTTCCAGATGACCAACAATAATCCCCTGGTTTGTTAGCACTGCACCAGTGCTATCTCTAATACAATTCAATGATCCAATATGCTACCCCTATGTATCATGAGGGGATGCTCTGGAGGAATAAGTTGCTTGCAACTGCTACTTTTAACACAAATAGCAGATGTGTCTTAGAGCAAGGGGAAGAGAATACAAGATGCAATTGTTAAAAATGTAGGAAAAATAAAAAAGCTCAACGTGCTTTTATTTTTTCAATATTTATGTTGTTTTGTACATATGTATGTGATCCCAAAAGCCCCACAAGATATAAGCAAAATATAATCTGTAAGTACAGCATATGATAATATAACATAAATACATAAGCGTATTTGCCAAATATCACAAATGAAAATCTGAACTTAATGTTGTATTTTTAACAGCCTAAGAATAGTAACAAACTGCACCTCATCCTTACTTTGAACTGCTGGTCTTTAGCATCCAGTTCTTGTTGCAACATAACTATCACTTGCGTCCTTCCCAGCATGACTTCTTCCTTTTCATGTAGTTTCTGTTTCAAGGCTTTCAATAACTGTTGAAGGACAAGAGATTTTTATGAAGTGGTAGAAGAGAAATCTCTCTAAAGTTTTTTTAAATTTATTTTAACAACGGTTACAACTTTTTCAATAGTTACAATATTATTACAATGGTATCAATAACCTCTAATAAATTAATATGTTCCATAATATGTTATTTAATTTAGCTGTAACTCCTCAAATATTTCCCCCTTCCTCTTTTTTTTATAATTATAATTATTATCCCCTCCCTCCTGGCCACTCCCCCCCCCCCGGAATTGTTTTAATTATTTATTCTTCTTCTTTACCTTTCATGTAGGATATCACCTTATTTACATCCTCATACCCCTCTTTCTGTTTTATGTTCTTAATCTACATTGTCCAGTTTCTGAACCAATACTCCTACATCTCTCTAGAAAAGAAAGTTTCTTTCATCTTGTCTAATATAGCTAAATGCCACATTTTTAGGATATAAGTAAAACAGTTACATTTATTCATAAAGGCATCTGGCCCATAAATATTAAATATAAAAGTCATTCATTTTCAGCTCTCAAGAGTGGGGAAGTCAAGCTATGATAGGACAAAAAGCCTTCTTCTCATTCCCATTATGCCCTACTTTCCTATTAATTTCATTCTATTTTACAAGCATTCATGAAAAAGCTGCTTCTTGGAGCAGAGAAAACTAGCTGTGGATTGTTCTGAACAAATTGTACCGGCTCTTAGTAACCCAAATCAGCAGAATATACTGGGGCTTGGTGATTACAGAATGAGTATCAAGGCTGTAAGAAGGGACTGCTGAAAAGAGGTCATACTTCAAACCATGACTCCAATTGGGAAGCAACAATGTGCAAATCTTTTTTGAGATACATTCCGTTGATCAAGTTAAAGTTGCAAGGTGACAACTTGGGGGATTTAACTCATAGTCTACTAGTCAGCCTTTGGGTTCCATTCACTTTACTACTGAGTTAAAGTACATTTTTCCCTACCTGTTCTAGATCAGCACTTGCATCAGATTTGGCAGCCATCTTAAAGAGTTCTTGCTCATGTTTCTGGGCCAGTTCCATCAGCTCTTTTTCCTTTTCCTGTATAATATTCTGAAACATACGAATCTAAGAAATAAAACAAAGAAGTCTCTGTAAAACGGATCACAGCAACACCATTAATGGCTTAAATTTCAACTATGGACATCAAAGTGCCACTTTAAAACTTTTTAAAACATTATTAAATGTAATGCTGTTGAAAAGTTGGTTCAATGAGGTACACAATAAGAAGACTATTTCAATAACATCTACCATATGCTATAATGTATTCTCTGAAAGTAACATCTTGCATACAAGCTGAAGAAACCTACCAGACAACAGTTGCTTTCCAAGATCACAGATGAGGTAAAGTTCTATGCTGAAGACAGACACCTGGATTTTCTGTCACAGCTGACAGACTGACTTTGCAATTATAGCACAAATCCCCCACATATTTGAGAAGGTGTTTGTTTCTCACAATCCTTCAATATTACAACTGTACTACTGTACATAGTTAGAAAAACATTCTTCCTGTTTAATAGTTTTACTAACCAACTCTACTTTGGGATACATCCATTTTATTATTCTCCAAATCCAGGCCAAATCCTGAACACCGACAGATTTTTTTTTAATTTTTTTTTTTTAAGACTTACTTACATTTTGTGTATACATGGCTTCTCTTTCCTGGAAATGTTCCTTCTCTTTATTCTGAAGGTTTTTAAGGTTTTCAATTTGTTCTTCAAAGAGGCTACATCTTTCTTCACTATCTCCAACTTTCTTCGTAAGGTTCTGAACTAGGATTTGCATACTCTGTAATGAAGCCTCCTTTGTGGAAAGCTGATTCTGTGCAGTTCATAAGGAAAAAGAATTAGAAGATTAGAATAGGAATAAGCCATTCAGGACTAATGACATGTTCAACTAAATATTTATCAGTGCAACTGGAAAAACAGCAGGAAATAAATTATAGAGAAAATACTTTATACCACAGCAATCAAAGGAATGTGCTTTCGTCCATGTTGTTCAGCATATTGAGGAGGATGCCAAATCTGCAGATGAACAACTCTTAGTAATAGGTGAGATGGCACTTTAAAAATACCTTTAATTCACTGTTATGTACTAGTACTTCTTTGGCATCATTAGTTGACCCACAAGCTAACTGTAAATCAATTATGTAGGCTTCTTTTTCATCCAGCTTTTTTTGCTTTTCAGCAAGCATGGCATCCATTTCAGCTCCGCGCTGATGTGCGGCATCCAATTCAGCAATCTGGAAACAAAAAATATTGTTTCATCAGAAATGTACTAAACAATATTATGTCTTCTCCCAGTTTTAATACTACATATCAGGCACATTAATGCTATTTTCATTTATCACCATTACTTTCCATACTCTAAGCATGAATTTATCTTCTCAGATTTCTTCCAGCTACAGTGAGATAAAATGACAGTTCTTTCTATGAGACAACTAAAGTTGGTCAAGAAGATTAGGAGTAAAAATTGCCATTTTTGTCAGGCATTTGAGTTTTACTAGCAATTCTCACTTATTCATACTACTCCACAAAACTGTCTAGAAAAAATTATACAAAGCCTGAAAAGCTTAAATTTCTGGGCTACAACTCCGCACCTAGCTAGTGTTATTAATATTAGTTGAATATTAAGTCTAAAAATTCTTACATGTTTTATATAAATGGGCCTGTTACTTGATGACCTCTGGCCCTTCCTTTAAATTTCTAAATTATCAACCTAACAAGAATTCTTCCAATTCTATATCCACTTAAAATATTCACATAGAACTTGTTTAAGAAAATGCTGCAATTCTATGTACACTTTCTTTAGGAAGGGACTTTCTTTCAAGTAAATACATTTTCAATGTCAAGCTCCCATTTCCATACGCTATTACAAAATGCTGATGTCCAGAAAAAAACAAAAATAAAGCCATTTGTAGACAGAACAGAAAAGAATAACCATAGTATTTTACTCTGTTTCTGATAACCTCTTCATTAACAGCACTGGCTGATTTGAAAATATTTAGACAGACTTCACCAAAAATTATGTTCAGTATTTAGAAGTATTTATTCAGCTGGGGTTTTATCTATTTATTAAATCTGAAGCCTAATTTTCCATTAAAACCGGTGCTCATAATGGCTAACAATAAAATACAGAAGCCAGGACCCAAAGAAGTACACCAGCTTAATGGTATTGCTTCCATCAAGGAACAGGAAGGCGGCGCCATTCCCCCCCCCCAAACGTAGTTCCCTGGAACCCAAAACATTTGCTCCAGGGGTTTCCTCCAACTTCCCTAGAATTGATTCCTGTGCACAGCTGAGAGAGAAGAATACTGTCAGGGAGAAAATACCAGCAGGACACTGGATTTAGGTCACACTAATAAAAAACCTTTTGATTAAAACGTTAAAGCTTGCAGATACAAATCACAACCAATAAAATACATAGTAAGTAAAATATTCAGTGGAAAAAGAAACTGCAGGACACGACATACATATATATATTAAAAAACAGTCAAACAGTTTGCTGATTGCCAAACCTCTGCCTGGTTGAAACATCTTGTTTTTTCTGATGGAAGAAGGACAACAGAGATGAAGCAAGGTAATTCATCCTTAGCAGGGAGTTCCAAAGCTTGGGAGTTGCTACCAAGGAAGACTATCCTTGCATCTGCACAAAACGTGACTCCAGTATTGATACAACTGAAAAGAAGTACCTCCCTCAAAGACTGTGATGCCTAGGCAGGCTTTCATGGGAGTCTTTCAAACAGCCTGCCCCTCCCCAAGCCAAAGTAATGCCAACAATGAAGAATATTTACATTCTTCCACAAAACAATACCTTTCTCTGAAGTTCTTCATTTCTTTGGGCATTCTGTGTCTCCAGTTCCTCAATTTTCTTTTTAAGTACCAATATTTTTCCACGACTTGCAGCAGCACTATCCTGATCGCCATCTCTAGAGCCCTAAAAATGTAAATCGGGAAACTTAGGACAGGTGTATGATTTAGGCTATACGAAAGGTGTACAAAGAATACAAGAATTATTCGCTTTAGTCCCAAAATCAACAAGCTTTAGAGTTCTGTTCAAAAGCTGAGAATTTTAATACACTCAACAGAACAAAAAAAATGAAGGTTACAGAATTTAAACTAAATATTTTTTTAAAAAATCCAAACAGACTATTATGATATTGGTCTTAAAATATAGAACAGCTTATAAACAGAACAATGCTTATAAAAGTTACTTTTTTGAACTAGAACTCCTAAGGATGAACTTGAGAACTTCTGCATGCAAACGATGTTCTGTCAACTAAGCTGTGATACCTACCATTATTTGAAGAATAAAATAAATGGATGTTTCATTTAAAGTTCTGAATATATTCATTTACTCCTCCTTGAGTAATACTGGAATGAGGATGTGAAGATACAGTTTAATGTATTTTAGCAAGCTGTGAAAGATATTATTACTTGGGTTTTTTTAAGAACACAAAGAACTTGGGGGTAATATTTTGTAGACTTTATAAAATACTTAGGCTATAACTGCTAATACTTTCACAGCATTCACACATGCGTGCGCGAACACACACATACACACACACACACACAAATCTACAGTTTAAAACAGCATGACTGAGCCACTGAACCTTGGGTTTCATATTACCTTCTTCTTACTTGGCCAGCAGGAGGAGTTAGAAGTTTTTGTTTCCTCTTAAGCATGGTATGTCATGTCACTCGAACAGTCTACAGTTAGCACTGATTATTAACAACAAGGAAGTGTTAAAAAAATATGCCACCATCCAGATGTCTTGAACTAATCCCTCTCTCCACTGACTATGTTAACTAGGGCCCTTTCCATACCTTACCTTTTTCCGGCGCTGGGGTGCAGGGATTGTGTAAGCAGCCTCCAGTGAGAGGCTCCCGCATCCCTGCTGCTTCAGCTCCGCACAAGCTGCCTGCTCGCGCGAGAGCCCCACTTCCTCCTTCCGCAGTGCAGCCTGGGAATTTCCCAGGGTGTGCTGGGTCAGGAAGCTTGACCAGCACAGCTCCAGAGGCTCTGCACGCCAGGTAAGTGCACACAGGGCCGAGGAGCAATGCGCGATCACGCACCATTTTCGGCTTCCAGCCAAAAATGAAAAGGTGCGCGATCGGCGCCTGCCAGCCACTGGAGCATCACACAATTATGAGTGTGTCATGCAGACTGCTCCTCACAATCGCGCGACACTCCAGGCGCCCTTTCGCATGGCAAATGCCATGCGGAAAGGGTCTAGGTCTTGGAGTAGTTGCAGTTCAAAAATATCTGGAGGATTGCACTTTGCCCACTTCAGTCACAATTATTTAAATTAGCTTGCTTAAAACTATTAACCTTAAAAACAGCAAAAGATCAGTCACGGGTCTAGGCTGAGAGGACACAGCAAGCTGTGGTTAATTAAATGTAGAAAGGAAAGCTTCCAAGCAGCTCCTTGAGGCAACATAAGGAAAGAAGAGCACTGGGGAAAGGAGAGCATGCAAAAGTTGAAGGTTGCTGAGGTTCATTCATTCACGTTGTAAAGCAGCTCACTTAGTAAGGAATGTAGGACAAACTTCTGAATCAAGATGCCTAAGACTGCATTGTAAGATCAAGATCTAAATAAGAGACAAATACAGTAGAGAGGCAAAGGCAAGGCACTGCTTGTTCCTTCTATCACTATGTTTCCACCACTACAGCTGCTCCATTTACAAAGCAACTTATCTCTTTAACAGAAGCACAGGCAAAGCATCCCACTGGCAAACAGAAGCTACCATCCATACAAATATGCATGCATACAGTGCACTTGGCTAGCAGTCTCAGAAAAATAGGAAATGAGAGATAATTACAAGTTCTTTCAAGGCTTAAAATGTATCTGATTGTTAAGAATAACAACTCACTTTCTTTTGCTCAGGTTTTCCTTCTTTTGTTCCAGCACCTGACAACTGCTTCTTAAGTTCTTCTAATTGTGAAGTTAAAGATGTTACTTTGGCTTTGTTTTGCAGTTTTAATTTGGAAATCCTAGCTTCAGAAGTTTCTTTTTCTTCCTACAAAGTATTGAGAGTTTGTTTGTAGACAAAAGGAAACTGGCACATGTAAACTAATTATACATATTAAAAGTATATGAGCACCTACATATATGAAAATAGAAGGATAGGTTCCGCACTGAAATAACAATAATTCCAAGACAGGTGGCCTTTATCTGATGAGAAGCTACATGCTACAGATACCAATCTGAAATGGATAATTTTAACCCTGGGCTTATCAACAACATCTGTTCACACTTGAGAAGCATTTACATTCTGAGTGACAATCAAATCTGGCAAGTTATGGCAACTTAAAATAAACTAGAAGGAAACTGCACCTGCTAATCATGATCACTGTTCGCGATTCCAATGTGATATAGCCATTTTTAACCCGCTATTTAAGAAAAGCACCTTGCTACTAAGACAACTAGGAAGTTCATTTTCATTCGTTAAGAAAATGCACTTGTGATTTACAAACGATACCTTTAACTGTTGCTCCTTCTTATGCAATTCATTCTCCTTTTCCTTGACAAGTTCTTTGAGTTGTATTACCAGTTGTTCAGTTTGGGCCAGCTGTTCAGTTAAATCAGCTGCTGACATGGTTGCTGCTTGAGAAGTGCCATGAACCTACATTTTGCAACAAAATGTTGCAGAAAAGTAAATATTCATATATTATTGGAACAGAATTGATCTCCCTTCAGTAAAACAACAACAGCTCAAGCATAAATACCTGAACATTATTTAACATGTGCCCCAACTTAGCTATTCATTGAAGAAAGGGGCACTACAGTGAATATACCAACATTTCCTGCCAGTCAGCATTTATGCCAGCAAGGAACAGGGTTCTACTCCACTTGCTCATTCCACTTGAAGTGAAACAGTATTATTCTATGTGTTTGCATGGCACAACAAGCCTGTTCATGCATATTGGTCATTTCTGCTGATACTTTTACAGTGTTAGGAATCATGCACTGTGTAGGCTACATGTGACTACAGTAGCATTAGCTTTCTTTACTGCAGCATCACACTGCTGCTCACATTCAACTTATGATCAACAATATTTCCAAGGTCCTTTTTGCATGTAGTACTGCTGAGCCACATATCCCCCATCCTATACCTTGGTTTTTGTGGCCTACAAGTAGCATTTTGTATTTGTCTCTACTGAATTTCATTTTATTAACTTCTGTCCAATATTCTAGTTTATCAAGGTTCTTTTGAAGTCTGTTCCCATCTTCCATTATGTGTTACCCATCCTTCCCAATTCTGTATTATTTGCAAACTTGTTAAGGACTCCCTCCACTGACATCTAAATCACTGCTAAAAATGTTGAAGAAAATGGCTTTAGGACAGAATCCTGAATCACTCCACTTGTGACTTCCTTCCAGTTTGAAACACAACCACTGATGATGACTCTTTGAGTACTTTTTTCCATAGAATCAAGCAGAGAAGGTATCTTCTGTCAGACAACATATACAAAATGTGGGAAAAATCTCTTTATCCTTTATCTAGGTGCTTCTACTACAAGTGACTGAATAGGGTGCATCAGCATTTTGCTGGTTCATGACAAGCTGTGGTTTCCGTGGATCCTTAGTGCATTATGTCATACAAACACAGCCATTGTGTTGAAAAAAACACTTAACAGTTCTTAGTATTTTTCTCATCTTGATGCAATTCCCTGACTTTAAGTGTAAGTTTAAACGTAATACTTTGTACCATCTAGTTCTCAACAAAGTTTGGAAAACTACTTTTCTAGATCATTTGCTTCTGGAAGATTCAAAAAGTAAACCTTCCAAGGTCTGGTTCTCAGAAAACTAGGAACGGATGGCACAGCCAAGGCTGCCTACACTTCATTTTACAAAACCACACAAATCAGTTGTAACAATCTGTTTTCAAATGTAAATTAGTAAAATTTCAGGTTCCTTTAAACATTAGCCAGCTGTGATTGTAGGGGAATGAAGAAGATAAACTGCATGCACATTGGCTAATGCATACAGGTATTTGTCCAGCAAAGACAATGCGGACAAACCCAAGGTGGTTTTCACTTGATATGGAGAATTAATATTAATTATGCTGGGTACAGTAAACCACTCAAAACATCTGAGATGTAACAATGGAAATGCACCTCACAAATCTTCAACAGGAGTTAGCAATTTTTTTTAAAGTACTTACTCCAGATTTAGGGACTGAATCATCACCACTGCCCCATTTCCACATAGCTTTAAGGTGGCTGTAGAAAAGGATAAAAAGCTTTGGTTATTTTAGTAACTTTAATATTGGCAATTATTTTTCTTATATTTTTATTTCTGTCAAAGGATAATAAAAATAAAATATAATAAGGCAATGGAAACACCCAAAACTAGTAAAATACTATACATAAAACCCTGATAAAATGCAGAAAACTAAGCAGTAACTGCTTAAAACTCTCTGTGCTATACACTCACAGAGGGAGGGGAATGTACCACCAACCAACATTGTAGCCATTTCTGCACTAGACTGTTATAGTGCTATTATTCCACTTTCAACATCCTTTGGAATCCTGGGGTTGCCATTTAGGGAGGAGTCTTTGAGGAATAATAGCACTATAACAGTCTAGTGCAGAAACTGCCTGTGTAAAGGGCAGAGTCTAGCAGATCTCCTGGGAAGCATATTCTATAAAATGGGTTCCACCATTGGGAAAGTACTTTCCAACCTCATCTCAGCAAAGAACAGGACATGGAGCAGAAATCTTCTACTGATTCAAGATAAAGGACATGTGGAAGCAAGCACTTATTAAGACAAAGGAAAGGAAAACACATCCCTGAGGTCACAAGAGTCTCCAAGGCTGTTTTTGAGGCTTCTGCTCTCAGGAGTCTATACAATGGCTTTTGCGGGGGTAAGGTCAAGAAAATGAGTTTGCTTTTATTGATGTCTCTGGAAGCAACCTTTTAAAACAGGTTGCATATTGCTTGCTTCCACTTCACTCCTCCTGTCACAGAAAATGGCTAAGTAGGAAATCACGAGCAAGCATTTAACTTTTCCATTGTGTCCATACTGGAATCCCCAGCATTGTGCTCCCAAACAAGTTATGAATCATTAGCCAAAAACAAACTGTGGCTTCAGATTCTAGCTTGCTAGGCAAGCGTTAGGCCAGAAATACCAGTTCAAGCAAAACAAAAGTTTTGCTTACTGGTGACATGCTGCTTACGTTGATTGCTCCTATTGGCAGAGGAGCTAAATAGAGATGACTGGGCACGAGAAAATACCAGCTTGTTCATTACTGCTAAGTCAGAATTCTAAAGAATTACATAGCTACAGGTGAATTTGGCCACAGAAACCTCTAATGTCAGAAAGCCATATACAGCTTTCACATCTAGTGTTATGGAAAACTATGCCTGGTTAGATAAACAAGATCTAGCCAAAGAAATTTAGCTTAAGATATTATCCTTGTTACTGGCAGCTCAGCAAACAAAATCATATGGAGGCACATTCAGTGAGTTTAGCTGTTACTTATATGGGATGGTCCTTCTTGATTTTGGGGGATCTCATGTTCCCCTTCAGGAGTCTCCTCCCATGGTCCACCCCAATCAGCAGCATCCCCCTACTCTCAAGAAGACCGTTTCATGGACTGGAGGGTGAGCTACTTAAAAGAAGGGAGGGGAATGACTGCTCTTATAGCAAACATTTTCCCCTGGATTTTACCATATGTACAATGATTGGCTGATCCTTGTGACATAAGGCCCTTCAACTAATTAAAGCCACTTTATAATTTTTTTTTTCAAATAATGGAGGGGGGAAATAGGGCATCAAACAACCTTATAAGCTCTTTTATAGCTTTTAGTAAAAAAATAGCAATACTTGAAGTCCAGCAGAAAGGGCAAAAGAGCTATCATATTTGTGTTTGATTTGGAAGCAAGTATGTATGCTTGTTGAGAAATGAAACCAGTAGAAGCTTCATAGCAGAAAACAACAAAGCTGACTCCAGTTTGTACATGCCTGTACACATCCTCCTGCCCAGATGTAATTACATATAATTAAATGCCATTGATTTCAGTGGGGCTTACCTTCTCACAATGGCCCTAATCCAGAAACGCTGATTAAACTTGTAAACAGGCTTTTATGAATACAGATTTTGTGTATGTGTGTAAACACAGTTCTCTTGTATTTCATGGAATGCTCCTCCTAACAGTTTCAGAAGCATCTTTACAAGCAGCATGGGGAAACTGAAATTTAACTACAAAGCCCATAACTCCTACAGTTCTCATTAAACCGAGCTTCAAGTAGAAGTTCTCCTCTCTAAGTTAGTAGCTGCTTCTAGTCAACATATGTAATGTATTAGCTAGCTGTACTAAGAAAGTTAATTTGTTGTTGTTGTGTGCCTTCATGTCATCTTTGACTTGTGCCAACACTATCACAAGGTTTTTTCTTGGCAGAATGTATTCAGAGGGGGCTTGCCTTTGTCTTCCTCTGAGGCTGAGAGAATGTGACTTGCCTAAAGTCTATAGTAAAGGTCAATTCTCAGGATGGGCAACCATTACTAATTGTGATAATAGGCTCTTCCATTATCTGGGCAACACAGCTGAAGAGTATAGTCTTCCTTCTAGGTAAACAAACGGTAAATGATATGATGAGTTAAGTTACATTGACTGAGGGTCAGCATTATCTGAGAGAAAAGAGATCAAGACAGACAATTGCCATGTGAGGATGACCAGTTTTGGGAGAAGTATGGAAGCTTGGAAGGTCTTCCAAGATGAGAGGTTATAAAAACATGGTGCCATGAGGTACCAGAAAGTCTTAAAACCTGAGACACTTTGGAACTGACAGAGAGGTAGGGGAAGTGTTGCCAGCCTCACCATTCTGCCTGCCTCCAGAAGCTGGCTCACAGGCTGGACAAAGCAGTCCATACGCCCAGCTTACCAAGAACACCCAAAGATCCAAAACACCATGTGTATCATGAGTAGAATAGGAATGGACCACTAGTTGCATTAGAGATTAGCCAAATGTGACTTAAACTGTTTCTGTAACTACTGCTAAGTAATGCCTGAAGAACCATGCCTTCGTGTACAAGATACTCTTTTGCTAATGTTAGACTGCTTACTTAGAATAAAAGCTTTCCTTGAAAGATCTCTTCTTTTCTACTCTGTTTTTACATGTGCTTGCTTGGTGTGTGTATAGGTTTCTCATCTCCTACAGGAGGGGGAAAGGAAAAGCTCTACAGAATCAGAGGTGCGACAAGTGCAAGTTAAACCCCTCAGTAACTTTCCAATAAATTACTGAGTCACATGGGGTAAATTAGTGGGTAGTGGCAACTAGACTGAATTCAGAGATTCCCTCTGCTACTCAAGCAGAAGACAGGGCTGGAGCCTGTTTTGCTAAACAAGCTAAATAGCACAGCAGGAGACTCCCCATCCATCCAGTGTTACTGGACTTCTTTTAGGATAGAGAATCTCTGGCACTGCAGATATATTGGAGTTCAGCTCCCAGAAGCCTCAGTCATCATGGTCAATGGTAAGGAACTACTTGAGTTCCATTCCCATACATCTGTAGGCCAAATTCATTATTTATGTATACACTCCTAAGCAGAAGTTCTACTTCTAAAAACAACAAAAGCTCTTTTTGATCACTAAAAGTGAACAAGTCTTATTAGGCATAAGTTTAATGGACAGCATTTAATGAAGTGGGTTACGGTCCACAAAAGTTCATGCCCAATAAAACTTGTTATTCTCTTAAGATACCAAACTCCTTATTGTTTTGTTGCCACAGACTAACAATGCTACTCCCCTGGAATTTTTAGCTCTTTTTGCCTCATTATTTCCATATATTTCTAATGCAAAGACAATGGTTTGTTGCACTAACTGTTTTCAGTAAGTCACCACATTTCTTTTCAAGAAACCCTCCAGGGCTTTTTTTTTTTTTGGACATTTTCTAGACAGTCCAATTACTTTAAACTTGTAGTTGTATGAATAAAATCATCTGCTTTAGTGTCATTTAGATATTATTTCACACTGACACAGCTTTCTAGCCACAATCTTTTTTCTTCTTTTTTTAAAGATTTGTACCCATTTGGTGATCTTGATCAAGTCAGACTCTACTCAGCCTCAAAGGAGGGTAACAGCAAACCCTCTCTGTACAAATCTTGCTAAGAAAACCCCTTGACAGGGTTGTCTTAGAGCAGCGGTTCTCAACCTGTGGGTCGCGACCGCTTTGGGGATCGAACAACTCTTTCACAGGGGTCGCCTAAGACCATCGGAAAACACATATTTCTGATGGTCTTAGGAACCGAGACACTGCTCAGGGTGGGACGGGGGACGGGGCTCAGCTGCGAGGAGGCGAGCGGGAGTCCTGGGGGGAGGGCTCACCTCAGCCAGCTCGCGGGACCTCTCCTCGGAAAGACACCGGCCTCCTCGAAAGGGGTCCCAGGGAGGCTTTCCAGGAGTTTGCCCCTCAGGTGGCCTGGAGTGAGCATAACCAGGCAAGTCTGGCCGCCAAAAACGAACCTGCGGGAGGGGAGGGGAGGGGGTGTGCCAGGCCAGGCGCCTCTCAGGGAGCCTCGGGGGGGACGGGGCAGGCAGCAGACCTTTGGGGGAAAGGGCGCCAAAGGAGAGGAAAAGGAGACTTCGCCCCGCTCCCCAGACTCCCCCCTTGAAGAAAAGAGAGAGAGGGATGGAGAAAGACTGGGCCTCTTTCCCCGCTCCAGCCCCTCTCCTTCCCTCCGTTGCCCCACCCGTCCCTCCTGCGCCTTTGGCCCTTCGGCTTTGGGGCGCCCAACTCTCTTTCTGACTGAGGCTCAACTCAAGTCCCTGCAAGGCCCGGCATGGAGGGATGGAACCCTGGAATGCTCCAGGGGGAAGAGACCCCCCCAGGGCCAAATCCAGTCCACCCCCTCCTGTCCTGCGGGGAGAGACGGTGCGAGCCCCCCCTCAGAGAGATGGCCCTCCAGCCTCCCTCAAGAAAGGGAAGGCAAGCATCTTCCCGACCCTCCACGGAGGCAGCAGCGACATCCACCGTCTTGCCCCTCCTTCCATCAGGAAGGGCCTGCCAGGGTTTGTGTGGAAACTCATTTTGTGGAGTCCAAAGGGAAACATGGGGGAGCTCTGCTCTCCTTCAGACAAACCCGCCCCACAGTAGCTCCGCTCTCGGCAGCAGAGGGGCCGAGGGATGCATGACAGGAGGGAGCGGAGGAGCACTCAACCAGATTCGCCCATCAGGTTCCTGGTAACTGAACGAGGCCATCCTGGCAGGCGGGGTGTGTCGGCTTTGCCCCCAGAGCCCCAGTGCAGCCTTAATATGGACGCTGGGGAGCCTGCGGCCCTTCCTTGAGCACTGAGGGGCCCCGGCCCACCCCTGCCGCTGCCTTCTCCAGGCGCCAGGAGGGAGGCAGGCGGCGTTCCCAACCACAGGAGAAAAGTCCATGTGCCGGCTGGCTCCGCAGGCAAGATCCCTCCCCTGGGCCGCCAAACCCCGGCGTCGGCTGGGCCAGGGCTGCTGCTGGGCAAGGTGCTCCCCGGGCATGCGAGCCTGGCCGTCAGGCGGGTGCCGGGCAGAGGCTGGGCATCAGCACCCGAGGCCATGCGGTCGCTGCCATGTGCTGGTCCAGCAACACACCCACTGGCAAGCCCGAGCAAAGGGAAGTCACACTGAACGGGAAGGTCGGGTGAACAGGGCACAGGTTCCTTCCCAAGCCTGACCCCCTTGGACTCAACACCCAGAATCCTGAGCCATGAGCCCAGCCGCCTGGGAGTCCTGGAAGTTGGGGCCTACCCTGGAGAGGGGTACCCCTGCAAAAACCTTTCCTGGGCAACTCAGCCCACTACCTGGGTGTACCTGGGATGCCACCCCCAAGGAAGGGGCTCAGAAGCCAGTCAAGGAGGAGGGCGAGAGTTGCAGGGAGAAGGCCACCCCTTGCGGTGGCAGTTTCACCGGAGGGGTAAGGGAGGAGAGCGGGTCCTTCTTTAATTATGTTCAATTTGTAACAATGAAAATACATCCTGCATATCAGATATTTACATTATGATTCATAACAGTAGCAAAATCACAGTTATGAAGTAGCAACGAAAATAATTTTATGGTTGGGGGTCACTACAACATGAGGAACTGTATTAAAGGGTCGCAGCAATAAGAAGGTTGAGAACCACTGCCTTAGAGTCACCACAAGTTGGAAAGGACGTGAAGGCACATAATAACAACAGAGCCATAGTGATGTTAAACAACAGCAAGTTTAATCACAACTGAGAATGTGAGGTTGCTCTATATGAATATGAGAACACTGGGACATTAGAATGCTTTGACAAAGCCAGCGAAGAGACCACTCTGAAACATAACTGTTGCATTAGGTGAGGTGAACAGAATCATTTTGTCTACATTAGTTGTTCCCATGTGGAGTACATCCAAATTTAAAAAAAAAAACAGGATATTTACTGATGGCTTTGATAGACTTGTAGATGGTGTTCTCCTATATATGTGATAAAACTTATTTTTCATAAAGTTTCACAATTTTTCACCTACTTTCACCCACTGATCAAGGCTATGTAAACAGCACTCCTCTCTACTTTAACCTCAGTCCTTTTAACAACAACCCTGCAAGATAAGTCTGGCTAGGAAAGTGAGAAATCCAAGGTCACTTAAAAAGTTGCAGGGTTAAATGGGAATTAAAACCCAGATCTCCCAAACCCAGAGCAAGACCGGTCTAAGGCCCTTTCTGCACTACACTCTTACAGTGCTATTATTCCACTTTCAACATCCTGTGGAATTCTGGGGTTTGTAGTTTAGGGAAGGGCATTTAGTATTCTCAGACAGAGAGCTCTCTAGCCTCAGTAAACTACAGGCTCCAGGATTCCATAGGATGTTGAAAGCAGAATAATAGCACTATAACAGTGTAGTGTGGAAATGGCCTTAGTCCACAAAAGGTACTCAGAACATATCTTCCTACCCAAATGGTTCTCCAGAGGTTTAGGTGGGGATTTGCCTAGCATTGTACATTGTTTTTATGTGGCTGTGGGCAGGCAAATTGCCCAAACATGGGTGAAGAAATCTTAAACAGCTTGTTTAAGGCACATAAGACATAGTCCACCACGTTCAGTACATCCTCCTGATATCTGCTGAGGCTTTTTGAGATTACAGGGGGCGGCATAATGAGCCACTGTGCAAGTTGCTTTGTATCTGTGTAATGATGGATCTACCCCTGTCTTCTTAAATCAATTTTCTAATACTGTTTCTGGCCTTTTTAAGAAATATGTATTTAATAAATCACCAACTTAAAAACTGAGGAAGGAAGAAAAAATGTGTAAATGAATCTAGTCCCTTTTTGTCTATTATAGATCCCTCTTTGGACTGCCAGTGATAAGGCTCAGAACTATTTATAATATCTAAGTGTATGCATGGCATTTGAGAGCAAAACCCACAGATGGTCAATTACTTTACTCTGACCTCCATAATCGGCAAACCAACTGTCTCCTCCCAATTACAAATCCCTCTTTAAACTCATCTACTTTTACTGGCAAGGGTGTGTACGTGTTTGTGTGTGTGTGTGAGTGTTTTCATTATCTCTTTTGCACTCATAGCAGATTTTAATTTCTCTGAATTCACTGAGATCTAATTACTACATTTTTTTCAAGGGCACACAAGATAAAGAAGAGCATTCCTCTCTTTTCTGAGGACAAACTACATTATTATAAATTTCCATTTCAGCTCTGAATGGAGAAGTGGGTAGGTGGAATTCCTGGCATCTTTAACCCAACTTTTTTTTCATCACACCACAGTAGAGAATACATACATAATTCAGTTTCAAGCAATTGTTTTGTCTACTCAGAAATTAGTACCACTTAATTCAGCAGGGCCTATGCTCTGGTAAAGTCTTCTGACTGCAGTTCCAGTGAATAATAAGCTAGTTACAACAGTTTAAATAGAAACACTGGGATATGTAGCACATTAATGGCTAAAATGTTTTACGTGCTATAACCTTTTACAGACTCAAACCCACATCATTAAACATGTGAACATTTATGCCAGGAAAAAATTGTCAGACCTTACAGTGTCACAGAACTCCTTTCTGTGTATGAAAATTGCATGTTAAGCCAACCACACACCCCAATTAGTACACGCACTATTGTACACAGCACGCAGAACTCCTCTTTCTAGTGGGTTTCTGGGAATCTTCTAACAGGGGATGCTGAAGTGTGGTACTGCACACAGAGATTAATTACACTGCCTCCTTCCACTAACGCGTACACACATACCTTTGTCATGCCAGTCAAAATAGCAAAAGAAGAAGAAATGGGAGAAAAAATCTGGGAGACGATCCCACACGCAACTATTGGGAAATTAACAGTACTAGACTAGAAGCTAAACAAACGTGCTTAAGAGCAAACTGCAAATGTTTCTTCAATCTTGCAAGTGGGGGGACACATAGTGGTTTTGCCCCATGCGTGTCTGAGGCTATTTCCAATCCTGGGGTATGCAGTTTAGGGAGGGGCCTTTCCACAGGATGTTGAAAGTGGATGCTGTCTGGTTTTCACAAACTGAAGTGCAGCCAATGTACAAAGAACCATGACTTGAATTATGGTGGTATGGCAGGGATGCAAAAGAAACGCACAAACCCAACCCTCACTGACTTTCCAAAATCAAATGAGAGACTTCTCTCCTTTTTGAAAGGGAACCAGTGTTTCTCACGCTAATGTTCTGTTTTCATGCTTCTGTAATTTATATTTTTCTTTGTTTGATCTTCTAGACCAGTGGTTCTCAACCTTTCTAATGCTGTGACCCCTTAATATAGTTCCTCATGTTGTGGTGACCCCCAACCATAAAATCATTTTCGTTATTATTTATTTATTTATTATTTAGTTAGTTAGTTAGTTATTTCCAACATCAAATAGATTGGAAACACTGCCCTAAATCACTGCTCTGGATAGACTTCTAATGTCTAAAAACTGGTAACCCTCCCCCCTTTTTTAAGCACAGAAAGTGTCCATCAATGCCAGAATTAAGGCAGTAGTTCTAGTTCTGAATGTTGGGTTTCCACTGTTCAAAAAGCCAGTCACTCCAAAGGCAATGCCGAAACAGCCCACATTTTACACGAGGCGCAGGGAGGAAAGGACAGGGAGAGAGGAAAGATGGCGGTGGCATAAGCAGATGCATTTTGTTTCACTCTCTCCCTCCCTCCTCCCTCCCTTAAAGGGAGTGCGGACGCTGAACATACAAAAAGCGAGGAATGCAAAGACAGTCAGGGCGAAGAACACAACACGTGCGTGTGGCAAGCGCCAAGGGTCCACGCACAACAAAAGCGAGAGGAGAAAGTCATCCTGGCTATTTCTGCACTAGACTGTTATAGCGCTATTATTCCACTTTCACCATCCTATGGAATCCTGGGGTTTGCACTTTGAACCCCAGCGCAGGGGTCTCAGAAGCACTGCTCCCATTGGCTGTGAGGCCACCTTCTTTTAAAAGGGGGGCAGGATTGAGGAGTGGTGACCCCTGTGAAATGGTCGTTCGACCCCAAAGGGGTCCCAAACCCCAGGTTGAGAACCACTGTTCTAGACTCTAGAAACTAGATCAGTCAAGCTAAGCGGGAGATGAAGGAGGGGCTTTTATGCAGACTTTTGAAGACTTTGTTATAAAGATTCACTAGTCTCTCAGAGTATGCAAAGACTGTTACCGAAATAAATGCCAGCTTGAGTCTCAGGAAGAGGGCAAGGAAAGTAAAAGTAAAAAGATAGGTTATTTTTCGGATGAATAATATGCACCTATCCCGTAAACTGACTGGAGAAGCTGACTAACCTGAGGTGCTTTGGAACCGTGCAGGGCCAACCAGCAACCGCCCAACTGAAGATGCCTAAATGTTCACTTCATGAGGGAACTGAAAATGACACCCCAAGTATGAAGAATAAAAAATCTCTCACAGGTTCTGAGAGAAAGTGGAATAATAGCCCGCTAAGAGGCCCCTCCCTAAACTGCAAACCCCAGGATCCTATAGGACGTTGAAAGTGGAATAATAGCGCTGTAACAGTCCAGTGCGGAAACGGCCTGAGTAACAGCCACGCGGCCCGCCCGACGTGCTTGTGCGCCGGCTCCACCCGGCTCCCGAGGGCCTTGCCGGCAGACTTGTATCCTCCCCGTCCAGCAGCGAGGAAGACCCGCGTTTGTTCCTCCTTCTAGGCGAGGGCCTCTCTCCACAAGACCCAGAGGGCGCATCTCTTCGTCCCCCTACAAGTACCACAACCGGCGCCTTTAAGACGAGGCGCTGGCAACAACGGGGACCACCCGAGACAAACGGGCGCGCCCCTTTAAGGGGAGGGGCGTCAAAGATAAACACTTCCGGTCGGGGCAAGAGGTGATTCTTCTTCCATACCGCTGGAGGGGGGAGGGGCTGGCAGAGTCTGCGCTTACCTGACGGGAGCGGGGCAGGAGCCTGGAGCGCGTTCAGTCCCCTCAGGGAAAAGAAAGGGGAGGGGCTTGGGTGTCGTCGGCCGCTGCTCACAGGCCGCGTCGCCAGCGGCGCCCCGGCCCTCTCCAGGCTGCCCGCAGAGCAGCCGGGACGGTCATCCCGGTGTCAGCGACGCAGCGGCCGAACCGGAGTTTCTCCGAGACGGTGGAGGAGGAGGAGGAGGCGGCGAGCGCGAGCCTGGCGCACGTCAGGACGTGACGTCCGCAGAGCAGTCCGCAGCCAATCGGCGAATAGGAAGGCGTGGCCGACGCCCGGCCCGGCCCGCCCCGCCCTCTGTGCCTTACTCGCTTGTGTCGCCAAATATTTGCCAGCCGGCCTTGGTCAGAGAGCGCCCCCTAGTGGTCGCCGGGCCGCATAGCAAGATGGTAGAGAAGAGGGTGGAATGGTGCTTTAATGTCGGTTATTCCTTTTCAAAGAAAGGGAAAAGGAGGAAGGCGAGGGGAAAAAGAAGGAACGCGACAGCGCTTTTGAGTTTTATTTTGACCTGAGCTTTGGTGGACATAAACCCGGCTTTTGAGATGTGGTGCGGAGTAATACCCTCGCCTCAGGCCATTTCCGCACTAGGCTGTTATAGCGCGATGATTCCACTTTCAACCTCCTCTGGAATCCTGGGGTTTGCAGTTTCGGGAGGGGCCGGCCGGCCCCTCCCGAAACTGCAAACCCCAGGATTCCAGAGGAGGTTGAAAGTGGAATCATCGCGCTATAACAGCCTAGTGCGGAAATGGCCCTAGTAACGTGGTCTCCTGGAAGGAAGACGGCTTGTAAACCACAGCAAGCCGTTTCAGAAGCTAGGAACCCCACCCAATGTTCTTTCCCCTCCTCATTTGTTTAAAAATAAATTTAATAAATTTACAGCTGGGTAATGCCTTTATTAGGACCAACCCAAACGATAAAGGGTGCAAGTTTTTGAGTTCTCTAGAATTCTCCTCAGAGCAACACAGAATCCCACCAAAAGTTGTTATGTGCCTTCAAGTCACTTCCCATCTAAGGGAAATCTATCGTGGGATTTCCTTAGCAAGGTTTGTTCAGAGAGGTCCCTCTTTGGCCATTTCCGCACCACAGTGTTAAACCGCTGCTGTTCCACTTTCAACGCCCTGTGGAATTCTGGGGTTTGTAGTTGACTGAGACCAAAGAGGTCTTTGGCTGAGAATTTGAAGTGCCCTTCCCTAAACTACAAACCCCAGAATTCCATAGGAGGTTGATAGTGGAATAGCAGCACTTTAACACTGTAGTGCGGAAATGGCCTTTGCCTTCTTCTGCGGCCAAAAGAGTGTCCCTTTCCCCAGACTATCCAGTCGGTCTCCCTACCTGACCAGGGATTCAAGCCCTGGTACCCAGATTTGTAGTCCAGTGCTCAAACCACTGTACCACAGTGGCTCTCCAACCAAAAAGTAGCTAATGTGGAAAAAGTTCTCAAATTAGGTCAGGTGAATGAATCATACATAGTTGTATCAGATTACACCTAGGAGTTGGCAACAATAGTCTCTTGTTTCTGAAAACAGAAAGGTTGGCTGAAAGTCAAAGGGCTGTTTCTTTGCTCCAGCTTTGAGTGAAGCAGACAGGTTCTCCAGTTGGTATAGAGAGAAACATGACAGTCTTTTGCTGCCATCTTTTTTGTTTTTTTAAGTCCATTTGAATTGAAACTGTATTGTCTCGTGGTTTTAAGACTCCTTGCGGTGGTGGACAATCTTTCTCTGGTAGTAGATTCCATCCTAAGTGACTGTTTTTCCCAAAACAAGTAAGAAACAAACTTATGAGGGGGGGAAACACAATTGGGCAATACCATTATTAGGACCTATTAAAACACCAGAGAACCAGGCAGGCTGGTGAGTTTTACAGAATTCGTTATTATACTAAGTGCTACAAAACTGAGCTCAGGAAAGAAGGAAGATCCAAAAATCAGGCCATGAGAGCTGCAGTAAAGAAAGGGAAATGTGACACTTAAAAATAGTGGATTTTCATACGTTACAACTAGATGCTGTCTGGTTTTCACAAACTGAAGTGCAGCCAATGTAAAAAGAACCATGACTTGAATTATGGTGGTATGGTAGGGATGCAAAAGAAATGCACAAAGCCAACCCTCACTGACTTTCCAAAATCAAATGAGAGATACTTCTCTTCTTTTTTAAAGGGAACCAGTATTTCTCACCCTAATGTTCTGTTTTCATGCTTCTGTAATTTATATTTTTCTTTGTTTGATCTTCTAGACTCTAGAAACTAGAAGAAGATCAGTCAAGCTAAGCGGGAGATGAAGGAGGGGCTTTTATGCAGAATTTTGAAGATTTTGTTATAAAGATTCACTAGTCTCTCAGAGTATGCAAAGACTGTTACCGAAATAAATGCCAGCTTGAGTCTCAGGAAGAGGGCAAGGAAAGTAAAAGTAAAAAGATAGGTTATTTTTCAGATGAATAATATGCATCTATCCCGTAAACTGACTGGAGAAGCTTACTAACCTGAGGTGCTCTGGAATGGTGCAGGGCCAACCAGCAACCGCCCAACTGAAGATGCCTAAATGTTCACTTCAGGAGGAACCAAAGATCTCCTGGGAATTGAAAATGATACCCCAAGTTTGAAGAATAAAGATCTCTCACAGGTTTTGAGAGAAAGGTGGAAGCAGAGTAGGCATACTTTGGAATGGAGAAATGTTACCCTCCCGATGTTTTGTGACTACAACTCCCCTCCATATTTCCTACCCATTAGCTATTCTGGCTAGAGCTGATGAGAACTGCCGTCTGACATCTGGAGGGCCATAGCAGACAACCTTTGCATTAGTTGCTTACCTTGGCACTTAACACCATTTCTAATTGTTCACAAAACTACATAATATTTACACTGACCTTTTTAAAGAGAGCCCAGTTAAGCATTGCTTAGTAAGTGAGCACTGGCAAGGGCTTAGAGCTTTTTCATAATCTGTTTATTTGCAAATTCTTGAGCTGAACAGACATTACAGGGTTACAGAAACAAGTACATAATCATGCTGTGCTATTCCCAAAACAATATTGGCTCTTGAAATCCCTGAACCATCTCCCCAGAAAAATTCATAAAGCTGTTTTTGCAAATGAGTTGCAGTTACCATCTGGATATGTGCTGATAAAGCATCTCTGGCAGTTTGTGGCCATTTTTCATCATTTACGTCCAGGCCATAGGAAAGCTAGAGGAAAGATTACTTCACATAACAGAATTCCTGTAATTACATAGGGTAGGAAATGATGGATGTAGGGAATAAATTGGTGGGAAATGAGAACTTTAATGACAATGGAAGCAAGAAGGAAGGAACTTGATATAGGATTTCTGTGTGAGGAAATGACAGAAAACAGAAGGGATGTCTATACAGAAGTAGGAAGAAGATACAGTTATGCCTACATAGACCAAATAGTTGTGACAATTATAAGGAAGCCTGTCAGTTGCACTTGGAAGCTGGGACCTGCTGCATGATTATACAGGAGGTAAAGAAATATGTGAGGTTAGATCTATTCACTTACATACATGCATATACAACTAATTGTTAAAAGGCTACTAATATTTTTATGCATATATGTATAATTTATAGCAATGTTCTAACAGGTAAGATTTTACGCTACCTCCATTCTCCAATTAAGAACAAATATAAAGCTTACAGATTTTTAGCAATTTAATGCTATGATTCAATTTTAAAAAATGATGCCTTTGCAATCTAGTAACTAGTAACTGGCTATCATGTCCCCTCTTAACCTTCTCTTCTGGGGACTAAACATCCCCAGCTCCCTAAGCCGTTCCTCATAGGGCATGACTTCCAGACCCTCCACCATTTTGGTCCCTCCTCTGGACACTTTGGAGACAATAGATATGCTCCATCCCTCAATATTTTCCTCAGTGCTGACCTATACATGGGAAATAGACCAGGGAAAAATACGGGTACTGTCCTTTCTACATCCTTTTGTCTCAACTGTGAGTTAGGAGCATGCTGAACTTGCAGCTTCCCAAAATGGAACAATCAATTTCTATAAATAAATTTCTATAACAAACATTTGTATCAAAATTAAACCGTGTTTTTTCTTATACTTCTGACACTTAAGTTCCTCCCAGAACGTCCTTTAAGGCAATAACAGTTGCATTGTGGAAGCAGCAGTCAGGAACTGGAAAGGTTCCTTAAAAAATCTTATTGGGAAAACTGCCATTATCTATTTAGCTAGGCTAATAGCTAAGGTGTTTTCAGAGAAGCATAATACTCTGCTCCATGTAATTGGGCATGATTTCCTAATAGCAAAAGATAAATAATGTAGACTGGTGTCCTGAACATACTTACAAGGGAAAGTCCCACTGAATATGGAGGGCTTTCTTCTGAATAAACATGTAAGGCTGACGTGTTATTTTCCAGGCTTGCAATGAATGGAAGCAGGCATCCATGAATATCCACAGAACTAATTGCATTTTGCATAGTGGTATAAAAACGATAATGGACTTTTTAGAAAGCAGAGGGGGGTGTATCTAATAATGTCATTCTGCTAGTGCACGACTTTTACTGTTTATAGAAATCTTTTGGAGGGAGGGCTGCACATCCAGCACTTTAAGTCTACTAGGACAAAGTGTTGCAAGTGGTTACACAAACTGTTTTAACAAGTAGTTGTACAAGCTCTTTCACAAACCATTGTACAACTCATTATAGTTTAGGTACATTGGAAGCTGTCTTGCACTGAGTCAGACCACCAGTCCTTTTGAAAACAATTATTAACAAGACAGATCAGCAGTGGCTTTCTGGCATTTCCAATAAGATTCTTTATTAGGCCTGCCTGGGAAGGTAGACGTGAGAGGCTGAATCTGACCTTGAGCATATAAAAAGTATTTTGCTACTGAGCTGTTATCATCTGTGTTTGTGATGATGGTGCCAGTTTTGCTAGCATGTGGATGGGCAATGTGTGATCCTAGGGCAGCAGTCCCCTCCCCATGAACCTCAAGGCTCCTTCAGATTTCCTAGATCTCCTTCTTCTGCTCTCCTCCTTTTGGAAGCCTTTAGGAGTGGCAATTTAGCTTTTAATATGGTTGCAAGGGCACCTTGAATGGCTTAACATCAAAGCATTCTCATTTTTAAAAACCAGAAATGGTCTTCTAACCACTTCTGGTTCTGCTGCTCATTTCACATTTTTGGCTATCCATGCGGCCCCCAAAGGCTTCAGAGGGATAAACTTCTTCCCTCCTTCAGATCCACCACATTTACTCAACCCCTGCAAGTTAGGGGATAAATCCACTTCTTGCACTTCTTCCATTGGCCTAATGTTTATCACAATCTGTGATATTTCTGTGTTTCTTTGCCACCTTAAATCTATTTGCTATTATGATTTGCATAGTGTTTTGGAAATGGCAAACTATGCAGTAGAAACACTCAAACCTGATATAAAATAAATCAATTGAAGGATTCAGGTTATCAGTGTTGTATATAAAGGTCAATTTTTTGCTTGCTGTTACACTTCAAAAATAGTTTGGACAGGCATATTCATTGTTTTCATATCTTTTTCAATCTGGCAGAAATCATCTACACATAAAAGCCAGTTTCCAAGTTTCTATCCTAAGGCATATAGCTTAAAATGATAAATGGGTGGGAGAAAAATAACTTTGGCTGTTTATTATGGCAATGAGACTGAAATTAAAACTGGACATGACTTTTTTTTTCCTGCTTGGTTTATGTAGTGTGCCTGGACAGAGTACACTGATAAATTCAGTTAAACAGAGATGTAAATGTGTTTTGGGAAACTTGCAGAAAATACGAAGAATATATTTACCATCATTGTTTTCATCCAATAGTTGAAATATCCTGTCACACACTTCCTCCGGGGATGACAGCTGTGTATCTGTGTTTCTTGCCCATCCTTGTTTGACATTATAGATGCTCTGAAAAGATTTTTTTAAAAAATTTAGACACCATGTGTACAGAGATGAAAAGGACAAGTCCCTACTCCATGGAACTTAGTCTAGATGCCATACAGTTGTTCATTTTTCATCCAGTTATTCATCTGACTTAAATGCCAATTTTGCTATGATTCTTATAGTTATATGTGAAGAGACTGAACCGATCTCATGGCTTGGTATACCATAAGATATTACTGTGATACCACCACCACCCCGTTAAACAAAGAAAGCAGCCTAAACATCTTAAATGTAAAACATTAAATTCAAGAGTTCTTACCTTCAGCATTTTCTGTAGTTTGGTCTTATCAAGAAAGCCATTTCCATCTGTATCATGCACTTTAAATAACCATTTCAGTTTGTGCTCAAGTTTGCCTCTTAGCACTAGATTTAAAACTGCTACATATTCCAAAAAATCTATCTTATCATCCTGAAATGTTAAAAGAAAAGTAATTACCAAACTTTTATTAGGAAGCACAAAATAAATAAATAAATATGACCCCAAAAGTGCAGAGGAAGCTATATTTTTGCATGGCATGTCAGCCACTATACTGACCTAACCCTATCCTCCTAAAAACTTTCGTATATTCAACTTTCTTTTAAAATTAAGCTCACCCCATTCCTGTCAAAGGATTTAAATGCACTCTCAGCATATTCAGATGCCTCACTCTGGCTTGTAATGCCAAAAAACTGCTTAAATTCATGCAGATAGAGACCTCCGCTAGGACATTCTACAACAAACTTCTTGTACAAATCCTGTAATTCTGCCACTTCAATTCCTTTCATGTTACAAGTATGGTATTGCCCCATTCTGTAAGAAATGTATGCCCTTAATAGGTTTCAGAATGTCTTATATTCCTCTGAAAATATAAGTGACATATGGTGGTATAATTCAGCAAAGAGCTTTAAACCAGAACAATGGGTTTCTTTCCTAATCCAAACATAATGCCTTTCTCATAATGTTTCATTGTGTGTTATGTGATACTACAAGGATATTTTATCTTTTAAGAACAGATTACATAACAGGTATGTTATACAATTGTATAGTTGGAGCTGATGGCTTCCATGTGAATGGTGTGATGAATCCAGTTTTTAGCTTGAACTTTAAAGAAACTATCCAGGGTGCTGAACCATGGCCCCCAAATAGATTCAGGTCTTTCAGTGTAAAAGTAGATTTCACCACTCCAATGACATAGGCACCAGCTGTTGCAATAATTATGTGCACATTGTTGCTGTTGTTGTTGTGTACCTTCAAGTCATTTCTGATTTATGGTGACCCTAAATGGTACCTATCATGAGGTTTTCTGGGACTAAGAGAGTGTGATGTGCCCAAGGTCACCCAGTTGGTTTCCATGGCCAAACAGGGAATCAAACTCTGGTCTCCACAGTCATAATTCAACACTCAGACCACTACACCATGCTGGTTGTCTTAGGTACACTACTATCAACCAAGTCGCATACACCTCTTCCTATACAAACGTTGATCTAGGCAGCAGCTTGGCCACACTGGCATCCTACATCTGTAAATGGGATAAGTCCATTTGACTACCTAAGATTCCTGCCCAATATTAAGAATCAACAGATGTGTTGTGAACACTGTCCATTATGCAATTAGAATTACACATGTGCACGTCTAGCAAATTAATGAACACCAGAGTGCAGTCTTTGAAAAAAAGGAAAGACAATACATGTGTTGTGGCTTATGCATCGGATTTTTTTATTGGGGCATGATAACATATAATTCCGACCTGTTACCAGGTGTGCTCTAAAGACACATGTCTAGACTCATTTTAATGTCTATTTGTGCTGTAAATTTTGCTTCATGGTACATTGTTGGCTGGGAGAATTCACTATCAGCAGAGAATGATATGACAGGAAGAAATCCGTTTACATTTTGTTAGCAGCTAGTATGAAAGAGACCAAATCTAATTGAGATCAGGGTAATGTACAAGTTCTATTTTCCTTGAATAGTTTTCCTGGTAAAAATCTCCCCTCTCTTGACATGGTTGCAATTTGTGTTTGGAACAAAACATACAGATCTTCCACACTGAAGGGGTCACTGTTTAGTTCTGTTCTTTCCTAGATCAGAGGAATCAGGCACCCATAATCCAACTGTTGTGGTATTTAAAGCAGGGATCTGAGAAGATATTTCGCTGCATGAGGCAGAAGAGCAAATGATATGTCCTCATTCTCCTGAGTTAAAGCAACTAGAACTTGCCATTTCCACCTATACTGTTATAGTGCTATTATTCCACTCTCAACATCTAATGGAATTCTGGGGTTTGTGTTACCCCAATTTCTGGGGGTCCCCTGGGGGACACCTTAATTTGCTCCAAAAATGCAAAGACTGAGGAAATTAGCAGAGCACTAGCTTTGGCAGAATGAGGGGCAGGGTAACCCAGCAGGATCTTCTACCCAATTTTTACGGGGTCAGACCAAGCAAAAAGCCAGACAAAGATTAAAAAGTAAGCTAAAAATGTGTTTTTATTGGGGGAATTCACTCATGCATGCACACAAGATACATACAGTCAAGCATTCATACAAGAGCCAACTGAAAGAGAAAGGGAGGAAAAATTATAGAGAGGCTGAGGGGTCTGGAAGGATTTATAATTACCAATCCCGAAGAGTAGTGAAGAGCAGAAATGTATTTTGGCTTAGGTAGGACCTAAGGACAGTTCTCATTCAGGAGCCAGACAGACAGAGTGATGAGAAGACCTTCAAGAGACTGCCCTGGATATCCTGAAATCAGGGGTATTCGTACCCTGAAAATAGCCTGTGGCAGTGAAGGTTCCAGATGCAAGACAAAGGGAACCTGTTGTGGACAATCGGTCTGGAATTGACTGATTGGTTTCAATGTCTCGGTTGAGAGGGAGTTCTGGGCTATCTGCAGTAGGATATGCATACAGTAGGGGTCCTGGGCACCTTATTGTTTTCTGATGTTGGCAGTTGATAGAATTAGCTCAGAGCTATTAAGTCAGGCTTTCTTGGCTAATTTCAGAGAATTTTTGACCTGGCCACACTGGGGTCATCTCTGACCTACTCCCAGCCAGTGTCCATTTCCACATGGCCTTGCAACCGTAAGTATAATTTGCCAACACATCTGCCAATTAATATATTTTGTCAATTAGACCATATCAAAATGTGGGGGTGTACAGCCTGGTAACAGGCAGGATAAAGTAGGGATGAGCAAAGTGCAGCCCTGAGGTCACATAGTGCTCCTCAATTCTGTTTTTATAGTGCTTGGCACCCCAGAATGGCCTTTCTCTGGGGGAAAGGCTTCATACCAGAAGGCTTCTAGGCTTCTCCTAGAAGCCTTCTGGTATGACAATTCACCTTCCACTTGGATCACAAGGGCCCCCTAGTACTGTTAAACTGTACTTTTTTAAAAAAAGGTTTCCAAAACCATAGGCAGATTTTTTGGCCTCTTCTTTATTTTTGCAATCTTATTTTTGATAATCCATGGGATCCTGGGGATAAAATTGGGCCTCAAACTGACCAGGTTTAGACCAGAGTCTAACTCTGGTTTTGGGTTTTTTTAAAGCTGTCAAGGTGCATCCTATGCAGAGCAGAGACTGCCAGAAGGATGCAGTGGTTTGAGTATTGGATTATGATTCTGGATGTCAGGATTTGAATCCCCACTCTGCCACTGGAACCCACTGGGTGACCTTAGACAAGTCATACTGTCTCAGCCGCAGAGGGAGGCAAAAGCAAACCCTGTTCTGAACAAAAAGCTGCCAAGAAAGCCCCAAGATGAGGTTGTCTCAGGGTCACCATCACTTGGAAACAACTCAAAGAAATGAATTTGTATCCTATACCCTGACAGACCAGAATCTGAACAGAATGGAGACCCTGAGCTTAGCAGTTGTACATTCTAATATAGGAAAGTTTTTTAGTTGCCAGGTGATGTACATTGTGCATGTGTCATGTTAATTTTCCATCCAACTAACATTTCTAGCAGAATATCTTTTCAGAACAGGCATTTAAACTGGCCTTCTACATATTCCTTCCATGTAAATAACCTGGTCCTACTTTCCTTGCTGTCAAAAAGCCCTTAACACTTCCGTGTCAGGGAGGAACTAAATATTCTGGGTGTAACCTTCACTGTCTCAGCTTGTTTTTTTCTGAAGAGTGGTCCCTGAAACAAAGGTTTTTCTAAATTAAGCCAAGAAAAGCCATTACCCCAAAACGTGGGTGACTCAGGGGTCTACCCGTGATAGCAGTAGCTCCATGAAATGGTGGGGAATTATTAGCTCAAAAAGGAGGGAGGTAATCTAATTAGATCTTTTACACCTATGTTTACCAGTACTTCTGCAGGAAAAAACCAGCTGGAGATCAAAAAATAAGCTTAATGTGTTTTATTGGTGGAATTGCAATCACATACACAAGATCCAAGCAGTCATGCAATCACAGAAGGCTAACTGAAAGAAAGTGGAGGAAAGTTTTGGATAGCGAGATTTCAGAGCAAGGTGGGTGATATTTACCAATCCAGAAAAGCAGCAAAGAAGTCAACGTGACTTAGATACAAGTCTAAGGACAGTACACAAATGGGAATCAGAGTGGTGACCGGCAATCGGTGTGCTGCAAGTTGACTGGGTAGAACCTGTGGTTTAAGTACCTTGTTTCTGCCTGGAGGGTGAAAGTGTTAATGGTTCTCTGGCTGGGTAAACAATGAAATTACACTGAGGTCCAGAATAGGCTAACGGATTTAGTATTAGGTGACAAAGGGCTAATGGCTGTCCTGATAGTTCAATATTTGTTGGACAGGTGTGAAGACAAAGGGGAAACTTGTTTGGTCAGAGGGAAAGGAGTTAAGACAATCAGTCATCTTGTGGGAATCTTCCAGACACTATTGCCTAAAAGGCTGAATCATTAAGGCTAACTGCAAGCCGATTATTACTGGAGTTTCCTGATGATGTCCTGATTACAAACTGGCTCCACCAGGAGATCTTTTTTGGACCTAACTTACAATGTGTGTTCGGACAGCCTTTTCCTTTTATCTGGCATAACCATTCAGCCATAGCAGGGTATATTTCATATTTATGCCAATTAATATATTTTGGCAATTAAATCATATTTCACCAATTAAACCATATCGTATGGGGGTGTATGGCCCAGTAACATAGTGCCTAGCCCAAGGAAAGCCCTATTAGCCTTCTTCTTCAAGGCACCCTGCTCATTTTATTCCCGATATTTGGTGTCTGAGATTGCCACAGCTTATGTACACCAACCCACATACAAGGGAGTAGTGTCACAAATCTTGAGTTGGGTGAAATTGAAATATTGAAATATTTTACTCTCAATAGCCCAAAGAAAAGTAAGTATGCTCAGTGGCCACAAAATGCCAAGTGTTATGGGAGAGGACCAGGAAACAAGGATGGGGGTTTAAAAGAGTGGCTGGAAACATGAACAGCACAAATGAACATAGCAACATTTTGTTTCAGGTCCTAGGCAGCTCTGCCAGTAGCAAATTCAATTTTCTGTGCTCCTTCTTACTGCTTTAAAGGAACATTACACCAACATTCTTGCTTTAACTCCAGCTGTATGGTATTTAATGGGCTGAGGTTCCTTTGTTTGTCAGACCTCGTCTGCAATGCTGCTGGAGCTGGTGAAGAAATAGCATCTTGCTTCTGCTGCCCTTGGAGTTTTATCAGTTCATGCGTTTTTTTCTATATTAATTGGAGCAGCAGACATTACAGCTACCACATATTCATTACATAGTTCAAAACTGCAGTGTTGGACACTGGAATGTAAGTCCGTACCTTTGGATGAACTTCTCCAAGCAGTTTCATGTAGATGTTAAGTGCTGGGGGAAAAGATTTATTCTGGACCTTTTGATTAACATATGTATGGGGAAAAGAGTAAAACCCTGCAAAAGCCCAAAGCATAACTGCCAAGATGTTGAGTGATGGTACTCTAGCATTCCCTTTTGGAATCAGCCCTTCATGTACAAAGGCAATCACTTCCAGTTTGCACCAGCCTCCCACACCCAAACTAGGCGATCTGTTCTGAGACATACCATGGTTAATGGTACAAAAAGCTCTTCAAATGTCCAAGATAGGTTAGAAGAGAATCTCCCTCCCTCTCACATGTCAACTGTGGGTGAACTCATACAAGAATTTTATTGTCTTCATTCATGGAAGTTTACAGAAGATTCAAATGTCATCATTTTCAAGCAGCAGACCACATGTGTTTCCCCTTTGTTTCTTCTGTCTCTCTCTCACACACACATGCTGAGAAAAATGTGTTAAGCAAAAAGGTCAGATGTTCCAAAATAGGACCTTCTCTCTTAAATGTGGTCAGTAAAATCCCCTTGTCTGAAGAAATTCCAAGGTTCCTGGCCTGTGGCTTATACCTGCAATGCTGACTAAGAGACTTCATTTTAGGAAGGAATCTGTGTCTGACAAAACAAATGTGGAAAATCTATGGCCATTTCTGCACAGGGTGAGGGAATCGCCCCGCGCCGCTACTTACCGGATCTTCTGGCGGTCCGGTCCAGTCTGGGGTGAGGAGGAGCAGTGTGTGGTCCTTGATCTGCACTGCTCCGGCGTCCAAAATGGCAGCTTCTGGTTGGTTGTGGGTCTCGACCAACCGGTGAAACTCGCCAGCCTAAAGCCCGTCCTCGGCAGATCGCAGGCTGGCATTGGTGCGAGCCTGCGAATCTGCACAAGGGAGCAGGCTCATAGTGGTGTGCTCCATGCTTTTGAAAGACCGGAAAAATCAGGTCTTTCAAAAGCACACTGGAAGACCACTTGGGGTCATTCCGGAGCGGACTGAGGTGCGGATCTACAGTAAGTAGTCCGAACCCAGTCTGCTCCAAGGTGCAGACATCCTCCGTGGAGGACACACTGCACCGTTTTAAATACCCTGTGAGGAAATGGCCTATAAGAGGATGATGCAATAGTACAAGAATGATTCCAGCAACCAGGTTTATTTCCTAAGAAAGGGGCTTGAAACATGGTCATGAATTCCTTATCATCTCCTGTATTGACAACACAAAATGAAACTTATTTGGGTTTTTTTTAATTGCTTCCTTTTTAACAAAAAAATATGAGGAAAGATGATTATTTGAAAAATGTTATGATTTTGATTTTAATATTTGAAATATTGTTTCTAATTATTTAAGAAACTTCCTTGCCTCCCCACCCCAGGAAGTATACATTATGTACTATCTTAACCTAATATTATTTCCGAAAAGTACTTTTTAAAAAAAATTCAAGGTAACATTGCTGTGCTTTAAAATGTTTTTAATGAAGTTCTTCATTCTTTGGGATTGTTTTTAATAAGATTCCATTCTGGTTGTTGATTACAGTTACCTGTTTTTAAGAATATCTTTTAGAAATGTGTTGATACTCCAGCCCACACCAGCCTTCCTTGTATTCAACACCTCTGTTTTCTCTCTTTATCATATGAACCATGCCCTTAAAGGTTTAGTTTCTTCTCCAGCTGTTCAATGAGCTGCTGTTGGGCCTGAACTTTTTGCTCCAGAACAACCAACCTCACAAGCAGATTTTGCACTACAAGTGAAAGAAGACATTTGAAAATTAATAAATAAACAAGAATGTTTAGATTTTAGAACTATATGTGAGTAGTGCAAGATGTACACATAAATACTTACAAGACTGGTTTAGTTTGGCTTCCAGACACTGCACGTTATTGCACTGCTGTACAGGTGCTGGTGGTTTTGCGTCTAAAAGCAACAGTTTGATCTTGAGTCAGGATTGATTTTTCATGTCAATAGAATCTCTAATATACAGTGACAATCAGCAATGGTGCCCTGAGCATTTGTAACACCAGTAAGAATTTAGAAATGCTAAAATGTAATAAATTAATGCAATTATCCTAGCACTACTTGTATGTATCTTGTAATTACAAATCCGTGGTGTCTGGTGACTCCCATGTCAGTGAGGAGATTAATTTGTTTTGGAAATTACTCAAGGTGTGATTTTATTTGGGGTATAGGGTTCAGTGCCTTGGATATCTCTTCTAGTATTTGATATCTAGAATTCATTTACTGTCCCACCGATATGGAAGCCATCAACTGCCAACGTTCCAAATTCAGTAATGCCACTAGTGTTACAAACCCAGTGACTTCCAGTGAATCCCAGAGTTTCTGGATGTTTCTGCTTCTGTGCTGGATCTTCTTCTAGTGAGCTTCTTTCAGTTGTCAAGAGAACAGCCAAAACTATTCTGATCAGAGACTATTTTTGCAATAAATGTTTCCCACATACATGCTGTCTCTAATTTAAACCCACAGAAAGCATTAAACATAACACGTGCACACATTAACTGACTAATGCTACTGTAGAAATTGCCTGAGTATAGTGGCTGTTTTTAATAAAACCACCCATTATTTTCCTCAATGGGATATTTTAATGGCACTTTCTCCCCAGTTGTAACACAAAGAAGGACTTTTATATATTATTATATATATTAGAATATATTTGCAAGATTTTATTTTATGTTATGTGTAAACAGAAAACTATAACTATATGATTCAGTTTTCTATTTTAATTATAGTTTTATTCAAATTTCAACAAATAAAACAAACAATTATTTCTGCAATGTTTACATGCAATGTTATTCCTTCTTCCTTTCCTTTCTGGATTACAATTATTAATATTCCTTCTATTTATTATACCACATATCGCAATAAAATGTTAACAATCTATAATTTGTTGATTCCTGCTGTGTACCTCTACTTTACTTGTTACATGATATTTCATTGATTATTAACGTGTATAGTAATTGATATCATGAAGTATGTATTGCCTTCTGTCTACACCCAACCCAAATCTGTAACAATCTTCCACTCTTTATTAATGTCTTTGTCTGATTTCCCTTTTAGTCTTTGTGTAAGTATGTCTGCATTTCTATTTTCCATAAAAGTTGTCCACCACTGTTCAGTGGTAGGTGTAATTTCATTTTTCCAAAGTCGTGCATACTCAATGCGGACCGTCGTCACCATATATAATATTATTCTCCAATATTTCTTGGCTGACGTTCAATCTAATATATGTGTCATGTTTAACAAGTAGAATTCAGATGTCATCCCAAACTGAATCTTCAAAATTGAACTTATTTTCTTGTGTATTTCTTTCCAGTATTTTTGTGCTCTGGGACATGACATGACCACCACATGTGAAATAGTGTGCCAGAGTTCTCCTGGCATTTCCAACATTGACCTGTACCCATCTTGTAAATTGTCTTTAATTTTTCTGGTGTCATGTACCATCTATGAAATAGTTTGTAGTAATTTTCTTTTAAGTTTTGAGTAGTTCTTTTAAGTTTTGAGCAAGTTTTTGAGTTTACTGATGATTCAGTTTTCAAAGAGAGTTTCATTAAAGAATGCAATTGTCTAGCATTTACAGATTTTATCAATTACAGCTTCATATAATTAGACATTATTCTTTATCCATACATAATATCTGTATCAAACATTTTAAAACAGTTTTTTATGTTTTCTGGAGAGGGCAACCTGCCCTAGTGAAAGCCTCTCCTGAGGATTAGTATCAAATCTGTTTCTTGTTTATTGGCTACTAAGAAGCCCAGGCTTGGATCTTAATATAAGTTTGCTTAGATTCACAGAAGACTGTCTCTTTAATTCTTCCTGCCCCCAATCACCTGTGCCCCCTGAGGACACAAAGGAGTCACTGAAGGAAGCAGAGATACCACTAAGATTAGTGTAGATACAGGTTCTGAAGACAGCATGAACCAAAGTCCTGAAGGGATGTTTAGGTTTCTGATTTTGGGATACATTAAAAGAAACAAAACCCCTTAGGTACTAAACCCTGAGGGACAGCATATTGCCTATGTGTATTGGCTATGTATGCCAATAGTATATGGTGTGTAGGCAATGTGTTTTGATGAGAATTGCTAAATTGTTTGAAATTCTTCCCTAAGTTACTACTACAGCATAATAGATTGATATGAGCAACGGGGATGTCATAAAGTGGTGTGGTTGAACTACCAAACTATGGGAAGACTGTACAGGACATAAAAGTCCAATAATATTGTCTAATCTCTAGCCTATCCTGTTTGGGAGAACTGTCCAGACAAAATGTTGCCAAATTGGAAAAAAAGAGATTTGACACTTGCCATCAAGGAAGGATTTTCCTACCAGCACAACTAATGAGTGAGGTCTCCATAATAGTCTGAGAAAATCCTCTGATACGAAAACTCAACAGATCCAATTGCATACTATCCATGTTATTCTAACAAATGTGTAAAAATAGATAAAGATGGAAAATATATTGAAAATCTCAACTTATTCAGGACTACCACTCCCTATAAAACAAGTGGTAACTTATGACCATGAGCATCCATTACTCAACTGTGGAAAGATTAACCATTCAGATGAGACACAAGGTGGCAAGCGGAAAGGAGTATCTCAAGGAAAAAACATGAGCACTCAATCAATCATGGGCGGTGTACAAGATTTATGCTATTACATACATTTTTTTCGTAATTCAGTCATTCTGTCTCTCCAAGTGTGGTTCTTTCTCTTGAGCTATCTGTTAATAAGTATTAAGTAAAATTTGAAAACAAATCAATATGTCTTTTCTATACCATTTTAGAAGGTGAGCATTGGACTACTGTCAGCAAAGAAGCGATGATGAAACTCCTTAATTACCTGTTGAAAATGGTTTGGCGTTACACAGGTTTCCTGTGCAGCATTGAAATCCAAAGCTCTGGGAATTGTAGTAAGCCCCAACTTTATCTGGGTTGCATTCAGAGTATTTCCAGCAGTCGGAGACATTTCCTCTACCTTAAAAAGAAAAGAAAAAAGACGCTTCATTAGTTTACATTTTTTTTAAAGTTAGAAAAGGAAAGAGTAAGAAAAAGAGGTGAAAATATCTGTTGAACCACTTCACAAAAATACATTTTAATAGGACTACCAACAAATTAAAGAATAAAAAAGCGACTGTCCTGTAGGTGAAGTAAACAGATAACAGATATGCCTACACATATACCCCCTTTCTGTTAAGAATGTTTAAGGCAGCTTTGTTCATTTTAAAAAATCAAAATAGATGAATACCAAGTAGACGCTAGATTAAAGATCCAAAAATGTATTTCCTGCAAACTTTCATTGTCTTATATCACAATAAGATTATTCATTGATAAAAGGAGCCTCTATCTTCATTCTTTTATTCTCCCTGTTCCATAACACACCAGAGAATAACCTAAAGCCAAAACCAGTTGGAGAACAACCATTTCCCCTTATCTTCTGATCTTTCAATAGGAAAAGATGTGAAGTGTGGAGAGAGATAATGTAATACATGCAATTAGTTCTACTCAAACCCAATACTGCTTTGCTTCTTCAAGAACAAAATATGCAGTTTGTATTGCTTAGCAAAACATTCATTTACTATAGATAAAATTTATACTGTGAAAGGACAAAAAAAAATCCAATTCTAAGAATAGATAGTGTGACAGATAAAAGAAAATCTATGTTCCCTAAGAGTATTTTATGCAATACTTAAGAAAAATCCATGAACTGGTAAAGAAGGAAAAAGTTATTAGAGTAACCTTGGAACATGAAGACTGCATTATCATGCAGAGATAGAGAAGAGGTTTTTTTTAGCATTTATCAATTATTTATTTTGTTGGTTTTATCATCTGTTGGTAATGATTATTACCAAGCAGAGATTCTGGCTGCAATTATTGTAACTGAATTTTGCTGACAGTACAGAAGGTTTCAGGTCCAGCTCCATTATAGTATAATAAAGAGATCTTGAGAAGGCCTCCTGGTTGAATTTCAGTGTTCCACTGCTGAAACTCTAGAAACTTTCTCCCCTCTCTCCCCTGCAATCCTCTATGTTGCCTGAAACCCAAGCCTGGAACATTTCTTTGCCCTCTAGAACTGGTTCAGAAATTGCCTAGAAGACTGTAAAGAGGAGGGAAGATTAATAGCTCCCACACCTGCTTATGTTTGCTCCAGCTGGCTAGTTGAAGCCCATCACTGGATCTTTATTGATTAAAATTAGTGTATAGGTAGTGGGCCCTTTAATCAGCAGCAGCATTGTATATTCAAGAGTTGGGCAACTAAACAGGTTGAACTGAAGGGCCCGTATTTTGTTCCAGATTCTCCAGCAGCGGCATAGACTGCCAGAATGCCTATAACAGAAATGTCCAAACCTGACCAGTCCAAGGGCCCTTTCGCATCACACAGTTATAGTACTATGATTCTGTTTTAACATGGCTGCATCCTATGGCATCCCGGCGTTTGTAGTTTAGTCAGAGGCACTAGAGGAGCATTCTGGGTGAAAATCCTAAATGCTTCTCCCCCAACTGCACATTTCATGGCAATTTCAATGGAGTCATGGGGCCTTTCCGCACGACACTGTTATGGTGCTATTATTCCACTTTCAACATCCTGTGGAATTCTGGGGTTTGTACTTTACTGAGGCCAAAGAACTCTCTGGCTGAGAACTCTAAATGCTGCTTCCTAAACTGCAAACCCGGAATTCCATAGGATGTTGAAAGTGGAATAATAGCATTATAACAGTGTAGTGTGGAAAGACCCATAGTGGTATAATGGTATAGCATGAAAAAGCCACAAAAGCCCCTTTCTGGTTTTTAAAAAATATTACATGTATGAGCAGACTTCTATGTAGCCTGTCCCCCCCAAAAAAGAGGCAGGATTTGTGCACAGGAGGCCCAGGTTTACTGAAACAGAGAAGACCTTTAGACAGATTCCTGGAGGGAAGGAGAGGAGAACCTGAAGAAGCCCAAGGGGGTCCAAGCATCCTCAGCAGTCAAGAGGAAAGCTTGGAAAAAAATATTAAAAATTAATTTCCTGCCCCAATTCATCTAGATTTTCATCAGTGATTTAAGAAATGGCAATAACATCAATAGGCTGAGTCATTATTAATGGCTGGCATTTTTTCTTGCAGTTACAGATTTATAATCTAAAGTTACAGATCTGTAACTGGCTTGTATTCAGTAAGACTACATAATATCACTGTAAAACTATGTTAATGCCCACCCCAGCCCAGAGCCAGAAGTTGCATTGGGTGAAGGAGATCTGTTCAGCGGCCAACCAAGAGACCAGAAGGATAACATGCCCACCCCCTCCCACTACAAGCAAGGCAGTCAGAAGCAGGAGTCCCATCACAATTTCTTGTCTCAGTCTCACTTGCTGGTGGGAGGATGCTGGAAACATCCTTCTTGTACCTCAGTTGGCAGCTGAACAGACATCCAGACAGACTGATTCAGCTGCTTGCTTTCAAGGTAGACAGAAAGTTAGGCCAAAAGACATTACTTGGGCCATTTCCGCACTAGCCTGTTACAGCGCGATGATTCCACTTTCAACATCTTCTGGAATCCTGGGGTTTGCAGTTTCGAGAGGGGCTGGCCGGCCCCTCCCGAAACTGCAAACCCCAGGATTCCAGAGGATGTTGAAAGTGGAATCATCGCGCTGTAACAGGCTAGTGCGGAAATGGCCTTAGTTAGGCATATGCAACAGAGTAGCTGGTGTAGAATATTCGTGAATATCTGACATTGTTCTAATTTATTATCTTTTTTTTTTTTTAGGGTTGGAGGATTGGTCATTTTTAGCTAAATATAATTGTATTTTTTAAAAACAAAAACTCTAATGTTTCTCTAACACACAATTAATGGTTCATGTAATGAATTAAGATTTACTTTTATATGACAGTATTTAGTACAATGTGATTGAAACATTTAAAACACAATACTAACAGAGATGCATTAGCACAAACACTAACAATTCCCAGCTTTCCTTGGGACTGGGCAGAGAGAGGAGGGACTTCTACATTGAAGAAAAAAAAGACATGGCTGGCCAGCACACTGAAAAGAGACTCCACAGTTACACCTTTCACTGCATGTCCCACTTGTTCCCCCAAGAGGAAACAGATAGATGAGTGTGTACAAGGTTGGAAGTGAAATAGGGCCATCCAATTCATAAGCTATTGGCTTCTCCTTGAATTCCATACACACAGAATAGTTTCCAAATTCAGAAGTTTACAGGACCTCAAATGCAGCCTGACATGAGTTGTGAACCGCTTGGGAATAAAAAAATGTTTGGGTCTCAGTCAAGAAGAAAGGCAATAAGACAAGGAAAGGGAAAGAAGGAAAGAGGATTAGCTTGCTCAGACCTGTATCAAGGGTAGGTAGAGTGCAGCCTGCAGGGATGGAAGTGGCCAGTAAGGTGATTTCTGCAGATGCCATGGAGCCTCCTAATCTCTTGTGCTTACCGAAATCACAAAAAAGGGGGTTTCTCCTGCTGGAAGCCTCCAGGTTTTGCATTGCCCTCCACCCTCCAATCTCCCAAATAAAAATAGATGCCTAGCCACTAACATTACTGATTTTTGACTATTTTTGCCTGTTTCTGGGTCTACTGTGGCCTGCACCAGAGCCCCAGGCTCACCAAAGTGGCCCACCACTGCCCTAGCAGCTTATTGTTACTATCTGGAGAAGGGCTGCAAAGACACATGCCCTGAAATTAAACTCCCATCCTTGTGCTTTACAGGAGACTTTGGGGAGGAGGCAAAGAAGCCTTGCCACCTTGCCTCAGAAAATTCCCTCCCTTTACTTAGGTTCTGTGATTGGACTCACTTTCTGGGCTAGTGAGCTTTGGGAGCCACACATCTCACAAAGCCTGTAAATATTACAAGGCAAGCATGAGTAATAAATGGCAAGGTACTTACCAGCAAGGTTTACCGCAATGCAAGCATCCTTCCCAGCTGGGCATGTCACAGTCTTTTCACATGGACTACTAGCACAGTTGTAACAATTCAGAGCACTTCCTAAATAAAAGGGAAAAAATTACCTGACCTGATCTGACTTTATCTTATCTTACTTTTACATCCTATCTTCCTTCTGGGAGAGGACCAAGTTAGACTCACATCAAGGTAAGAATAAAATACACTAATAACCTATCTGATATAAAAGCATTAAATAAACATTTCCATTAAAAGCATTGAATTACAGCAGTTAAAACGTAATGACAACAATTAAAAGGTATTAAACCATTTTTAGGAACATAAATTGCCTAAAGTCAAACTAGTCAAATTCCTGGTAGGAAGCTTGAATTTCTGTATTTCTCTAACAGCAATGAAAAGGAACATATTTGCCTTTTTTGTTCAGTTGTGGGAATTGTGTGGCCTTCTAGATGCTGTCGAGCTGCAGCTCGAAGCATTTGTCTCAGCTGAGGTTCACCAACATCTGGGGGGCTGCATAATTCCAACCCCGCTCTGACTGAAGGATAGCAGCGGGAACTGTTGTCAGACAGTTGTGCATTTTGATGTATGGAGAAGACAAAGAATAAAAGCAGGAGGAGAAGTCCTCTGTAAATAGGGTTAAGCTAGTAGATCTTTAGCACAGCCAGTAACCAAGGTTGGAAAAGAAAAGACTGTATCAGCTATGTTTCCACTCTGAGGCTGGTTGCTGCAGTTGAGGAAACAAGACTTTGGGCAGTGAAATCTCATGGTCACAATATGGCCATTGCCCCTACCTCAGCATTTCACAGATGAAATGTGGCCGAGTTGTTTCACAGTGTGATCAAAATGTGCAGTCAGGCAATAAGAAGGCATTATTAATGTCATTAATGAGGAAAAATATACAAAACTATCATTTTAAGCATGGGTATCTTGGAATTCATATACTGAGTTTAGGAAGGGCAAGATTTACCCCTCTCCCCTCCCTCCTGCTGAATTAACTGAATGCAAACAACACTTGTGCTTTGAACTCAGTTCACAGCAACTGAAGTAAGCCAAGGCTGAATCCAGAATATGGGAATGGGAGAGTAAAACTGGGACATTTTAAAAGCAGCTGAGAATGTGGGACAGCAGAGGACTAACCAGAGCTATCTGTTTCAGATTAGGACAGTTTGAGGGAATGCATTTCCTGATGCAAGTGGATTGTCTCTAAGGGTAAAGCACTTTCATATGGGTTGCATGCTCTAGCATTTATATATCTAGCCTCAGTCCCACATCAAAACTATTATTTTTACTCATTCCATCATTAAAGAACTTCAGTCCAGTGGTACAACCACTACTGTGGAAAGTTCTGTTGCTGCCATCCTAGCTGCCAAATTACTTTGCATATGTGGTGTACTTGTGCCTTCTATCTCCCCATATCAGAGACCAACTTAAAAGTGAAGATGGCAGAAAACAGATAGTACAAGGACTTTGATATGAAAACATAATGTTGTGGTAGCTCACTTTTTTGCAGCTTCAATGTCTATTGCAACTGAGATGTTTGAAGGCCCAGGAGCCCAATGTGATCAGCTTTCACTCATGCAGTTCCTCTGTCTACCCCAGCTGAGCACTGCTGCTGTGGAAATACAGTTCTCATGTTACTGTACTAATGTGCAGAGGTCCACTATGAAACCACTTGGCTGAAGTTCTTTAATGGCTAAGAATAATAGTTTTAAGGCTGTACTGATGCCAAGTATATGAACTCCAGAGTGTGCACTCCATATAAAAGTGCTTTACCCTTCATAAGGACAATCCACCTGCACTCACAAAAGTTACACTAAAATATATGAAGGTCCATTTAGGAAACCTGGCCAGACCGTTTCAGAAGATCTGTCAAGGACTGAACGTGAAACCTGCTCAGATTGGTCTCACTGTAGACAACAGTGAATGCCTGTAGAACCAAAAGGCAGTGACTGCTCTAAAACATTCCTATCTCTAAAACGCTCCTATCTCCCTTCTGTATTATACCTCTGTAGTATAGATCTTCCCACAGCAGTTTTTGATATTGTCTCAAAAGTAGATTTTGATCTCCTACACTGAGGAAGAACCTACTTCATCCCAGTAGGCCAGCTGTCTTCAGGTAGTGGGGTCATAACATAATATTCTGCCTTTTCAGAAGGAGGGTGGGAGGGAGAGAAACACTATTATGCAAGGCCACAGAAACCTAGAATATGCTCTGCTGTGCCTCAGAAATAAGCTTCCCTGTTCTCCCTGCTTCTCTGTTCTCTGCTCAGTCTTTTGCTAGAGGTTTGCAATATTTTACTGGAGCTCTTTAATACTTACCAGACTGGCAGAAGAATGCCAGAACAAAGGTAATGACCAAAGCAATGAAGAAAAGGCACTTCATCTTCTCAAATTAATGTTTCTTCCTTAACCTGTAAAATAAGATCAACAAATTTGGATTTTAGACTGGATGTTCTGAAACAGGAAGACTGATTTCTACGAGCACTAAATCAGGAACCAAGCAAAAAGCTCCTGAGAGTCAGTTTCCAGTCTCATAGCTAACAACAAAAGCTTGAAAATCGATACACAACAGTGGACAAGCTTTTGGAAGTAACAGTATAGATGATTTTAGAGTTTCAGGTACTGGGGAATCCCAAGGAGTACTTTGCCCAACTAGGTCTAATACTTTGCCTTTCATGATGACTAGAAGTAGACAATATTACTTTAGTTCAACTGTTATTGATATCAGCTCTGGTTTACCCTATCACAGGATTGATTTGGCACTATACCAATTTTGCATATTTAAAATCCTGTTCCTTACATTTGATGCCATAGTCCCATAACCACACTCTGTATGAAATATGTATTAGAGAATGCACTACAGAAATTGCACAAGCTTCCAAGCAGCCAAAAAAGAGCTTGAGAACATGAACAAAGTGTGACAGCTGCCATTGCTGCTAGCATGATCCCACCACCACTCTCCGCACTTCTGGTGTCTTTTGAGGAAGATATAAGATCTATCATACACATAATATTCTATGAAACCAGTATTCTAGGAGGCCAGTGGCGCTGCCCGAAAAAAAGCACCCAGGGCCCCACTCAGCAAGGCTTGCTTATGATATTCTGAACTAAAAGGAGCAATGCACATTAAGGTTTCCATGAAGAGAAGGGGGGCATGAGGTTATTAAGTCTGGAGTCTAATGTTACCTAAGCGCACCATGGTAAGTGACCACAGAGAAAGCAAAGAGTAATGGGGTAAGGAGTGGGGAAGTAAGGAGGAGAAAGGAAAGAGATGTGATGGGGGATCAAAGCAGAGTACCGTCATAACACTAGCTTAGATTGTAATTTTGAACATACTTACTAGCCAAAAAAATGCCACTGTGAGATGCCTCTTAGACATGTGCTCTGTCTTTTTGAGACCACTGTTAACCAGACAGTCATAATCTCTGCAGGGAAAATCATTCTTCCTACTATCCAGATGTCTGTGTTTTTCAGGCTGTTGATTGTGCCAGTGCTACTAATCAGTATGGACAGCTACTGGAGATGCTGTAACTTCCCCAATTGCTACCTTGAATCAGGAAAATGCTTGCAGGTCTTAGATTTGGGATGACCTAGTTTCCTTCCCCAACCTGACCTATTCCAGCCAGTGTTGTTCCTAACTACCATGCCTTTTTATACCCTTTTATACCATTACAAATGATAATTTCTCCCCCCTTTACTTTATCAGTTCACTTCTCCAAGTAATGTGGCTACAATGCGGCATTGTCTAATTCTTTAGTCATCTCCTGATCCCTTCTAAAAAGCTGCATTCAGTTGTGCTATTTTCAAGGCATTAGGTGGTAGCAATTAGTCCCAGGCTCCATGTGCCTACTCACTCATTTTCATCCTGATAGCCCACTTAATTTTTAGTTCTCTCCAAATATAGGGGATTACAAATATAACAGAGGGCACCACATTCATACATATAAAGAAAGACTTAGATAGAAGTTAAGGGGGGGGAAATCAAAGGAAAAGCCACTTGCCAGTGTAACTCCTTGTCACACGAGGACCGAATTCTACTCCACACACCTTCCCTGCTCTGTTTAACTGTAAGAATTTATATAGCCAAGTAGGACAAGTTTAACTTTATTCTTATTGGCTAAAGGTGGATCTCATATTTACATAACCTTTTTATTGATTTGCATAAAGAGAACAGGAAGAAAAAAAATTCTCTTCCCAATAAACTTGTGAATCTTTTGTTTGTTAATGAAAGATTATTGCCACCCTTGTTCAAAAAATACACAAACCCCTCCCTTACACCAACCTTTTCACATTTTAATATTTGGGATATGGCATGATGCTGAGGAGTACTGTTATATAAAAAGAACCCTGATTTTGGGTGGTGAAAGATTTCATGGGTTCCCAAGTTTATTCAGGGTCCAGTTGCCGTAGCAGGTGGTCACTTAAAAATGTACAAATTCTGTCTTAATCATTTTATTTGCCCTCACATATAGACTAGTGCAAGGATGCAGCTCTGCTGCATTAACACTTCCAACAGATTCCTGATCCCTACCAGAAGTTTAGAGTATCCATAGTCCCATAGGATCTGCAGAGAAAATTCAAGTCTTTGCACTATTCCATGGTCCATTGGCAGGAGTGGCTAGCTGTCAGAAACTGAATTCACACACACAAATGTAACAGTGCAAATACACTATTTATTAGGAGTGTGATACATAGTACAGGACTTCAGTGAGTGAACTGAAGGCAATTAGCAAAATCCAAAACATTAAAAGCAAAGAGTTTCTCATCCCGCCTGCAAGAGACCTTGGAGTTCTGGTTTCAGCCTGGCAGTGTTTATCACTACATTCCTAGCTTTGTTTATCTAATGATCTCTGGTTCTCACACCTTGTTACAAGCAAGCTGCTAATTAACTCCTACTACATGTCCCATAACTGAAATATGGAGGGCTACCCGACACTAGTAGTGGGGTGTAAAAGACAAATCATATCTGTCCATCCATCTATGCTTCTTAGACCACATACCAGCCCCTGAAACACATCACAAAAATGTTGTCTGCTGTCCTTTCAGAGGAATTGCCAAAATGTGTCATTCTGCTAGCTCTGCTTACAAAAATCTTTGTCAAGAATTGCAAAGTGAGGAGGGATTCTGAAGTTATTTGCATTCAGAAGGAGTGGGCTGAAAGGAACACTTGAAAAGTCATTCCTACCAACCCAAAACCCATGATAGTATTCTCTATTGCGCTCTCTAGTGACAATGCTCTGCCTGAGCCTCATGCTGGTAAAACAGCATGAAGTTCTGGCTATGTGGTCTCATAGCCAATAAGGCTGTGTGATCTCATAGCCAATAAGGCTATGTGATCTGTTCAGTTCACACTACAAGGGATTTTCCCATGAGGCCTTTCTTCTGCCATCCGTCTGAATCACTAATAATTTTATTGGTGTCAGACAATTTCCCTCACTTGTAACCCTCATTTCTTTTCCCACCATCCCTTCATTTTTCCCCCCTCATTCCCTAAAATGTTTGTCATAGGCCCTTTTCTCACGGGGTGCAGAAATCGTGCTGCTAAGATCCAGGCGGGTTTTCCCTTAATCCCCGCTAACACGGACTGAAATTTTAGGAGCGTTCTCACGGCTCCATAGGGAAGAGGCTTAGGCAGCATCAATGCATTCACACAATATTACCATGGCCACTCCCGTCAGTGTCCTTTCCCCACCCTGTCTGGCAGTGATTGGCTGTGCTCAATTTTTAAAAGAAACACTCTGAGCGTCATCACGGACGTCAGTATGCACGCGTGTCCCCTTACATCCTCCGACGAACCCCCCCCACCCTGTCCCGCTTCTTTCTTTGGAGCTGCCGTGGAGACGTTTTCCCCCCTCTGTCTTTTCGCTTGCTTTCTGCTGTTTTGTGTATGGAGCACGAGCTGCTGACGAACATTGCTGGGGTGCTAGCCCCGCTAATGACGGTCCTTTCAGCCTTGATAGCAGCACTGGAAAGCACTGGGGGCGGTCTTGTCGCTTCTGCTGGCCACGCCTAAATCCCTCCCTCTCTTGATCCTCCGCACGAATCAGTACACACCGTCGCTTTTTCGCGAAACGACGAGCACGGATTGGAGGAAAAAAACCACATTTCTTCCGGTTTTTTAAAAGTGCGCGCGAATGCTGGATGGTGGCTTCCCCGTGCGGATTGAGGTGAGAATCAAAAAAATTAAATGCGACCCGGTTCTCTCTAAGGTGAAAAAGGCCCCGTTCGAGGTCGACCTGGGAAGATTTAATTACCCCGTGAGAAAAGGGCCATAGAGAGGAATACCTGCACAATGCCTTGCAATTCATAGCCCTTGTAACTGTATGTTTGGCAACCTCTCCCCCACTCAAAAAAAAATTGCTGAAAGCAAGAGATTATGAAGTACATAAAGAGCAGATACCATCAGATGACCACAAGTGCTTTTAGGCAAGGCTTTACTGTGCAATTGCACTGTTTCAGATTCTAATTTTTACTGGGAGTCCAAATGGCTCAGGATCACATTGGCCCATGGACTACCACTTTGGGTATCTTTGTTCTATAGAAGGCTGTCTTTGATTCTGGTCCAGAGCCTGCAGTCAGTGCAAAATTTCAGGGCTAGTCTGCTAAGTAGGAGAGTCTATCAGGAACAGAACACACCAAAACAGTTGCACTGGCTGCCAGTCTGCTACTTTACTATATTTAAGGTGCATGTGTTGATGTTTAATGTTTTATAGGGTTTAGGATGTGGAAGATATGGATCTTGTTGGATGCCACCCCCAGCATTCCCTTCGACTACCTATGCAGGCTAGGGTTGATGAAACTTGTAGTCCAACAACATTTGGAGGGCCACCATTTGTCCACCTCAGGTTTGGACCTAGATACCTGGTAGAGTACCTTCAGCAATACGAGAAACTGCATTCTGGATACAGGTACTACAACCTGTGGAACTTCCTTGATCCTCAGATGTGGTTGGTGCTGCTGGGTCTATAAACTTCACTGAAGATCTATTTATTCACCGAACTTTCTGCTGACTGGGTGCTTCTACACTTAAAAAAAGGTTATTCAGCCATATATACTTTCACTCTCTTTTGTCTTATTGCTTAATGATCAACTGTATATTTTTGTTTTCCTTCACTGATACTGTTCCTTTCTCTGGGATTATTTGTATAATGAAAAGCAAGGTATTAAGTTTTAAAAAAACAAATAATATGTAAATGAAACAAGGAACCAGCAGCAGTCCATGTACAGCAGTGGACTGCTGCAACTGACCCAGCCCTAAGTCACAGGCTTTCCCAAGGTCTCTCTCCATCAGTGTTTGGAAGTGTTGTTTTCCTGCAGTTGAGATTCATCTACTGCTTCTGTCTCAAGCCCTACACCCTTTCTAGCTGGTCTTGTAGCTACGTAATGTTTGCACTGACTTCTTCAACCAGAGCCCAGTTTCAACATACCCTATGTATTTGCATATATTTGATGTGGAAATGGTTTGTCATCGCTCCAGTTCTTATCTAAAGTAACCAGAAGGCTTCACAATAGTAAATACCCTTTCTGCCTAATCCCACGTGGATGAATGGTTTTTAGAAAATATCCTTTTAGGACCGCACCCACAAGAGATGTATCAATATTTCTCATGTTACCCTGTTTATGCCAGCAATGCTTCAAAAGGAGAGAGATTTCCAAATTCAATGTTTTTTTAAAAAAATCTGTGGTAGACATCAATCCTTACATTGATAGGCATATTAATATCTGGATATATTTTTCTCTACTAGAGGCAGCACAGGAGAAACCATCTTGAGACGGTCAAAGTAAAAAAGAAAACATGGAGTGAGGTGGGAATTTGGGGCATGTTTGGGAGAAAATATGGAAAAATTTGAGACCTATTAACAAATCTGATTTGGAACTAAGATCTAGAGTATATCTGCATTGCACAGTTTGAAGAATTTTAAGTACCATAGTTCCGTTTAGTCTGAGCTACCTAGAATTATCTAGTGTACTCCCCTGGACTATACCACTTACAAGACCACAAATCCCAAGGTTTCATAGAATGGAGCCATATCATTTGAAGTGGTATTAAAGTGCTGTAAATGAGTAGTGTAGATACACTGGATCCAGGAGGCTATAAGGTACTATATCAGTACAACACCATTTTGACAGTATTTTGTAAAAATTCACATACTCCTAATTTTTACATTGATAGCCATGAATACCGATTTTGTATGCTGTGGGAAAATATTCTCCCCTCCCTTTTTTTTTTCTTTTCCTTTTTTGGGAAATTTTCCAAAATTTTCCAAATTTTCCTTTCCCAATCACTAACTAAATAAGTGGGCAACCCTGGAAGACTAGGAACAAGCGTGCAGGGCTGTGTTAAGTACAAAACGCACTGTCTCATATCTTCTCCAAATGTATGTTAAGCACCTGCAATAATTATGGACTACTTGAGTTGACAAGCTCAGTTTTTGTGACACTACACTTAAGAAACACAACGTATGGGTTTGTACTTAACCGATGAACCTGACTGTTAAGGTTGTCAAATTCCCGTTGAACCTATGTATGGGGCCCTTAATTGTGAAATGGATCTATCCATAAATGTCCCATTGTTGTTGTTATATGCTGTCAAGTTGGCTTTGGCTTATGGTGACCCTCTGAATGAAAGACCTCAGGCCATTTCTGCACTTGCCTGTTATAGCACGATTATTCCACTTTCAACATCCTATGGAATCCTGGGGTTTGGAGTTTTGGGAGGGGCCGGCTGGCCCCTCCCAAAATTGCAAACTCCAGGATTCCATAGGATGTTGAAAGTGGAATAATCGCGCTATAACAATCTAGTGCGAAAATAGATTCAGTAATGAGAGCAGCAGAATGAGAGCAGCAGTAACCAGCAGCCCTGCTTAGATCTTGCAGGTTCCTGGGTATGGTTTCCTTGATTGAGTCAATCCCTCTGTAATGTGTTCTCCTTCTTTTCCTGCTGCATCTCAGTTTACCAGTAATTATCATCTTTTCCAATGAATCACATTATCTCGTTATATGTTTAAAATATTACATCCTCAATTTAGTCATCTTTGCTGGACCCTTGGGAGATTAGAGAGAAAGAGACAATCTTGAATGCAAGCTTGCTGAATTTACAGTTCACGGCACATCCACTGACATCCATATCTAGTTATGCTTCATAATAACCATTTGTTCCAAAATTTAAACCTGCTATGCTTCATATATTTTTTAGAAGTGCAATCAGTTGCTCTTATTTTAATAAATTGGAATGTTATACTTCAATGTAAATAGCTTTCAGGCAGCTGACACAAATTAAAAACAACTTATTCAATAAGCACCAGAGAATTTAAAAGTAACAGCAAGATCTCACAGTTAAATTGAAAGGATGGAAAGGTAACAGCAGCTGAACCTGTTACCAAATATACAGCAAAATATTGTAGGCAGTAGGTGAGTCTTCCTGGGGAAGGACGTCCAGCTCTATTACCCTGGCTGTTAACTGGCGGTGGAGGAGCATCTGGCTCTTGTAGAAGAGGTTCTGGAGAACTTTTCCCACAAGCTTCTAAAAATACAAACATTAGTTTAGATTGTTAACTATTGTAATTGAGGGTTAAATTGGTGTAACCTGCAGTTACATCTACATATGTCACCCACAGGATTCTGGCCTCAATACACTTTTTATAGCTAATTTTCATACTGTCTTGTTTTTTCCTACATGAAGAAAAACAGGAATATAATAATCAAACTGGTGAAAGGGGGGAGGTAGCAAAATCAGCTTAGGCCAAGGTCTGTGTTCTTTAAAATATTTGCCAGAAGGCAGCAATTATAGATGGGTAACTGTTCTGTATTCATGACTGTTACTTAGACACATTATTGCCATGATCATATCTCTCCCCCAACCTACTTTACCAGGTGTCATCTGCATGGAGAGAAAGAAGCCTATTCTGACAGTTATTTGAGCACTCTTGAATGATGTTTTTATCAGGCTTTAGGGGAGAATGTTGGGCCAGGAGAGATTAATTAAGGATACTTAGTTAAGGACACTTTCATATTAATAGGGAACTTACTTCTGCTTAACTAAGGCCCTTTTCGCATGTTACCTGTTTGCGCGACGGGGAAGGGCGTCTCGCGCAAGAAGCCTCCTCAAAAACGCTGCCGCTTCCCCGCTCCTTCCTACCGCAGGTCACTTCCTGTTAGCGTGACCGTCGCGCTAGCACCCCACCCCTTCCTTCCGCAAGGCAGTGTGGGAGCTGTAGGCTGCGCTGGGGGAGGAAGCGTGACCCGCCCGGCTTGCCAATGCACCGCACGCAGGTAAGTGCGAGAGGGCACCGCGAGCATTGCGCGAGTGCGGGACATTTTCAGCTTAAAGCCGAAAATCAAAAAATGTGCACGCACCCCGCTTCAGCCTCGTGAGCGTCACACAAGTGGGGGTGCGTTGTACAGAGCAATGCTCCCATTTGCGCGATGCTCAGGGGGCGCTCGCACAACAAAAAAACCATGCGAAAAGGGCGTAAGTAGCTGATATAGAGTACTGGCCCTAGATTGTTGTTTTTTTCCTACTGAAAATAAACATATCGTTCTTTTACCATTTGACAAAACTATCATTCATGGAGTGCAGCAAAAGGACTGAAAAATGTTTGGAAGTATAAACTAATGTATTTCTTCCCAAAAGAGAGAGTTTGAAATATGACTCAGTTTTTACTTTCCCTTTTACCCACTTTTCAATAGGATTTTATTTCCTAGGTATTGACTGTTTAAGCTCCTTTGTGAGGTTAAATATTTAAAACTTGGGGAACAGTGTGAAAGTCCAGAAGTTTGCTGCCATCATTTTTGTATTCCTAAAGGGTATTCAGAAAAAAGAAGCTCTGATACTAATATCTGATTTTAAGGCCAGTCACCATTTCAAACTGTCCTAACAATGTTTAAAATTCAAGGATAGCAATTGCTATTGTTTATTGTTTTGATGCTTAAGATCCACACAGCAAGACCATTGATTCATCAACAACTGACTCATTTCAATTATATTTGCATTGTATACAAAAATAGCTATGGAATTGGAGAGATATCCTGAAAAGTATATAGTTTTGATAAGTTCCATTATCTCTATGGCAAGGCTAACAACAATGGTATTACCAAGGAAGCTAGTCCTCTTCTTCCATTACTGTCATTCTTTCCCTGGTTCCCTGAGATAAGTAGTTTAGACTGAAAACTCAAACACATTTACAAGGGGAGTAAGTCCTACTTAATTCATTTGAACTTACCTGTAAGTAAACATAGGTAAGACTGAGCTGTTATTTTCTGTCTTTTGTGACTGAACATAAGCTAGCATCACATATTAAGCTGTGGTGTGAAAATAATCCAAGACTTCTAAGAAACCAGAGTACTTTATTTCTCCCTTAGTACTTCAGCTGCATTTGCTATCATGAGATCTTTTTATTTCTTTTAACCAAGCACCACAGTGTCCAACCATCATCTTCATTTCCTTACAATGTCTTTGTGTCTTTGATTTCTCAGGAAGTAAAGATGGTGGATGAGAGGACAACACTTGTTTTCTAAGCAGACTATGGGTGCCTGGTTTACATAAAAACAACATATTAGGACATTGAGGAAGGATGTCTGTGTACCCTCAACTGTCCCGATTTGTCAGGGACACTATTGATTAATCTTCAGTCATCCCACTTTTCCAGCTTCTTAAAACATCTCCTTCCTCCTCCCACTTTCCCCCTTTTCCTCACCTTATTTCATTTGCTGCAAACCCAGTGCAAAGTGCAAAAGTAATTTGCACTGAATTAACTCTGCAAGGGAATGAAAAGAGGAAGGAGCAGAATGTCGCCCTTCCTAGTAGACTCAGGCAAAAGCAAACTGCTGTAGCCTTTCCTAATTTGTGCCTTCTTCCTCATTGGAAACTTTTGCCATCTTGTCCACATTCTGATGTTGCTTGGCCACATGTGTTCTGCTTTTCATCTGTGAAATATTGGGTAGTATGTATTTGATGGTGCTCTTATTTTCAAGTGCACCATGTTGGAGAACCCAGGAATACATCCCTATCAAGCACTCTTGAGACGTGAATGGGACAGAGAGAAAACCCACTCCTAAAGATCTTAAAACACAGGATTGTATCTAGGGTGTGGCAAGTGGGGTACATGCCCTGGGTACTGATGCTGGGGGAGGGTCCCAAAAAAGCCGTGCATGTAAGAATATGGGGTGGAGGGTGGGGGTAAGAAGATAGGATTGCAACTTCCACACTTGCCGTTGGTGCTGTTTACTCTAGATACACCACTGCACATGACAGATTATAGAGAGCTAGGCATGCCTCAAGGAGTGACTTCAAATAAAGATTTGCTTTCCTCTTCAAGATCAGATCTCATTCAGGATTTCCGTGAGGAGTTCCTTGATGAGAAAAGTTAGATAATGAAATATCTGATGACAGAAAATATATGTATATATACACAGGGAGAGAGAGATTGGGAGAGAGGGAGGGAGACAGTTCATTCCTTATTCTGGAACTCACTGGCAACGAAAAACCAGAAATCCATCCACGCAGAAAACATCTTTTTTCTTTAGAAAAAGAAAAATTCTGACAGGCAACCTAAAGTAAATTAGGAAAGGATACTGTAGATCTACTAGAGGACAATACAGTGTGATCCAGTGCACCTATAATTATTTCACAAGGCAAGGGTATACATCAACCTCCTCTATTTTCATGTGATAAGTCTGCTTTTTGCTCATAAACTTTATTGGAGAAAGGGTGGATTTATTTGTCTTTACTATGTTCAAACAGAATAGATTCCTTCTTCCCAGAGCAACTTGAATTTGCATTAATCTAAAACCAACACATAAAATGATTTCTTTTTTCTTATCTTGATTTTAGATGTTGGTTTTATGTTAATGCCAGTGTTACCCTGACTTCTACCCTGACAGTGTTACCCTCCCGTGGGGGACACCTTGATTCGTTCCAAGTTATAAAGGTTGGGGAAATCAGCAGAGCACTGACATTAGCAAAACGAGGGGCAGGGTAACCCAGCAGGATCTTTTACCCAACTGTACGGGGTCAGGCCAAGCCAAAAAGCCAGACAAACGTGTTGGATAAATGGATTTCTTTGAATGAAAATATTCTCACAAACCAATGCACTCACTCAGTCACGCACACAAGGAAAAGAGGTGAAAAATGGATAGGGGGTATAGCAAAAGAGATTGTAGAGGTGGTGATACTGCACCTATCCTGAAGTCTTCAGTCTGGGAAGTGACGAGAAGAATGGGGCTCAGCGAAGAGACGGCTGAGGGGATCACTCAACTAACATAGTATCGGACTGCTAGCGTGGTGGAGAGTTCTCCAAAGAGACCCTCAAAAACTAGGCCTGCTTATAAGGCGGAACGTACCTTGAGGGCAGGCCCTCTCCCAGGGACAACAATGGCCAAAATAAAGGAAGGAATGCCATACAATGGCAAGTAGGTTGCCATCAATTATGTGGCTATATTTTGTTAAAATGTGTAAATAAATCCACCTTTTCTGTGGTAAAATTTACAAACAACAAACAGGATCACCACCTGAGAGGAGAGGAAATTGATGCAAATCTTTATGAATAAATATGAGTCACAGCTAATTCTTCACATTGCCCACAAACACCTTTCAACCACAAAAAGAGCTGTTTAAAACAATTAGAAAACACTTGTTTTAAAGAGATTTGCTACCTAAATTTGGTAATGTAGTGATGATGGTGAACACTGCAAAAATTAGCCTTGGGATTGTATGTGACTTGTAGATTTCATGTTGCTCACCACAATTTAACCCAATAAATAATTCTGGAAACTCAACAGCTTTTTTTATTTTGCAACATTTAGATTAGCTTCATAAGATGTTGTCCTTAAAAGAAATGTGGTAATCTTCGCATCAGACATGTGGATTTCATAAGAGTGCAGTGTTGTTATACCCCAAGCACACACACCCCCAAGACCATGTCCTGGGAACCTAATTATTTTATATCAAAAATAGTGAGTCATAGAGATACTGAGAGGACATGTAGGTAGAAGATTTCTGTTTTCTGTCATACATTCTGGAGGTATCTGACAAATTGGCTCATGGAAACTTGAAAGGATGGTCAGCAGCCATCAGGAAGACAATAAACAATGCAAATGGCCTGGAATCTGACACCTAAAGGCATGCTTGAATCTCCGGAGAGAGATACTATCTTACAGGAAACAACAAGGATGTTTTGGTTGTATTTTCTTTGAACTAAAAAGAAATACTCCATCTTAATAAAAAGGTGGAACATCTGGCTTTCCCAGGACTTTGTTCACATATAACTAGACACAGTTTCTGATTCTTTGGGGGAGTTTTGTTTTGGAGTTTGAAGGAGTTCTGTTGGAATGATGCATTTGGAGCTTTGAGAGTTTTAGTTAGAAGTTCTTTCAGATCTGCAAAAACAATGAAGCTGGTAAACAGCTCAAATTTACACCACAATGGAGCTTGCGGACTCCCCTCAGCTGCTACAGGAATGGCTGACATCATCTTTTCTCCCAGCTGAAGGATTCTGGATTGGTATTGTATTGAATCAAACCCTTTCTGTCTTTTTCTCTTTCTTAATTTTCATCTCTTTCTAACTTTTTATAGTCTTGTATGCTTGGAGTGTGAATGAAGCTGAATGATTTTATGAAATTTAACTTTCTATTGTCTTGTATACTTGTTATAGTTAGTGCAGCTAAGTTATTGTAGGGACTTTACATCTGTGTTAATAAAATACTTACATTTGAACAATTTGTGTGGTTTTTGACTGGGCCTGACCCAGTTAACATTGGGTTAAAGATTCTGTACCCTGTCCTCTTTGCATAGCTAAAGCAGTGCAGAGCTAATTTTTCCCCACAAGAGACAAATTTTGATAGCTTTTGGGAATCCTTTAATGGAGTCCTAAGAAAACAGAGTAACAGATTGGTGGAGCAACGTGGGCAACCCCGTACCCCCTAATTTGAGTGGAATTGGTACAGATGTAGGGAACGACCAGATCAAAATCCTGGAGGGATAGGACAAAAAGAGTGCTTGTGAATCTGTGTGTTTGAGCCAAAGGGCAATTCTGTTGGAATCTCTCTCCTTTTCTATCTTGGTCTTAACTTGAGAACTTGAGAACTATTGTGGGGTGGAATCTGAGTGCTAGATTGCTAGGCTGGGTTCAGCTCACACACACACACAAGGTAGTGTAGGCATATGCTAGGTGTGGGTGCGATTCCCAACCTAAATAGGGTTTTAAAAGGTTTTCCCGAGGTAGAGGAAGGCGCCCCTCACCTGAAAAACTACGCTAGGAACAGTTCAGATAGGCTCCTCTCCCTCTTTTCCCGCTGTTTGGCCAGGCAGTGCTGTAAGTTCCTGTGAGTTCGTTCTCCCCCGTTCATTATCAGGCAGAGTCCTAGTGAAGGTTTCCCCTGGATTGAGACAATCCTCCCCCTCCCTGAACCGCATCCCTTGTCCTTTTGCTCCTGGAGCTGTCGAGGTGGAAAACCGGGCTTTAGAAGACAAAAGTGACCTTTTCTGGGTGGACTAGAGACCAGTTCCTTTCCCTCATTCCCATATTAGTTCCACTGAGTTCGTTTCCCTAAAAATCCCCAGGGGATCTTGGTGATTCCTCCACATCACTCTAAGTCCCGGTCCCACTCTAGTGTTAAAAATGGAAGTGAAGGATTTCATGAAAGAAAAGGAGGTGACAGGAAAATTGGAACAATGGGTCTTGAAGAAAGGAAAATGTTCCTGGAAGGAAACATGCTTTGGGACAGCAGCAGATCCTTTTGCCACTGTAAGAGAAGCTTATGTAAAAGCACGTAAATCAAAGAATCCTTTTGGTCCATCCAAAGATGCTTTGGCAGCTTGGGGGCTTTGGCTTGCCACCAGAGATGCTAGTAGTGCCCTAGTTGAAACCCGGGGGAAGCTAGCAGAAACGGAGAAGGAAAACACCCAGCTTCAGGCCGAGATTGAGGCATTGCGGGCAGACAAAGTAACTTTTGCGTCTGTCACGCAGACCTCTGCACAGAAGTTTAGTGATCTCACCTTAGTGGCCCAAACTTGGGAGGAGAAAGCCCATGCCTTACAGGCTGAGCTGGATCATGCCCGAGCGGCAGCTAAGTTTATGGCCAAACAAATTAAGGAGCAGCAGGAGAATATCAATCATGTGGTTTGTAATAGACGAACTGAGGTTTTGGAGAACCAGCTTAAAAATCGTCAGGCAGTAATTTCTGCTGTCTGTCCCAAGTTTCTCCCCTCCCTTCCCCTTGAGGAAACGCTGCCTGAGGATGCCTTGGCTAAACACCCACAAAACCCGGACTGGAATGACTCAAGTGCCCCAGTCCATCCAGTAGAAACTAGGTCCACAACTAAGAAGAGAGTAGGACCCCCTAGAGATGGAGGGAATGAGGATGAGGTGCAAGAGACCCAGGAAATAGAAACTAGAATTCCTTGGAAAGCCACAGAAGCCAAGGCCATTGCTGATCAACTTGGCCCCCTAAACAGGCATACAGGAATTCTGTGGCTTAATTCTGTGATTCATTCTCACCCCACTGCCAATGGCCAAGATCTAATGCAGTTAGCCAGACTGTGTATGTCATTTTCAGAACTTCCTACTCTAGAGTCAGCCGTGGCTGCTCGAGGGTTGGTGAGATTGGAAGCCCATGATTGGATGAGGGAGATAATTAGGATTTTGTGGCCAGGACAGAATGCAGGAGTTTTGTACGTAATGGAGCAGCAGAGACATAAAGAAAATCCCGAGGCTTACGTTGCCAGGAAACAGCTCCTGGGCATTTTAGCAGAAGAGGTCCCATTAGCTCCAGGAGGGTACATTTTCAATCAGGCAAGATTCAAAACTCACCTTTATGGAGGCTTGAACCATGAGACTAAAATGGCTTTGGGTCTCATAAATCCCAAGACCACAACCTGGAATGACTTTAACGCCAATATCCGGAGAGTCTCTGACTTGCTCCATGAGGCTGGAGCTTTGAAACCCCCACAGAAACCTCACAAAAAGGAAACTGAAAATTGGGAGGCCATACAGGAGGTAACTTACTCCAATTTTGGACCCCATTCAAGATTTAGGAAGACAGCCTCAAATTCAATTCCAAGAGGGAACTGGAATTCACATCCCCCTCCCAGGCAGAACCATTGGCAAGGCAGGGATTCACACAGCCACTCCAGTAAGGCAGGGAACTCTGCTCCTCCACCTCAGGCTCCCTGGTCCAACCCAGATGATCCCACTACACAGACTTACTCTGAAGAAAGAATGAGACTTTGGGGTGCTCTGAAAAAGTTAGGACTTGACATGAGTCAATTTGACAAACGACCCACCCGATAGCTCATTGATGCACTGGCAAAACACTCCAGACCTGGAGGTGATCAACCGGTGAGCACAGTGACTAATGGTCCCCCTCCGGTTGGACTCTATCCCAGTTTGGATTTTTCAGAATAGGGGTGCCCTCAGTCCAAGGAACTCCCTAGCAATGTTGTGGACAAATTGAGGCCTGACAGATGTGGGAATTCCTGGGTGAAGGCAGGCATTGGGACTGATAGGGACAAAACCCCTGCCACACTAAATGCGCTGCAACCAATTCATGCAGCATGTCACAAAAGGACAGAAGAGCTTGAGAGGGAGCTCCAAACACAGCAGTCAGTCAGTTCTTCTGTTTGCCCTGAGTTTTCTCCTTCCCTTTCTATTGCCACCCTCAGAGAAAAGCTGCCTGAGGACACAATCTCTGCCACTATTTTAGTTGACTCAAAAGAAGACCTGAATGTCCAGGAGCTCACTAAAGAATTGCAGCAATTAAGAGCACAAAACAGCGCCCTGCAAGCAGACATCTGCTGTTCAGGAAGCCCAGGCCAAATTTGAGAAAGCTTCAGTGCAAATTCAAATGCTTCAAAGTAGACTGGCCACGCAAGAGGAAGAACATGCCAAAACACTACATGTTAGCCAGACAAACCATGAGGACTGCAATGAGAAAACTGCAGAACTAACATAAAGTTTACAGGACATCCAAGTTCCTAGTCCTCAAAGTTGCTGTCCGTCAAAGGGCTCAGCTAGACAGCCACAGACCTCACAGGATTTCATTAGCGAAGACAGTCTTTTCTCTCTGTTGCCTCTTTCAAAGGAGAACAAAGGAGGTGTGAATTTGAAGCAATTGTGTGAAGAGAATGAGTCAGCTCTCATTTCTCAGGAGGAATTAAATTTTGTTTGGAAGCCTCCCTGAATTAACATAATCTTTGGTTTGCTTGTGTAAGCAACATAGTATGATATGATTTTTTTTATTTTGCATTTTCTTATTTTTGATTTCTAGAGAAATGTTTTAAAATGCTTACTGAAAGTCTGAGCTCAGGAAACAGTTGTTTTTTTTTTAAGCTGCCTCCTGTTGCTGCAAATCTCTTTGTCTTGCTGATTAAGAGTAGTTTTTTTTCTCCTCAGTTCTTGAGCATTTGCATAACTATGAGCAGGCAATGACTCTTCAACAGCTCACTTTTTAAAAAAAATCTTTTGGTTTGAAAAGGTGAGGGTCTTGAGACAAACCTCTTTTTAAACTTCATCCAAAATATAGAAATTGCTTTTGACATGAAAATTGCCAGCCAATTAAAAACTTTTGTTTCTGCAACAACCTTTTTGCTAACCACTGCAAGATTAATATTTTTCTCTTATGTGATTTTAATTGTGGCATTCCAAATTGTGCCAGTGGTCTACACTGCAGGGATGGCATAGATGTTTTCAGCTTTTTGTTCCTTTTGTTCCTTAGCAGGGACATATCGAGAGCTTGCTAAGAGCACCATCAGCTCTGATGCATGGCAAGACTGGCTGGGTGGGATTTTTTCTATTAATCTTTTCTCTGGAGTTTTATTTTTGATGCAGGTATCCTGATCTATTCAATTCAAGGTATCCTAATCTATTCAATTCTCTGATGGAAGCTAATTACTATATATGTCAAGACTGACAGCCAACTGATCCAGACATGTGCTGTTGAACAATAGAGCACCTCTTTTTGTATCCTAAAGCATCTTGATTACCCTTTGATACAAGGGGGGGGTGGAAAACTCTGAGCCACCGTCCTGAACTGATTTCTTCTCAAAGACTTAGAGATATACCTTCTACGCAAAGACATTGAACTCTGTCCACTAAAAGCCTGATGGGCTATGCAGTACATTTCATCAATTGGATTTTTTCCCCCTGCTTTTATTACAGAAGATTATTTTTTTTAATCCACCACACAGACTTTTTGGACACTTGAAGAGGGTGAATTCCTCATTCCATCTATACTAATCTGGAAAACAACAACAACACACTATTTTTCATGTATTTTTACCTCAATTTTTTTCATATTCCAGGAACTTTTGCCTATGAACTGTTTATCTAACTCTGTAACATTGCCATTCAATTGAACTTTTGCCTTATTCAAATTCTGGATTGCTACAACATTTTCCTTGATTGCTGATGTATTTGCTGAATTGTTATTATATGATGTATACTTCTAATAATTCCTGCTTCAATTGTTATAAACTCAGAGAGTGAGTGTAATGTATGTGTGATGTTATGCTTTCTGCTTTTCTCTTTCTTTCCTTTTCATGTATTTTTAGTGTGACTTTACAAGATTTGTAGACATGTGGTAGATATATATCCTAAATGTGGTAGGATTTGAACTCAGAACCCAGAGATTTGTTAAGCTGCCCAAGTTGAGTGTTTCCTATAATTATATTGTTATTTTTCTGAATTCTTTACATATTGCTATGTTTGTACTATGAATTGTATTGATTTTCAACTGATCATTGTTATTTTTCTGAATTGTTTGCATATTGCTATGTTGTATTGTGAATTTAAACACACATACCCAGATACAAAGACACGTGGGTTGATGAGTTTTGTTATTTTCATCTGTCTACAGATATCATTATTAAAGAAGACATCATACCATAAAATAGAAATTTATGTTAGATAGATCAAAGAAGATTTTGTATGCTCCAATTGTTGGAAAATACTGCCAATCAATTGTTGATTTCACTTACATCCTGTTGTATCAAAGAAAATTCTATATACACATTTCTTATGCTCCAATTGTTGGGGGATACTGCTAATCAATTGCTGATTTCATTTATATACTGGTGTATTTGTGTAATGTGCTTAATGTGGGTTTGCATTCAGAGATATGTTATTTTTGTTGCTTAGTTTCATATATCCATTATGTGTAATCATTAAGAATCATAGTAGTAGTTCTTTTCCTAAAAACCTCTGAGCTAGCAATTTCCTTTGTTGTCTGAGGTAACATAACCTTTGTTTTATTTGTGTAGTGTGCCCAGAAGTTATTTTAAATGTGAAATTGAAGCCTTTTTCCTTTTTTCTGTTTTAAGTGAAGTTGCTATACTCTCAATTTAGCATTGCTTTTGCAGTATTGATGAAAACTCCTTTCTGTTGACACTAATTTTTCTTTTACTTAATTGGCTCTAAAATTATTTTTGTTTTTAATTGGAAAAATGAACGATTTCACACAATATTCATCGTCATTTTTCGGGGGGATATGTTATACTCCGAGAATCTCCCCAAAGACCATGTCCTGGAAACCTAATTATTTTATATCAAAAATAGTGAGTCATAGAAATATTGAAAGGACATGTAGGTAGAAGATTTCTGTGGATTTATTTGTCTTTTCTATGGGTGGATTTATTTGTCTTTACTATGTTCAAACAGAATAGATTCCTTCATCCCAGAGCAACTTGAATTTGCATTAACCTAAAACCAACACACAAAATGATTTCTTTTTTCTTATCTTGATTTTAGATGTTGGTTTTATGTTAATGTCAGTGTTACCCTGACTTCTACCCTGACAGTGTTACCCTCCCGTAGGGGACACCTTGATTCGTTCCAAATTATAAAGGTTGGGGAAATCAGCGGAGCACTGGCATTAGCAAAACGAGGGGCAGGGTAACCCAGCAGGATCTTTTACCCAACTGTACGGGGTCAGGCCAAGCCAAAAAGCCAGACAAACGTGTTGGATAAATGGATTTCATTGAATGAAAATATTCTCACAAACCAATGCACTCACTCAGTCACGCACACAAGGAAAAGAGGTGGAAAATGGATAGGGTGTATAGCAAAAGGGATTGTAGAGGTGGTGATACTGCACCTATCCTGAAGTCTTCAGTCTGGGAAGTGACGAGAAGAATGGGGCTCAGCGAAGAGACGGCTGAGGGGATCACTCAACTAACATAGTATCGGACTGCTAGCATGGTGGAGAGTTCTCCAAAGAGACCCTCAAAAACTAGGACTGCTTATAGGGCGGAATGTACCTTGAGGGCAGGCCCCCTCCCAGGGACAACAATGGCCAAAATAAAGGAAGGAATGCCATACAATGGCAAGTAGGTTGCAATCAAGTCGGGTTGCAATACTGATTTAGGATTTTTCCAGAGTCAAAGTTGTTCATCCTGGGGAAAACACAGTAATCCTCTCAAGTTGGCTACTCTTGGTTGAGGACCCTTTGTCTGTGTAGATGTGTATTGCCTGAGGTCTCCCTGGGCTACGTGACTGGGAGTTTTCCTGGCCCGACCTAGTTTCGGTCGTTCAACCTCTTTGCCTACGTACCCATCTGGGCAACCTCTCTGGCATGGTAGGCATATTTGATATCAAATTTATAGTTCCTGGAATAGGATATGCCAGTGGGGTAACACCAGTTCAATTATGTGGCTATATTTTGTTAAAATATGTAAATAAACCCACCTTTTCTGTGGTAAAATTTGCAAGCAACAAACAGGATCACCACCTGAGAGAGGAAATTGATGCAAATCTTTATGAATAAATATGAGTCACAGCTAATTCTTCACGTTGCCCACAAACACTTTTCAACCACAAAAAGAGCTGTTTAAAACAATTAGAAAACACTTGTTTTAAAGAGATTTGCTATCTAAATTTGGTAATGTAGTGATGATGGTGAACACTGCAAAAATTAGCCTTGGGATTGTATGTGACTTGCAGATTTCACCACAATTTAACCCAATAAATAATTCTGGAAACTCAACAGCTTTTTTTATTTTGCAACATTTAGATTAGCTTCATAAGATGTTGTCCTTAAAAGAAATGTGGTAATCTTCACATCAGACATGTGGATTTCATTAAGAGTGCAGTGTCTTTATTTTTAGCTCTTTTCTCCATCCCTTTTACTGTAGGAAGCAAATGAAAAAGTTGGTTCTTGTGGTTTTTTCAGGCTCTGAGACGATGTTCCGGTTGTATTTTCTCCTGACGTTTTGCCTGCATCTGTGGCTGGCATCTGAATGAAGATGCCAGCCACAGATGCAGGCGAAATGTCAGGAGAAAATACAACCAGAACACGGTCTCAAAGCCTGAAAAATCCACAAGAACCAATGGATTCTGGCCATGAAAGCCTTCAACTCTACAGATGAAAAAGTGTTTTTGTATTGCTTCAAAGACCCATTTTTAAAAATTAATAAATGGATGATACAAATGGTACCTCTCTGTAAATGTGATATTGAATAGTCCTGAATATGTACTGAGGTGTAATAAATTCATCCAGTCAACCAATAAGTCACCATCCTGTCAGAATCAAATCTCCTTAAAAGCCTGAAGAGTAGCAATAAAGGCCTTTCTATATAATGCATCAGACTTTGTTTACCTCTGTGCTCTTAACACAATTTAACTGGATACTCTCATTAACTTCATGTTGATTTGTTCAGTTATAGATTCCATTTTTTAAAAAAATAGAGGTGCAAAAGCACTCAGGAAAACCAATAGAATGTCCAAAGTATACACAAAATGGCAAGTCAATGCTAATAACATCCACCTTTAAATCAGTTTGTAAATTTTGTATTATCCAGCATGAAAGCAATTTATTTTATCAATTTGCTTTCACAGCAATGTACAGTCCCAGTGAGAATTATTTCTTTTCATTTATACACATAGATCAGGATCCTAGGACTCATATGTTAGTCTACCCTACCAAGTTCATTGGGACTTAATAAATGTCTTTTCATCAGACATTCTCTTATGACACATACGTTTTCTGGGGAAACATGATTGCAAATTGTCTTAGAAATTTGGAACTAGTGCATCTAGGCAAATTTATCCCAGTAACTCACTCTCAAATAGAAGTATTTCAAAAATAGAATTATGCCAACTATACTAGAACCTGTATATACACAATGATTACAACAGTGAATAGCAAATATTATGCTAGAGCTTCATATATTGCTGAAAATAGCTGACAGCCTTTTGGTTGATCTCAGCTTTGTTGTTGTTGTTGTTGTTGTTGTTGTTGTTGTTGTGTGCTTTCAAGTTGTTTCTGACATAGTAACCATAAGATGAACTTATCACTGGGTTTTCTGGATCTAAATGTGTGACACACCCAAGGTCATCCACTGGGCTTCCATGACCAAGCAAGGAATCATCGAAGTCATAGTCCAACACTCAAATCACTATGCTATGCTGGCTCTCAGCTAGAGTAGGCCTATTCACTCAATTGTTGAATGGTAAATCAACACATACCGGTATATTTATCCTATTGACTGAATGGGTCTACGCTAATCAGATCTTAATAACAGGATTTAGGCCAGTAAGTGAATAATGCATATAACTAGATAAAACAGTACCGTTGCCTCCAAATGAAGAAATACTAACACAAAGAACACGGAGAATGTTGAAAGTCTAGCCAAAACAGTGGAAAGGAATGAGGATGTTTGGCAGAGATGTCAGAAAAGACAAAGTATCAAATGTCATCTGGGACTGGGATGCAAGAGAAAAAGTAGGCAGGTAAGATTCTTGGATTAAAATCCTAGGTTCTGGCAGCTCTAAAAAAAAAAGTGATTTCAGCTTAAAATGAGCTAGGCTTCAGATAAAGCTTAGTGGTTTGAGGGAGGTATGTAAAGGCACAGATTTCCCCTAGGATACATATACGAGCCAGCATTTTTTGTAGAGATGGGAATAGGAAGGCAGAGCAGCAGGACAAAAGCGGCACAATCAGAACAATGAGTTCTGAAGTTGCAGAGCTTCTAACTATCTCAGTTTGGCAGGGAGAGTCCCAATTAATCTCTGTCCACATCTTGAGCTGCTTTTAAAAGGTCCCAGTTTCTCTCCTACTCTCAATTTCCTCCTTTGCCCATGGCTTACTTCAAATTTCTGCAAATTGAGTTAAAATTGCAAAAGTATTTTGCACTTTATTAACACAGCAGGGATGAGAGAAGAGAAAGGGGCCAAATCTTGTCCTTCCCAATAGGGTCAGGCAAAAGCAAACTGCTGTAACTTGTTCTAGTCTATGTGTTCTTCCTCATTAATAATGTTTGTTCCCTCTACCGCACTCTGATGTTGCTTAGCCGTAGATATCCAGTTTTTATCTATAAATACTGGATGGTTTGAATCTGAAGAACTTTTGTAAGAGTTTTGGGCAGGCAGGTCTTGATTTTGCTGACATTACCCAGGTTTGCCCACTGCCTGAAGCTAGAAATCAAATGCAGGTGTAGACAAAGACACACCCAGAAACACAGACATCACAGTGTAGCACCGCCTCGCCTCTGCCATTGCTGCAGTGGAGCTCAGGCTATCATGACTTCTCTGCCTAAGCTTCTACCCAGTGACCTAAACAGCATCTCCACATTGTTAGTGGTGATAGTCACTGCCTTGTTTCCCTCCAAACAGCTTGCCTTCCATTGGTGCTCACTCAGAGGCTTGGCCATAGTTATAGATTTATAGGAATGAAAAGGATGTTTACAATGATTTGTTCCCAGGTTGAAAAACAGGTTTTCCAGTGACTAGGAAGCCCTGTGCAGAACAATAATAGAGCAGAGATATTCGTGTGCACTTTTTCCCAGTACTTGAATGTCCTGAAGTGCTGCAGACAAATTATTCTGTGGAGAAATATATATCTATATCTATATCTATATCTATATCTATATCTATATCTATATCTATCTATTTATTTATTTATTTTATGTGGGCCAATTAAACAGCACAATAAAGTTTGTGTATACCAATAAAGTTCTCTGCGCAGAAAACATGGACCAGCATCCTGTTAGCCACTTAGAATTAGACACTGTAACTGTTTCGTATTGTCATGAGCAATTGTGGCAGCATCACTTGCTGGTGAGAGGGGGCTGGTTGTGTCATCTTGCAGCACCCCACTTAGCAGTAGCAGAGATTTCTATTGCTCTGGCAGCTGACAAGCTTTTTAAGGTGGATTTTAGGTAGGGTTACTATATGTTGTCCTTTTCCCAGACATGTTCTCTTTCAATTAGAGCTAAAACTTCTGTTTGGGCAGATTTTTATAATGTCTAGAGATTTTTAAAATTTCTACTACTGCTTCACCTCTTGCGTGCCAACACCATTCCCTCATTGACATCTTGCCATCCCCTGTTAGAGCTCTGCTAGGAGAAGGGAGTGAAGCAGGAGAAACACCCAAAGGGGAAGGTGAGTTAGCCAAGTGAGGCAGCTGAGAGAGCCTCCAACCATGGGGGGTGATGGAACAGGGTGACTTGGGGGGAGCTTTTGGAACTGAGTCTAGCTCCAGCCACTATAATCTAGCCGTGAAACGGCCTTCAGGCAGTCTACAATATTAAGATAAATGAAATTTCACTGAACAGCTTCTTATGAGTCTCATGTACATAGCAAACCACACAGCCCTGCTCAGTGGGTAGTGAGAACTTCTAAGATTAATCAGCACTTTAAAAATGGACCAAAAATGATAATGCAAAAAGTTTCATTTTTGCATTGCATTTCTAAGGTAATAAAGGCATCATAATTCATATGCTAATTCCATGCCTACAAAGTTCTTTTCAGTTCAATTCTTTTTGAAAATAGAACTCGTCCCATACCTGTCAAAAGATGCAAATGCTTCTCATCATGTTCAGATGTTCCACTTTGGCTGGTAATGTTGAATAAATGCTTGATTCCATATAAGTAAAGGCCCCTTCAGTTTTCACTCTGGAAACCCTAGCAACAAATACCACAGGGTACTGTAAAATGTGCAGAAAAAAACACCGCCTGTCAGTGCCAAGTGCAAAAGTCACACCCAAGCCTCGCACTCAAGGCCTGCCCAGCCTGACACCTCTTTGTGTTCAGGTCTGAACAGCCAGGGAGATCTCTGAATCAAGCCAGGGCCAGGACAAACAGGTCTGCCTCTGTTCTCCCTCTCTGAGAACGCCGTCCCTTCCTCACTCTTCTCCCCCATTGCTTCTTCCTTTCAGGACTTTACTGCCTTCCCTAAATCTGCCCTTCTCTCAGATGTAGGGATCGGCAGTGATTTATATTTTCCAAGACTGTGGTACTGTTGGCACTAAGGTCAAGATGATATTATTGGTAGCGTGTATATCCCAGGATTCAAAATAAGACTTTGTGATACTGTTTTAAGGAACACAGAACTTCAAACATGTATTGTAACACTGTTGCTTTAAAAGTGTTTTGTATTTAAATGTGTATAAACAGCACACCATTCTTCTCTCTCTCTCTCTCTCTCTCTCTTTCAGTTCATTCACTCTCGTACACCCAATTTCTCAGTTCTGTCTCCCACAGAGCTCTTCAAATCTCCAGCCTCTCCCAAACATACCACAAATCACACTCCTCTTCAAACACAAACCAGATAGTTAAAATCTCTTATTTTCCTCTTTCCACCAGCCCATCCCCTGGGCTATCCAAGGTTCCATTTCACCAGCCAATCAGCTTAAACACTCCCAGTTGCCAAGGAGGCTCCATTGTCAAGACCCCCTCCCATCAGGTTCGTCACAGGTACATTCACAAAAATGGCTCTTGTGTCAGGCATGGGCAGTCACAAAACACCCATTTCATAGCAGGCAAACTGGTGGGGCTAAAGAATAAGCAGCTCATTCGAGAACCTCAACACCTAAGTTATCCTTTGAATCCACGCTTAACAGGAACTTTCCCTAAACATGCATCCCACATGGCAGCTACATTAGAATCCTCCCCCCCCCATAGCAAGGTCAGAGAAAACAAATCCCAGAAACACAGCCCAAACACTCACACCTAAACAGGCACACACTATCCCCTACCCCACTTTCTTCTCCCAGTTTTGCTCCAGCACCCTGATAAAGTGTAAAAATATATAATTAAATGCCATAGGCAGGAAGAAAAAAAAGTCTCCATTACAAATGGATTGATTCAGTAAAAGAAACCACAGCCCTGAGCTTACAAGGTCTGAGCAGGTGTCAGGATGCATGGCTCCTATTATAAGGCATCTGCTGGATTTGTATTAGAATAAATAGGGTAGCCAACTTAGACACTGCTAGAATTGGTTAGAGCCCTGCGAAGTATTAGAGGCCAGTTGTTTATTGCAACTGTGTATCTGTGTGAAGTCTGTTTGTGTATTCCAATGAATCAAATGGTTAATTGCTTTATTTCACTCTGCTACAATGTATCCAGTAGAGGGGGGAAGATCAGAGACGGGAAACAAATGTAGTCACTAAACAATGGCATGTTTAAACAGTGGAACATCTGTAAAACACTATAAAGCTTTGACCTGGCATGCCTCAGGTGTTAGAAGTGCAACAACACTTAGCACTGGAGAGTCAAGAATGCCTCACAGCAGGCAGTAGTGATAGGGTTGGATAGTTTGAATGATCCAGGCCATTTCCGCACTAGCCTGTTATAGCGCGATGATTCCACTTTCAACATCCTCTGGAATCCTGGAGTTTGCAGTTTCGGGAGGGGCCAAGTGGCCCCTCCCAAAACTGCAAACCCCAGGATTCCAGAGGATGTTGAAAGTGGAATCATCGCGCTATAACAGGCTAGTGCGGAAATGGTTCCAGTGTCTCCCCATTTCTTGTCTACCTATCCTGCTGTAAACTGATACTCTTAGGGATATTCTTCCCTCTTCTCCAGTCCAGTCCTCCCTAAACTCTTCCCTAGAATGAAGCTAGATTTGATTAGCACCCTGAGTAACTTTTCCATCTTAGAATATAGTTCAGATAATAAAGCCTTCAGTTTTTTCTCCTAAAGCATTGGGGTCTTTGCTCCTTAATCATGATCTCTAACTGTTGGGTGCACTGTCACCAAGAAGTGATTCTTGAACTATGAGTTCACTTCTTTTTTAAGGTCCACTGTTAAGCCCCTTTCTCTTTCAGGATTTCTTCACTTTGGGGAGGTCAATGCATAGTTTTTTCAGTGACAGCTCCCTTAATTTACAACTTCTTCGTAAAGGAGTAACTGAAACTCATCCATGCAGAACTGAGAGCAAGGTTGGGTTTCTGTTTTCCCTTATGGAGTTTATATGTTGGCTTTAGATAAATGTCAATTCAGCTGCTTTGGAAAATGAGTGGATATAAAAGGGAAAAACCAGCACAGATAAATAAGCCCATCCTTCTTTTGGTAAAATTTTAACAAGGAGGATCACCATTTAAAGAGTGTAGTACATTTCTGTATAACTTTAGCTCTGTGAAATTGTTATAAGCTTGCTTTGTAAGTCCCATATGCAAACTGGCTGTTCTTCTACGCAGGTCACACATATGATTTACTCATAAATTAGCTTCCACCATTTAATGCTAGGTGTGGACAGAGAAGGAACTCACAATCTCCTTTTTTTTATTTATTTGAAAGACAACAGCTTGTGCACTCTTGCTTTTGCGGCCAGAGTCCAACCCATCATTCCCAATCCTTTGAAGCATGTTATGTGATCTGAATGACATGTGATGTAGATGTATAATTTCTGGAAATTGTATACGGGAACCAGCTCGGTTTTTTTCTGGAGAAAAAAATGTTCAGAAATATTAGTACCCTTTAAAGATTGAAAGCTACATTATTACTTTAGGAACATAAAATGTACTATGTGTAACTTGCTTTGGCATAAACCTATCAGGTTCGGCACATTCAAAGTACAGTTTATTCTCCTGCTCCCCCAAATTAAAAATTGTATTTACTTTTAATTTTCTTCTTCTTCTTACAGATCAAGGTACAATGTTCTGAACTGTAAGGAATCTCTTTGGTTTTGCCTATTCATAAAGATCAAGCATAAATCCCTGTAAGAATAAAAGAAATTATCAGTTTTAGTAAAACATAGAAAATTATTTTTTCTAGAACTCCATAGTGTCAAGGAAAGATTTTTTTAAAAAAAGGAAAAAAGGAAATGAGGGCAAGGGCTGTTTCTTTAGCCGTCTGGTATGGAGACAGGCAATTTTTCCTTCTAATATGCCAGGGAGCAGTACCATATTTGTAATCATTGGCTACAACTTTTTCTCTCCTGGAAGCTCACAGTGGACTGGCAGCGATGATTCATGCACCAGCATTGTTGAACAGATCACCACTTTGAGTAGCACTGCTGTGCATAGTCTTACATAAAAGTCTAGCTGCTACAGAGTTCTTAGAAATAATATAGAGTGAATATGAACAACTTGTCCAACACATTTTATTCATCGGTCTAAAAGAAAATGTTCCATAATCTATTTGTCTGATTTTTCTTGAAAAATGAGGCTTTGGAGGAAAAAAACCCAGGGGGAAATTGGGTTTTCCCCCTAATTTGATGGGTCCTCCTTTCAGGCTTTCATATCTCTAGAGTACTGGTTAACATAAGTATCAGCAAATAAAGAGTTTGTGACAATTTTAATTTTAGACAAGATAACAAAGAGTAACTTTGTCGGGAAGTCTGGAAGACATCTGTCCCTGCATGTTCATCTGGTGAATATACCTCCTGCAAATATAATAAAACATCTTGCTTCGTATTCGCTGCAACCAGGAAGTTGGCAAGACTGACAGACTGCAGTACAGCTGGGCTAGAGAGTTTCAGTCACATAGGCAATAGGTACTTAGCAGATGCAAATATGGAAAAGCTTTCCTTTTTGCTGCATTTTATGTGAGTGCTTCTTGTAAATTTCCAGGCAGGCGAGTGCCTTCTCTTCTTAGGCCATTTCTACTCTACACTGTTATAGTGCTATGATTCCACTTTCAACCTCCAATGGAATTCTGGGGTTTGCAGTTTAGGGAGGGGCCTTTAGAATTCTCAGCCAGAGAGCTCTTTGGCCTCAGTAAACTACAAACTCCAGAATTCCACAGGACGTTGAAAGTGGAATAATAGCACTAGAACAGTGTAGTGCTGAAATGGCCTTATTCTCAATTCTAAGTCTCAGGGTTTGTTTTTTGTACACTTGTTGCTTCATCAAGCATTCTAAAGAACTCAAACCTTGCAGTCTTTTGTGGTGTTCTGCTTGGACTTACAAAAGTTTAACTCTTACTATAAACGTTGAGGGATCATGAGGGCAGACATGGGGATTTCTTTAAATGGCAGGGTCTTTTTATGTATTGCTCTCTCTCTCTCTCTTTCTGAGCAGGCATGAATAGGTACTCTTTCTAGCAATGCATTAAAAAAAAAGTGAGAGGAAATTCTGTGCTCCAGGGAGAACATCACACATGAAGGCTGGTTTCCTGTTAGCGGCTTAGATGTGTACAAGTGCAACTTCCATATGTGTAAGTCCCTCTTTGAACAGAGCACAGAAGGCTGTTCTCTTGTCCTTAAACTCCATCCAAATAGCATTAAGTCCAAAGGAGGGTTGCTGCTGCCCCTTCTCACCAGAGCAAAGGGGAGGAAGGAGGTAATTCAGACCATAAAGATCCAGATCTGACCTGGAAGGGAAGGAAAGCACTCCATTTGAAAGCACACCTTTATCCCCTACTCTGCCCCAATTGGGCTGAGACCAGCTGCTTTTATATGGTCTGAACTGCCTCCCCCACATCTGCATCCGTTCCTCACCAGTGACAGCAGCAGGGGCCCCTTCCATGGGTTGACAGCTTTCAGGGGTGGTGAGAGGACACAGAACTGCATATTTTTGGAGCTACATACACCTGGAGGATCTTGGGCCAAGTGTGGCCATCATGATGCAAGGTAAGCAACCCAGGGTGGGGGCTTTTGGAAGTCCCATTGGTAGCACCTGAAAGCCAATTAACACATCTGTAGACAGCATCCTCCCTCTTTCCTTCCACTCCTTTGATATTTAAAATGTATTTTAAAATTTGCTTGTTAACTAAGAAAAGAAATGTAGGCATATTAGTACCAGTGCAAAACACTTATTTTTCCACAACACTGTGGGATATGAAGAATTCGTTCTCTATTGCCTTAGAAGACTGGCATTGTGTTATTTTGTACAGGAAGGTAACATGGATGTATACTTATACAGGGTATGTAGTTGATCATGTAGTTGAACAAGAATCCCTATGCTAATAATTCATTACAATGTTGTGAGCTAAGATCTGAAACTCACCATCTCATTAGGAGAGGGTATTATGTATTCTCTGAGTTCCATTAACACCTTAGTGTTACTCCTCCATCTTTTTCAAGGGGCTGTTTTGATTTCGGGCATGATTTATCAGGTGGGTGTGCCTATCACAGTTCAGCACACATTCTGTATATCTTTTGCAGCAGATAATATTTTTAACTGTCCTTTTATTTTGAAACAATATTTGAAGTAGTTTTAACTTGTTATCCTGTCTTGTTACCTTGAAAAATAGGGAAGAGTAGCACTAAAGACTTCTGAGTCCACAGAGATTGTATTATTCTTTCATCTTTCTCAAAAAGTATGGATTTTCCCTGGAAATAAAAAAGGATAAAAGCAGCATTGGAAGAACACCGGATGAACACTTTATTTTGTAAGCTTGATGTAAATTTGTATGGCCACTAGGTAGCATCAGGAAAGGAGCCTAGTCATCGGACGTAGAGAATAATATTAGTGTTTCACCACAAGATGGCATTGCTACTCTCTTAATTCCATAGAGTAACTAGAGTTCCCAACTGAAAACTAGAGACAGCTTCCATACTTTTTATGGTTGGATAGAAGAGAGAATTTCAGCATTATGCTGCTCGTCATGCAACCAGTCATGTTTCCATTGCAGTTACAGTGGAATAATAGTGGTATAACAGTACAGTATTATAGGGCCCTTAAACTGATGAGACAATTGAGACCTTAATCTGCATCTTGCACTGTACCAAAGACAAACTCAAGCTTCCATTCTTCTATGCAGGTAACCCATTTTTAAACGCTGGGCTTTATGGCAGGGTTTTATCAGAAAAATATATATTTCTCATATCTTCTCCCATTAGTTTCTTATGTAAAACTGAACAGGGATTTGACCCGTCACCAGTAGTGTACTAGGAGCCTGCTGTTCAAATCGGGAATAGCAGTTCCTATCCTTTATTTTGCTGGAACTTTCAGACACATAGACCAGCTCAAATTCAATATACAGTTTTAAAGAACATTTAAGAAGCAGCTACCATGCCCCGTTCCAAAGCTTCCCACTTATTTAGACATGGATCTGCAAGGGGAAGCCTACTGATACAGACATATACATGTAACATCCCTTTCCTGAGGCTCAATGCCAATAGAAGAACTTCAGGGCACATACATTTTTACAGATGGTAAGCATAGAATCATGGAGTTGGAAGAGACCACAGGGGCAATCCAATCCAACCCCCTGCAATGCAGGAACACATATCAAAGCATTCCCAACAGATGGCCATCCAGCCTCTGCTTGAAACCCTCCAAAGAAGGAGACTCTACCACACTCTGAGGCAACATATTCCACTGCCGGACAGCTCTGACTGTAAGGAAGTTCTTCCCGAGGTTCAGGTGGAATTTCTTTTCCTGCAGCTTGAATCCATTGCTCCTTTTCCTAGTCTCTGGAGTAGCAGAAAACAAGCCTGCTCCCTCCTCAATGTGACATCCCTTCAAATATTTAAACATGGCTATCATGCCCCCTCTTAACCTTCTCTTCTGCATGCGGTAACAGACAAAGAATCTCATGTCTGCATTCTCCCCTTAACTGACAAATGAGAACACTCAGAACAAGTACATCAGATTCTGACTTATGTTCAAAGGAATTTTTCATATTTTAGGGTTTAGGAAGTTGACAAGCCAAGCAAGAAATAAGCTTTTTTTTTTTAACATTTTATTGTCAAACTGCATTAGATACAAACTGAATAGAAAATATTGTGAACACATAATGCTGCAAGAATATCCCTGGTGTCTTTTCTGTGGTTAAGCAAATCATAAAACACCTAATAATTTACCTGGACCTGTACAATCCCTTCCTATTCCTTTTGAAAACTGGAGAATTCACTGATATCTTTTAGCTTTTTTAGCTAAAGTAGGTCCCATATTACTAGCCAGAGCAGGCAACACAGGTACTGATTGTATCTCTGCTTTTCAATTGGAGACCTTAGAAAGTTCTAGAAAAACTGGTCAATCATTATTAAAATCATACAACACCTCACATGCAAACATCTGAAGCAGAAGGCCCTTGGTCTGGCTTCCCTCTTATTCTATCCCAAAAAGAATTTAGTTGGTGGCCAAAGAGAGCAAGCAAGGATTCTCCTTTGACTTCCTCACTCCCCACAATACATCAATCACTGCATCAAGTTGCCCTGATAGAAATACTCTTCCAAGAATTAATGCATTTATAGACTTGCTCTTTCTTCCAGTTTTGCTACTTTCAAGCAGTGGCTTGGCATCTAAGGAAAGTTGATGTAAGGAGTTCCCATTTCCTTTCACTTTTTTCCTTCAAAGGGTGGTAGAGAAAATCATGCAGTCCTCTTGAATTCCTGCATGTTAGGTAAGGTTTCTTGTGCAATACTTGCATAATACCTACTGTCCAACCTCACTCAACATCTGACACTGCACAGGTTCTAACCTGTGAAAGAATCCTAGCAGTGATTCTGCAGCATTTCTATACACTTTAGTGACTGTATGACATGCCACTCATAAAGGCTGTGACGCAATGTCAACCTTATAATGTGAAAGCTTACATGTTAGAATCTAACTTTCAATACAAGAATATCAACACAGCATGATTATTACTTAAGTTATTCCTTACATCATATTCACCTGTTAGTGAGGAGCTGTGCCGCTTCCAAAGCAGATGAATATTATAAATTCAGTATTTGTTTCAGGAATGGGATAACAGAAGTAGCCAGAGTCAGTGCTCTTGATAAGCCAATTATATGGCTTCTGGTCTCTAGAATTCTTTTTTTTTAAAGAGACTAGATTCCGGATATGGATACTGATGATACAGTGCTTGTATAATTTGTGTTTTGATATGAATTGCTAAGCAGTTCGAAATGCAGGCCTGAGTTAATATTCTAGTGCCTAGTAAATTGCAATGACAGATCTACACTACAGAATATGGTACTGTTGGTCTGCAAGGAGGCTAATACCACACAGAAAACCCCCTTGATACTGGAGACCAAGAGAACTGTCCAAATAATGCTTACCTACTCTGAAGAACCCTCAAGAACAAATTTCTAAGTAACCAAGTTGGAAAGAAGGAGGAGGGATGTAAATGCATTTGACCCTTGCAATTACAAGAACTATTTCTACCTGTGAAATAGGTCACACTGCAAGGCTTCACTTCTGAAGTTAAAAATAATAATAAAAATTGGCAATAGCACTTTTTAGATAAATGAAATATTATGCAGATACAGATATATTAATAGCCAGACACTTTATTATAATAAACCCTTCTTCAAGGATGGAAATCTTCTAGAAATAAAAACTCTTGCAAATAACTGAAGCCTCATTATCATTAGCTTCCATCAAGCCATGTAAATCAGACAAATCAACAAGTAAAATGCTGCAACTAAAGCACACTAAGCGCATTTTATACTGCGACATGGGGGCTTTCCATGACATCCATTCCCTCTCACCAAATGTTTTACTTTATCAAGAGTTGTCTGTCAGTAGGTGTTAATTATAAGCACAAAACAGTATTTCTTTCTTGATCCATATTAGAAACTGACCACCTTGATTACTGTCAGCAAAGACATAAAGGCTAGGACTATTTTACTTGGAATTGGAATTGGGCTGCCGTTACACAAGTCCGTTTGGCAACATCTGAATCTAAAATTTTCAACCCTGTAGTAATTTCCAACATAATCCAGATTGCACTGGGAATATTTCCAGCAGTCATAGATATTACTTGAACCTTAAAAAAGAAAAAACAAGATTGTGAATTAATTTATGTTCATTTTAACATAAGAGGGAAAAAAAGGTTAAAACAGTTTTGAACAATTCCATACCACATAAGACTACCAGCTACTTAAAGACATTTTAAATATTCTATTACCTCTTGTATATTTGCCTTCAAGTCGGTTGTCAACTTATGGCAATTCCATGAATTTCACAGGGTTTTCTTAGGCAAGGAATACTCAGAAGTGGTTTTGCCAGTTCCTTTCCCTGAAATATAGCCTACAGCATCTGGCATTCACCGGCGGTATCCCATCCAAGTACTAACAAGAGCTGACCCGAGTATTCCAAGATCAGATAGATCTGCTGCCTTTATGGTATTTAGGCTCCCCCATTGCCCCTTAAATGATTTTTTAAAAATATATTTTACTCAAATATCTATGAAGAATGGTGCTGCTTCACTACAATGCTTTAGCCGTGTATTGTCCTCTCTCAAAATAGCTAGGAAATTCACTTAATTAAATCCCCCCCCCCTTTCTTATGTAGCTTTTTCTTCTTAGAGGACACTATTGTTTGTTCTAATACCCATTTCATCTTTGCTATTAAACTTGATGACTGGCCTACTTGCTGATGTACTTGTTTCCTAGATTTCTCTCAAACTTTGTGGGTTATTTTGAACACTTTAAAATTCTGGCCTAGAGATATTAAGACATTTTTTGCAAAGAATTATCTGGAAACTATCTAAAAATCCCAAGCTCTCCACTGAAGTGGGAGATAATATTTTTCTTATCACTGGAAATTTAGAACATAGTTGGGCCATAGAAGTCAGGCTTTAATATGCTTTTTCTTAACAATCCATTTATTTATGCCAGTCATCATGGTTTGACATTATTCTTAACCACTATTTATGTTGCAGAGATTCTACGATTTGCAATTTTTTTAGTTTGAATTTTGTCTTCTACATTGCCTGGGAATGCTACTATCATAAATGGTATATAAAGCCTGAGACAAAACGGTATCTTAACAAAAAATCTTTTCATTTTTAGGTCTGGTGACATTTATCTGGTGACACTTATCTAGTGACACTTCTGAAGCAACTAACATTGTACTGACTAGTAGTTACCTGAAATTAGCTAGTCGTAAAGCATATTAAGAAGACACAAACATTAGTAAAGAAGCCATTAATGAAGAACGTTAGTTTAGGTGGAACATTCAAAAGTAAGACAGTACATTTACTTAACCAACAGATGTAACATTTGACAAACCAACCGAAAAATCATTTTTCCAAAAGTTGTCCTTAAGTGACATTTGCAGCACAGCACATATTGTGTCACAAAATATAATTCAGTTAAGAGATTCGTGGATTTGTGGGTGGTTTGCCTCCCCCATCCACCCCCCCATTCCCTTATGCAGGAAGAGGATCTCCTTCCTTTCCCTTCTGCCACCAGCTATGGCACTGGCAGCTGGTGGGAGAGTGAAATGAGGGGGGGGCATGTCCTCTGCCCAGCTCCCCTTCCAGACAGCTGAGGGCTCCATCATACCAGACATGAGTGGCAGAGGGAAGTGGGGAGGACAGTATTGCACTCCCCCCTCTGGTCCCCTGCACCACTGGAGGGATCCCGCTAGGCAGGTGGCAGGGGAAGTGGGGACAGCAATCTTGACCTCCTCGCTCTCCTCCCACACGTCGCCTCTTCGATTGCCCCAGAGGTGGACGGGAGAAGTTGCAGGGAGCGCAATCTTGCTCTCTTTGCTCTTCTCCGGCCCACCACTGGTGTGATTCTGCTGAGGGCAGGTGGGGGAAGCACGCAGGGAGCACAACCTTGCTCTCCTTGCTCTTTTCCAGTCCACCACTGGCACAATCCTGCCGAGGGAGGGTGGGGGAAGCATATGAAGAAGCATGATCTTGCACGATCGCCCATTCCCTGCATGTCCTGGAGCCTCCGCTCGCTGCCAGCAGCTGGCAGGGGCATGCAGAGAGGGGAATTGCCTGTTCTCTGCATGCTCTCGGCCGCCGCTGGTGCAATCAGGCTCGCCATCTGCCTGCCCGCAGCTCCAATGCAATCAGCCCTGCAGCAGGGGGTGGAAAAGATATTTTCCTCCTGGTCACCATCTGCCTGCCTACAGCTCTGGGAGGGATCGCCCCAACAGTGGGGGGAGAGGGCAAAAGGGAGGAAAGATTTTTTCTCCCTCTCCCATCTCCTGCCCATTGCCGGTGATGACTGGTGTGGCCACGCATGCAGGGAAGGAAGGGTATTGGGGGGGAGTTATTTGCGGTTACTTCACTTTCGCTGGGGTTCTTTGCACGTATCCCCCGCAAATATGAAGGGACTACTGTATACTTATCACAAGCCAAGCAAAGAAACATAAGGTAGCATACTTACCAATATATACCACTATACAAGTATCTTTATCAGGTGGACAGGTTGTGTTAGTTGTACATGGACTCTTAGGACAATTGTAACATTTCAGGGCATTTCCTGAAAACAAAAGGAAATGGCTTGTCTAAATGCTTTCCTCTTGAAGTCAAATTCATGATAAAATGTTAACTCCTACATTGTTTTACCAATAATTAAAAGGAACACATTCATCTTTAGCTGAAAAATATTATCAGGACCCACTGTTATGCAGTGTTACCAGGTTGTTGTGTGCCTTCAAGTTGTTTCCAATTTATGGAGAGACTAAAGAGAACTTATCACAGGGTTTTCTGGAGCTAATCCATGGGGTTTCCATGGCCAAGTGGGGAATCAAACCCTGGTCTCCAAGATGGTAATCCAATGCTCAAACCACTACACCATACTGCCTCTCAGCAACAGTATGTGATAGGTAAAAGTTATTTTATTTACTTATTCTATTTATACATGGCTTTTCTCTCTGTGTGTGATCCAAGGCTGCCCATCCATTAAGAACAAGATCAGTTAAAACCTGACAACAAATTTTTTTAAAAAACAACCCCCCCCCAACAAAATTACTCTCTGGAGGCAATTAATTATTAAAAGCCTGTCTGAAAAAAGTCTAATCCTGCTTTACATATGGTATGTTCAACATGCAAGTTAAACAGATAGGATGACAGAATGCAGCCTTGCCTGACCTCCTGGCCCACTGGGAACTATTCCGTTGCTCCATATTCTGTCCTGACAGTAGTTTCTGGTAGTGAGTACAGGTTATGCATCAGGACAATCAAATGTTGTAGCATACCCATTTTTAAAAGAGAGATCCATAATTTTTCTAGGATCTACACTATCAAAGGCTTTGCTATAATCTATAAAACACAGACTGTTTTTTGTCCCCTAAAATTTTTCGGCATGTCCATTATCTATATTTATAATAAGTTCCTTCATGCCTCTTTCCTCCCTGAACTCAGTTTGGATATTGGGCATTTCTTGCTCTATATTTGGTAAATGCAGAATTTTGAGCATCACTTTGCTTACATGAGAAATTAATGCAATGCTTCTCTGGTTACTGCAATATCTCCCCTTCTTTGGGGATTGGAATATATATGGAGCATTTCCAAATTGTGGGCCATTCTTCTGTCTTCTATATTTGTTCAGAGATTTAGTTAGAACTAAAGGAGTTCCTGTCTCTGTACCTTGAAGCAGATCTACTGGTCTGCCATCTGTTGATTTATTTCTCCCAAATACTCTGAGTACAGTTTCCATTTCACTTTCTAAAACTGTAGGTTCGTCTATCATCCTTTCTTCTTTTATATAGTTCTTCAGTGTATTGTTTTATCTTTTTATTTGTACTTGGTCATGTAAGGTGTTCCCCTGCTGGGTGCAGAGCATCTCCACTCTTGGTTTAAAGTTCCCTTTGAGTTTTGGAATCTTGTGAAAGAAGTCTCTTGTTCTCACTTTGTTATCATCTTATATTTCTCTGCATTAATTATATCAGTGCAGATTCCTGAACAGTTGCATTCAGGGCTCTGACAATCTCCACTACCTTTTTATTTTTGCTTCTTGTCTGTCTTTAACAGCTTGAAGAGTTTCATCTGTCATCCACGGAGGCTCCTCTTTCTTTTTGGCAGCAAATACTGTCTGCTTGCATTCTTCCCTGACACTGACCCCGGCTTCAGTTCAGAGCTCTTCTCTCTTCCAGCCAATTATGGTGAAAATCTTTTCTCTTTTCTTTTTTTTTTACATTCTCTTTAAATTCTACTGGGATGATTTTCAGGTTGCATTTTGGCACAATGGTTGGTTTAGTGTTCTTTACCTTTACTTGAATTTTTGATATTAGTAGTTCATAGTCTGTGCCACAAGCTGCTCCAGGTCTTGTTTTTACAGAAAAAAATGGAGCTTTGCCATCTTCCAGTTCCAATGGCATAGTCTATTTGAATTATATATTGATCATCAGATGATCTTTGGTTGCCTGAAGAACGTATTTGCAACAAAGAAACTACTGGCCTCTCAAAATTCAGTCAGTTACTGTCTTGCTTCATTTTTTGATCCTAGCTTAAATTTTCCTACAATCTTGGATAAAAATCCTGTTTTGATGTGTGATCAATATCTTTCTAGACTCCAGCAAAGAATCTTTCAATTTCTTCTTCTTCTGCCTCTGTAGTTGGAGCATAAACTTGGTTATATTGATGGGTTTTCCCTGAAGTCTTACTGATATTATTCAGTCAGACTTTGCATTATATCCTTTGACTATTTTTGCTACATCTGTCCTTCCTAATTAAGGCCACCCCACTTCTTTAGGTTTTCATTTCCTGAGTGAACCATCTGTCATATCTGACTCAAAATGTCACATTCCTGTCCACTTCAGCTCACTCACCCCACAAATTGCAAGGTTTTATGTTCCATTTCTTGTTTTACTATGTCTGGCTTCCCCTGAGTCATGCTTCTTACATTCCATGTTCCTATAATATTGGTTGTGCAGCTTTGAACTTTCCATTCACCTTTGAGTACATCAATAGCTGAATGTACTTTCAGCTAAAGTCCAGTTGTGTCATTAGCCACAGCACTACTCATAACTGTCCTCTGCTATCCCCCAGTAGCTCACTTGGTGCCATCCAACCTAGAACTGTCATCTTCTGACACCATCTCATTTCATTTTGGATTGTCTCATCATAGGACTTTTGTGACAGAACACATACAAAAGAGATTTATTGTGTCTCCTGCACAGTACTAAGTGTTATCTATGATGCCCCTGTCACTGTCCCTGAGAGATGCTCTGCCACTATCGCCTCCCCACACCCCATTGTGGCCACTGCTTCCCAGTAGTTTGGCTCATTTAGTCTGGCTCCTCAGCAAATGCCTCTTTGACATCGAAGACCCTACCAGCCCTCTTGCCTCACAGGAGCATGCTATCTCACCACCATGGAAAGGTAGTGCTATTGGTGGGAAACAGAATCCAGTGGCTGGGTTTCAGAAATGGACAGGACAAACAGAAAAAAGTACTCTGAATTACTTTTGAGCCCGTAAGGTGTTTTAGCCCAGCCTGGGAAGTTAAGCCCAGTACCCAAGCTAAGGGGAAAAAACCCCCAGGTCAGTTGGCTATTCACTCTGAGGTCAGCTGCTGAAGTGGAGGAAGCAAGGCTTTGAGATATAAGATCTTATGATCACAAGATGCCAATTGCATCAGATACCATAACCGTTACTGGGGGAGGCTCTGTTGCCTTCCTCATCACCAATGACAAGTCACTGGACACATACAGTCTGTTTGTGTCATATGAGACACATTTAAAAATCTGATACAAATCAGATATTGCACAACTTTATGAAACTTAATACTGTGGATGTCACTTTTTGTAGTTTCATTTTTCGTTGCAGCCAGCATGTTTTAAGGCTCAGGAGCACATTGTGATCAACCTTCGATCAAGTAGGTCCTCCCACCCCAACTAAGCACTATTGATGTGGAAAGCCAGCTCTCATTCTAGTGTACTAATGTGCAGCATTCTCCTATGAAAGCACTTGAATGAACTGGTGAAATGGCTGAGGTTTTATATTTTCCAAAATGCAAGATTACTGGGACTCCAGAAGGCAGACCCAAATAGCCATACCCCAAGTAGAGGTTAAGTGCAAAGGAACAATCAGCACACTAATATACTGTGTAAAGGTGCCACAGCTTCTTACTGCTACCATTGTTTAGTTCCCGTTCAACAACAAATAATGATAACAAAATTGCCTGACCAGAAATATTTATCCAACTCAGAGTCAGAGTTGCTTCCACAAAGTTGGCAACACTAGATAGAGAATACCTCTAAAAGGGCCATGATCACATATGTTTGCTGGGGATGTTTAGACTTCTTATAGTTTCTTTTGTTTGTTCCTGAAAGATGTCACCTTAGGTTGCTAGAACTGTTTCAAGTATCATTTTATTAAGATTTTTTTCCCCATGTAAGATCCAGCCTTAGTCTGAAAATGAAGCCAAGAGAGTAAGCCCTACACACACACATCAAAAATATCTATCACAAGTTGTCCCACAAGTTAACGATTTCGCTTGTTCTATTCTTCTCCATAAGCAGTTCCTGAACTTCCAGTCTGAAGGGGAAAGTCTATCACACAACAGTAGGACTGTCGTGAGACAAACAGAAAGGTTCTTCTTTGGTTACTAGAGTTACAACCACCAGGCCACATGAGTTATCACTGTTACCTTCAAAGAAAAAAAATGATTACAATGCAATACCAGAAAAGAACAGGTTGTTTACCTGTAACTGTGGTTCTTTGAGTGGTCATCTGTGCCCTCACACATTGAGATCTTCACGCATGCATAGTAGCATTTGGAAAGTTCTAGAGCTGAGCAGCTTGGCGGGAACACCTCCCCCTTTCCGTACTGAGCATGCTCAGCCCGCCAAGCTAACGGTCCCTCCTCAGTTTTGAAATCCACTGAAGCAGGACCTGAAGAGGGGAAGGCTGGGCAGGTGTGTGTGAGGGCACAGATGACCACTTGAAGAATCACAGTTACAGGTAAGGAACCTGCTCTTCTTCTTTGTGGTCTCTGTGCCTCACACAGTGGGCGACTGTGTAGCTTACCAATGGACAGCGGCTCAGGTCCTAGAGAATGGAAGACAGCACCACATGACCAAAACGGGCATCCCGTTGAGCCTGACAGTCCAATCGGTAGCGGCGCACAAAAGTCAAAGGTCGTGACCAGGTAGCCCCCCGACAAAGCTCTTGCAGGTCAACCCCTTAAAAGAGAGCTGCTGAAGAGGCTACTGCTCTGGTGGAGTGGGCACGAAGCAGAGCTGGCAGAGGCTGTTTAGCCAGTTCATACACCAGGAGAATGGTCTGGGCCACTCACTTGGAAAATCTTTGGGTGGACACCTTATGGCCCCTGCGACAACCACTATAGCAGATGAACAGAAGGGGAGTCTGATGAAAAGGCGAGGTTCGTTGAATCTAGAAGGCCAGATCCCGATGGGCGTCGAGCGAATGAAGAAATCGCTCCACAGGTTTAGCCGAGTCAGGATAGAAGGTGGGAAGGACATCCTGGTTAAGATGGAAATTGGAGACAACCTTAGGCAGGAAGGAGATGTCTGGACGCAGGACTACCTTGGCACAGTGGAAGACAAGGAAGGGCTCATCCGACCTCAATGTGGTAAGCTCACTTGCCCACCTAGCTGAAGTGACAGCAACTAGGAAAGCTGTCTTCATGGTTAGGAGCCTGTCATCAGAAGTGGTCATAGGCTAAAAGGGTGGTCGTGTCAGCTGAGAGAGCACCAAGGACAGCAACCAAGGCAGGAGCGGTGGAGTGATTGGAGGATAAAGGTGTTGCAGACCTTTCAAGAATTGCTTGAGGGTAGCATCATTGAAGAGTGCAGCAGAGGGAGTGCCACGAGGCTGGTAGGCCATGATAACCGAGAGGAATACCTGAAGGGATGAAAAAGCCAGTCCCTGCTCCCGAAGGTGCAAAAGGAAATGTAGCACAGTAGGTAGGGCAACAAGCAATGCGGATTCGCGACAAGTATCAGCGAAAACCAAGAACCTTTGCCACTTATAGCGGTAAGACTGACACGTAGACTCCTTCCTAGCTGCCGTGAGGACATCCCGAAGGGCTGGAACATCTAGGGGATTATGCGCCACGCATAGAGACACAGGAGTGGCAGGTCTGGATGTAGAATGAGACCGTCCGAGTGTTAGAGAAGGTCTGGTGTCGATGGAAGCGTCAAGGTATGGCTGCGCGCGGCTGTGAGAAGGGGGCCGATCAGTGTTGTCTCGGCCATTACGGGGCCACTTGGATGACGTTGGCGCGGTCGGAGAGAATCTTTGCCACCACTCGACCTAAAAGCAGGAATGGTGGGAACGCGTATAGCAGATCCTTGTCCCACTGGAACTGGAAGGCGTCACCGAGGGAGCCCCGACCTAGACTGGCCCTTGAGCAATACCGGGGGCACTTCTTGTTCCGACTGCTGGTGAAGAGATCACTGGACAGGTGGCCCCATCGAGACACTATATTATGTAATGTGGTGTCCGAGAGGGATCACTTGTGATGGCATGAGGTATCCCTGCTGAGCGTGTCCACTGTGACATTCTCTCAGCCCGCCAGATGGACCGCTATGGGGTGAATGCAGAGCAGTACACACCAGTCCCAAAGGCAAAGGGCTATGTTGTGGAGGGTGGTGGAGTGAGTGCCTCCCTGACTGTTCACATAACAGATGGCCGTCGTGTTGTCCGACAGGATCTGCACTGTCCGGCCAACCACAAGGTTGCGGAAAGCCCACAGCGCCTTCAGGATGGCGAGAAGTTCCAAGGCATTGATGTGGAGATGGTTTTCCAGGCCGGTCCAGTGCCCCTGCACCTTGAGATCATTGCAATGCGCTCCCCGTTCAAAGAGAGAGGCATCTGTCGTTATCGTGACCCAAGAACAGGGGTCGATGAATGGCATCTCCGACAGTAGGTGCCAGAGGGAGAGCCACCAGAGGAGATAGCATCGCACCTGCCAAGGAATCCACAGTAGGAGGCTCTGGTCGTCTCAAAGAGGGTCAAAAACCCTAATGAACCAATGCTGTAGAGGGCGGGCGCAAAGGCGAGAGAGGTAGGTGACCACCGTCGTCGCTGCCATGTAGCCGAGAAATTGCTGGATCCTCCTCGCCAAGACCACCGGAGAACGGAGGACAGCGGTAGCAGCCCGGCGCAGAGTACGGGCCTGTTTCAATGGGAGAAAAGCCCTGGCAGCGACAGAGTCCAGGGTGGTGCCAATGAAGTCCAAAGCACAAGTTGGCTCGAGGTGCAACTTCTTGGGGTTCGCTCTGAGGCCGAGGCTGGACAAAAAAGACAGTGTAAGATGTATAGTTTCTGTTTGCAGGACGCCACCAGCAACCAGTCGTCCAAGTAAGGGTATACCATAACGCGCATCGTGCGGAGGTACGATACCACCGGGGCCATACATTTGGTGAAGACCCTGGGCGTGGTAGAAAGTCCGAATGGTAGCACCTTGTACTGGTAGCAAATGCCATTGACTGAGAATCACAGGTATCGCCTGTGGTGGGGCCGAATTGCAATATGGAAGTAGGCGTCTCGTAGGTCAATCGAGATGAGCCAGTCCCGACGTCACAGGAAGGGCAGGATGGAAGGCAGAGTGACCATCTTGAATTTCCGGGGGAGAGTGTAAGAATTCACTCCCCTGAGGTCCAGGATCGGTCGCAAGGTACCGTCCCATTTGGGTACCATGAAGTACCGGGAAAAGAAACCAGTGATACTGGCCGGGGACGGGACCTGCTCTATGGCCCCCTTCTGCAGGAGGGACTGTATCTCCTCTAGCAATGATGAGTTGGCTGGGGTGGAATAGTAGACGCCTCGAGGCGGTATACTTTGAAACTCGATGGCGTAACCAAGATGGACAATGGAAAGAACCCAAGAGTCCGTGGTGATGTGATGCCACTTGCTGAGATGGCGGGCCAGACCTGGGTGATCGACAAAGGTGGTAGGCAGGTGGAAGAGTGGATGTGGTGGCGACCTGTGGCGGTAGTCAAAACTGTGACTTCGCCAAGGAAGAAGACTTCTTCAATGACGGTTGTCGCCTTCTCAATGTCCTGCGGGTCGAGGATGGAAGCGAGGACCAAGCTGATGTTTGGTGGGGTGATCGAGACCGGTAGGAATAAGTTGACTGATGCCAAGAAGAGCGGGAAGTGAAACTGCGACGGGACTGCAGCGTTTGATGGATCCCCATCCGTTTCGCCATGAGACGGGCCTTTACGAGATGATCCACTGCATCGCCCGTTGTCGCATGGAATAGTCCCTGTCCATCAAAGGGTAGATCTTTGATGCACTTCCTGCTGTCCTCTTGGAGGCCAGCAGACCGTAACCAAGTGAATCACTGAAGGGCGACCGCGCTGACCATCACCTGGGCTGCTCCCCCGACTGCGTGTTGGGAGGACAGGATCTGCTGGTTAGACAGCGCGACCAATTCATTATAAAATTGGACTGCACCTGTCCTATGGTCATCTGGTAGATGGGCCAGCAGAGGATAGAACCTGTCCCATATGTTACGTTGGTAGGCGGCAAGGCAGTCCTCGGTGTTCGCGATCCTTGCGATCAAGGAAGATGCAGAGTAGAAATGCCTCCCAAATGAATCTAGCCTACGACCTTCCCGATCAGTGGAGTGGTATGTGCCCTCTTTCACCCTTAGTCTGGGACAACTCGACCACGATGGAATTTGGCACCGAGTGGTTAAACAGGAAGTCCACATTCTTCTTCTGGGTCCTATACAGGTGCTCCAGGCAATGAGGTATTGGCTGCAGGGAGGCTGGCTGGGCCCAAGGATGTTTCAATACCTCCTGCAGAACAGGCAAGAATGGTATCGGTGCCGCTGATGGTGGACGAGTGTCCATGTAGTGGAAAACCGAGTCCTGTACTGTCGGAGCCGGTCCCGAGACATCGAGGTCGAGGGCGTTGGCCATCCACAGGAGGATGTCTGAGAATTGTTTGACATCCTTGGGCGCCGAGTTTGGTGTGGGCTCTCCAAAGATAAGTGGCGGAGACAAGTATGACTCAGGTGTGGAGTTGCCTGAGTCAGAGTCCGACTCATAGGACCGCGAAGAATGCGAAGGTGGCCCTTGGCCCAGAGGCAGATGAGGTGGTAGTGCAGTAGCCAGTGGAGACAGAGCAGCTGTTGACGACAGTAACGATGACAGTACCGACAGTAGCAGAACCGGTGGGGATGCCGTCGAGGATGGTATCCGGAGAACAGCAGGAATCAGGCGCAGAATCAATTGAGTCGATATCAGTGCCATCGATGACTGCTGAGGCAATGGATGGGCCTCTGGGGTCGGTCGAGAAATAGCCGTAACCTGAGGAGGTGGTGATACCAGGTGGTAGTGTGGTGAGAGGTCTTTAGATCTTCGGTATAATATAGAGACCATGATCTTGATCGGAATGGAGACCGATGGTATCGAGACGACGGGTGGTACCGCGACACTGAGGACAGAGACCAGGACTGATGACGATATGGTGACCAGTGACAGACGTCAGCATGATACTGGTCTCTATATGCAGGGGAGTACGAATAGTACGATCCTGGCTGTTCCTGCCACACATGCTCGTGGCCGTAACGAGCGATATACAAAGCTGATGAGAATGGCGAATCGAGCCTCGTCCTAGACCTGCCACGATCAGAGGCAGCCTCCCTCCACTGCAGGGATCGCTGTCTGCCAACACGGCCCAGAGAGCGCGCTGCACTATGTCGGGTGCGGTCACGAGAAGGTGCCCTGTGATGAGATGGAGCTCGCGGAGAGTCCAAGGCAGGGCAGGAAGGTTCCAGACAGTCCAGCCCATGGTCAGGTTGACCGTGCAGCAAGGTCGACGTGGCTAGCACAGGCGGTTCGGATTGTGCCAGAGGATCCTCCAAGGCCGATGGCAGCAGTACCACTGGGAGCTGGACATCGCCGTGCTCCGTGGAAATATCCGGAGGGTTCTCTTCCTCGACTGTGGCCATCGCAGGCTGTGTTGGAGGAGGCATCGGAAGACAGGATAGCCGGGTTGCCGGTGAGGGTGACCGGTGTTTCTCCTTCTCCTTTATTGAAGGGTCCGAAGAGGAAGGTCGTTTTCGTTGAGCTGCCATGAGGGGCTTGGAGGGTGGAGCCGCTGCAAGTCCGCAGAGGCATCCACTGATGATGAAGAGGCAATTGGCGTCCTCGAAAGCTTCGGAATACACGGCAAGGCAGAGACCAGAGGTGAAGACAACAAGGATGGTACCGAGCCTGGTACCGTCGAGGTTGGTACTGCAGCCATCGATACCGACAAGGGTGTGGCCATGGGTCGCATAACAGCAGAGGAATGCAAAGCCATAGAGGTAAAGAGGGCAGTGTTTTCGGCCACCTTCTCCTTAATTTTTAAGGCTTGCTTCCAGCAGTGGGAATTTAACCTTGAAGATCTATTTCTCAAGGTCTGCGCTGTAAACTCCTTACAAACGGAGCAGGCCTGCACGTTGTGGGCCTCCCCGAGGCTGAAGAGGCACTCGGAGTGTCCGTCGGAGAGGGCGACCCTTCGACCACACAAAACGCAGAATTTGAACAAAGAAGACATAAGAAGATACAGAGGGGTTCTCACAAAGAAGTCCGAAGGAGGAAATGAAGAGAAGATGAAAAACACCAAGAAAAAGCTGCTCAAACAAGAGGACCTTCCGTTTGCTGTGAACATGCTGGCGGATGAAAGAAAACTGAGGAGGGATCGTTAGGTTGGCGGGCTGAGCATGCTCAGTACGGAAAGGGGGAGGGGTTCCTACCAAGCTGGTCAGCTCTAGAACTTTCCGAATGCTACAGCGCATGCGCGAAGATCCCAATGTGTGAGGCACAGAGACCATGAAGAAGAACAGCTTAATCTGCTTTGCCATGTCTCAAGAAAAGGAAGACTCCCTCCTCTATTTCTCTGCTCACTCCCTTGCTATAATTCTGAAACATTTTACTGGAACACTCATACTTACCAGAATGACAGAACAAAGTCAACATATAGACAGTGATCAAAGCAGTGATCATGAGGCATCTCATCTTCTCGTTAACACTTTCTCCTTAACCTATGAAGCAAGAACAAGTTTGGTTGGTATTGGATATACTAAAGCAGCAGTCTGAGCTAGATAAGCAATAAACTGAGAACTGTGCAAAAAACTGAGAACTGTGCAAAGGTCTTGGTAACACAAAAATAAACATTTGTGCTAGAAATTATATACTCTATAATAGACCTTTATATTTCATACAATTTAGTATGTTACTCCTTGCCTTTCCCCATGACTAGGAGTGGACAGTATTACACAGCCTACAGTTCAGCTATTACTAGTATAAACTGTAGCATATTCGGATGCAGGACCAAAGGAACACTGGAACGAGTACTACTTATTCTTTAAACCCAGTCCCCAGTATTCAACATAGTACACCCATGCCAACTTGACAAGACATTGCATTGCAAAACAGATTCTCTTGCTGGTACCAAGTTACTGTTCAACACATTGAACTCTGAGGCTTTCATGAAACTATGACACAATCACATAAATGGATGTGAGAGCAGACAAAATTCCAAGGAGTGGTTTTTAGTAAGTCAGATGACCTTAAATCTTATTATAGTCCTTAAGTGGAAAACATTCATAGATCATTTCACCTTAGGTTTGCTGCACTGTCCTACTCATACACAAGCAGATGTCTAAACATAGCAAGGAATCTATGTACCCAGGCGCTTCCCAGTCTCAGCTAGGAAAGAATCAATAGATCTGTAACCAATAAACAAATAGAACATCAATATTTTCAAGCTGACCCTAAAAAACCACCATCTACATATGAGAAATGCATGTTTATAAATATGACTGTCTTTAATGCTTAAGCTTTGCAACTGTTCTGTTTATGTGCAGAACTTTCCTCTCATGAAGAATTCAGCAAAACTGGCCAAGCTGATTTCACACACACTGATATGGTCAGGTTTACTGATGTTGTAGCGAGAGTGGATCACTCCAGATGTCACTGGACCGCAACTCCTAGCAGCCCTAGAAAGCACAGTCAAAGGTGAAGAATGCTAAGAGATGCAGTACAACAGCATGTTGAGGACTGCATGGTTCTTGCTGTGTTATAATTAGCAGTTTTGCAGCTGGGAGTTCTGAGACACTCAGAGCTATGGATTCAGAGATTCTGTATCAGAATTTCCCTCTTCCAATTCCCCTTCTCCCATTTTCCACAGCAGTTCAACTCAGGAACTGTACAAGAGAGACATGAAATAAGTTGTAGAAATAAGAGAGATCAATTTAAAAATCTTAGACTTAAGAGTAAACACCAAATAGTTTCACCAGGTATAATTCAGTGCCCAAGACAATTCTGTACCAAAAGTGTCCATTTGAGTGTCACTACTATCATAATCTCTCTAAGGATGAGTGAACTAAATTGCTTTCACTCAACTTGAAATGTAGTACAGGAATACCTCAGTAAACAAAGCCTCTGACAAAGAAGCTCCTTCTTATAACCATGGGAGCAACGTCAAGTCCATCATTCTGCCTCCAAATCTTGCCAGCCAGTTTGTCTCTCTAGTCCCTCCACCATGGCTTCCCAACGTACCAAATCCAGCACATGAAGCAGTAGTGAGAGACACCAAAGCTACATAAATCTGCAGGGCCAGACAAACTGTATCCCAAATTACTGAAGGAGTTTGCTGATGTACCCTCTGAACCACTTGCCATAATTTGAGAAATCTTAGAGAACAGGTGAGGTGCCAAAGGACTAGAGACGGGTAAACATTGTCCCTTTTTTCAGAAAAGCAAAAAACACAAAACAAAACAAACCCCCCCCCAATATCCAGGAAACTACAGACCAGTCAGCCTAACCTCAATACCAGGAAAAATGTTAGAATGGATTATTCAGTAATCTCTCTTAAGTACCTCAATGACAATGCAGTGATCAGTAACAGTCAACATAGGCTTGTAAAGAACAAATCCTGCCAAACTACTTTTCCCCCATCAGGTCACTAGCTTAGAAAATGGTGAGAATGCTGTGTCATTTATCTGGATCTCAGCAAAGCATTTGATAAGATTGCCTGTAATGTTTTTATTAGCAAACTTACTAAATATGAAATAGATGGAAATACTATCAGGTGGATCCATAACTGGTTGGAAAACTATGCTTGAGGAGTCATTCCCAACAGCTGTGCTTCAACCTGGAAAAAGGTCTGTGGAGTGCCTCAGTTGTATCTTAGGGCCACTATGCTTCAATATTTTTATCACTGACTTAGACGATGAGGTGAAGGGAATCCTAATCAAGCTTGCACATGACACAAAACTAGGAGGGGTGACCAACTAATTGTAAGATAGGAATGGGATTCAAAAGGACTGTGATAAACTAGAAACCTGGGCAGAAATTCCACAAAAACCAAATGCACAGGTACAGGATGGGGGATAGTCAGCAAACTACATGCAAAAAGGACCAGGGATTATTGTTGACCATAAATTAAACATGAGCCAGCAGTGTAATGCAGCAGCAAAGAAGGCTAATGCTATTTTTACCTGCATTAACAGAAGGATAGTTTCCAAGTCAAGGGAAGTAATAGCTCTACTATATTCTGTGCTGCTCAGGTCTCATCTATAGTAGACTGGGCCCACCATATCCTTGCAGGACTGGTTCCAGGACACATACACAACCCCCCAAAATGCATGCGCAAGTCAGCCTCACAAGGCTTGCAGAAAGACTGAACATCAGGTGAGGCTTATAAGTTCCTATTAAAAACGGCAGAGGGTAGGAGGAGAGGTGACAGCAGCCCCACCAGCTGTCTGCCTTTGCCTTGTGAAGGAACCCCCACCTCCTTTAAGGCAGGCAGCTAACAGGCTCCCCGCTGTGGATTCTAATATACAGTACTGTGTACATTTGAACCCATGGCTGATTGAATTCACAGGGGCAGGCCCATTGTACTGCATTCAGTTTTGGGTGTTTTATTTTAAGAGTACAGACAAGGTTCAGAAAACGGCAGTGGGAATGCCAAGAAGTATAGAGAACAAAACATATGAGGAAAGGTTGAAGGAGCTGGGCTTATGCAGCCTGATGAAGAGACGAGTGAGGAGTGGCATGGCTGCACTCTTTAAATACCTCAGCAGCTGTCACGGGGAAGAGGTACCACAAAATGCTGTGTGAGAAATGGTTTGGGGACAAGTGGATGCTGCAATTCCCAAAACAGTTCTGAAGGCGCACAAGGAAAGACAGCAATCCCAATGAAACAGCATTTTTACAAACAGTGCAATTGTAGAGCGAGGGGAGCCTTGTGCAACAAGGCCCTTAAGTCTTTGCATCATTCCTATAACATCACTAAATACTAAAATCTGGCTGGAAAATAAGTTAACTTCCCTGGTCAACAAATATACAGCAGTTAGACATTATCTAAAGTAGAAGTTGCAGGAAAACATTCATCCGCTTTCCAGTAGCAATTGTTTCTAACAAATATGACAGGTCAGGTACAATCACAAGCACAAAGTGGAACATAAGACAGCTCTAGAAGTAGCCTCTTGCTGGATACTCGATAGGTGAAGCCATTATTAGGACACTTTGCAAAAGCTGTTAACTTTAAAAATGTAAAGAACAGGGTAAAGAGAGAATTGGGTACTTCTTAGAAAGCCAGCCCGGTGTAGTGGTTTGTGTGTTGGAACATGGCCCTGGAGACCAGCATTCAATTTCCTGCTTGGCTAGGGAAACCCACTGGGTGCCCTTGGGTGCATCTCGTATTTTCAGTCTCCAGAAAATCCCACAGTAAGTTCAGCTTAGGGTCACTATAAGTCAGAAACAACCTGAAGGCATACAACAACAAATATATAGCTTGAAAAAGCTGTACCTAAAATGGATTTTAAATCCTTTGGTTTGTATTTATACAGAGATTGTTTAGATAATTAGTATGAAATCTGATACCTGACTCATATATCAAATTTATTTGATGCGTATATCCCAACCAGAGCGCTTCCATTAAATCAATGAAACTTAAGTGTTGACTTATCAGGTTCCCAATAACGTAATGGGTCTACTCTGATTGGAATTAAAGAATTGGGTTTAGGCCAATGGAGTTTGCAATATCAACACTTAAGCATTAAACATTACAGAGAATTTCCTGAAGGTAAGAGCTGTTCATTAGTGAACAGACTACCTCTGTTCATACATGGTTTTCCTTAGTTGAAGATTTCTAAAGAGAAGCTATAGATGGCCATCTTTCAATGATACCATATATGTGGATTCCCATATTGGCAGGGGTTTGGACTAGATTACACTTGGGGTTCTTTCCAACTCAACCACTCATAACCCCCCCCATCTTTTAGTAATACTATTTGTCAGAAAGCTTATTTCAATAATCAGATACATTTATTTATACCCTTTCCATTGTATAATGAATCCCAAGAGGGTTTTGCCTACTTCCAGCCAAAACTCCTACTACCACCTCAGTGAGTACAATCAGGTCCAATGTAATTGATTCCTTTTTTTTTTTGCACCTCCTAGAAAATATCAGGATCTGAAATGAAGAATCTTCTGGAACTAATGTTCTTGATAGAATCTGAACTATAATATACTGAAGTAGCTGAGGTTCTCCATCACTGCTACCTCTTTTTTGGAATGTATGGCACACTAGAAAGGCATTAGCCAAATCCCTAGTCTGGTTCAAGGTCTGTAGCATATCCTTCTAAACATATCAGTCTAAAAGTGGAAAAGTTCTCTCTGTTCTGAGCTGCTCTTTTGTTGTAGTCATTCCCCCTTGGAAGAACAAGGAAACTGATTAAGCAGACTCAGATATTGCTGACTTCTGAAAAGCAATTGCTTGTGGAATTAAGCTTTAAGTACTGTTTGTTTCATTCTGGCAAGAAAACAAAATTAAGGCAGAGACATTCACAGAAAGCAGCAACCCTCTGAAGACAACAGTTCAAATGCCTGCTCAGCTATGGACAAGCTACAGTCTCTCTGGGGAAGGCAAAGGCAACCCCTTTCTGAATAAATCTTGCCAAGAAAACCCTGGGATGTGGCTAGAAGCACCTCTGAATGTACACAACAACAAAATAAAAAGCACTAGTAGCAGCTGTGTGGTGGTTATCAGTCCCCAAAAAGGGAAAAGCCAAACTTGATTTGCAATCTGACTCACATCAACCTGGAAGAAAGGCCCATTAAATTCATTGGGACTTAATTCTAAATAGATGTGCACTAGGATTGCTATAGGGGCCTAAATAACCTAAAGCAAGGTTTTCCAAATGGTGTGCCATGACACGTTACTGTGTCACCTGAAGTGTGTAGCCTACAATCTTGGAAGTGTATGCTATTATTTATACATCACATATTTTTAAAAATATATGAAAGGTTTTCATGAGATATGTTGTGTCCCCATACATTTTGTTATTACAATTTATGTATGTGTCTGTATCTCTTATAAGGGGTTAGTTTAACCTCTGGTTTGCTAGTAAAACTGAATTATTCTGTCACGAAATGATGCATGTCTAAAAAAGTGTGTCATCAACATGAAAAGTTTGGAAAGCTCTAACCTAAAGGGACTGGATCCTGTCTCATCTTGGAAGCTAACCAGGGTCAGCTCTTGTTAGTACTTGGATGGGAGACCACCAATGAATACCAGATGCTGTTTCACCTCTGAGTATTCCTTGCCTAAGAACACCCCATGAAATTCATGGGAGTTGCCATAAGTCAACAGACCACTTGAAGACAAATATGCACACATGACTGCAATGTTAACTTCAGCAAAATAGCCCAAGATTTGCTGTAAAGGCACCACAACCAAATCCAGACATGACCCACATGTAGCTAAACAGCAGAACACAATCACTGCTTTAAGCCATGACTGGGGGGATCTCTGGCACTCCAATTATTTTGGACAAGTCCCACAACCCCATTGGCTAAGATAAGTAAGACTGATAGGAGTTGTAGACAAGCATCTGAGGGACAAACCTCTTCACTTTTGCTCTATCCACTTCTTAGCTACCCTTAGAGTTCCAGTTTAATATCCCCTTAAATAGGGTTGAACAACTTTAGTGGGCCTGTGGTGTGTTTTTGGCCCAAAATGCCAAAAAGTGAACCAAAAATAGCTTGAAGTCCATTTTTTGTTTTCAGAGTATTTTTAAGTGTTAAACAGTGAAGGCGGTGCTTAAAACTATTTCAAAGATGAGGCCCCACTGGGAAGCTTTTATACAAAGCCATTCCCTACCCCACGCCTCACATGACAGAGAAGCAGAAGGAGTGTTGCAATGTCAGAGTCTGTAAAATAATGCTATCTGGCACTCACAACTCACACAAATCTACAAATACTGATGATGAGTGGCTCAGCAAAGTCCAGGTTCCCCATCCCCAGATTCCTTCCTTCTTCTAACAGTGCTATTAGGAAGCAGAAAATGGCACTGCTATTAAAGTTTAATTAACATAAATTAGCTGCCTCTGATACTACAAGCCAACAACGGACTCCAAGAGCTATCAATTGTTGAAAAAGTTGAAGGGATAGTCTTGTCAAATGCACAATATTACAGCAAGACGTCAGAGCTGGAATTAGGACTAGACCCATATTCAAGTTCCCACTCAGCCAGGGATTACCATGGGTCAGTCAGTCACTCTCAGCTTGGCTGACCACTTAGGCTAATTAGGAGCATAAATAAGCTCATTAGGTTGCCCTCCTTAGAAGAAATATGAGATATAAATATGATTTTAAATGCTATTTACACACTATCTTTATGGCTAAAAACTGATCCAATAAACAAGCATAATCAATATGTAGTAATTAAAATGTCATGAGAAGAATTCAGAAGAATCCTTCTCCCACCCCTGTTGACCACCCTGTAATGGAAGGAGCCAGTCCAGCTAGAATACACTCAAGCCTCTGTTCTTACTCTGTCCTTCCCCACATTCTTCTCTCATAGGCATTCCTATTGGAGATCTCCATTTTGCTAATGGATATGAAACTGGACTATACAAAAAAAAAAGGATGGGAGAATCATCACATGGAACTTCTTTGGGTAGGACAATAATACTCCAGAACAATTTTTACAGATGGTTTGAGACTGTAAATTCACTTTTTTCTGGGGAAAAAGTTCTATACAGTTTCAGAGTTTGTGCCATGTTTTTCACAAGATCTCTCTGAATCACTAAATCAGCCCTTGATTCAGCAAAGTTGAGAGTTTGTCCACACATATACAGTCAAGCTGCCTTAGCTGGATAACGTAGAAACTGAAGCAGCTTTTAAGCAGCTGAGGAGAAGGGGAAAAAATGGCAGTCCAACAACCATTTCCCACACTTCTTCTCAGTGTGTATATGGGCACTGCACGTGACACAGCAGCCAAGAAAACTTAGTGAGATCTCAGAGAACAAAAGCAAACAGAGACATGCACTGCTGAAGATGAGAGAGTAGCAGCAAGAAAAGATGCTCTCTCTTTTCCTCAACATAGGCTAGGAGATTTTGAACACACAGCTTGCTACAAATTCTATTCAACACCATGGCACTTGTCTCACAATGCACTGAGTCTGTCCTTCAGATATGCAGGGTGCGGTGCAGCAACAAATATCCCCTGGCATCTTTAAGACTATGGAAAAGAAGCACAGATAACTTTCCAACAATGACTACAAGGGAAAGGCATGTGCACAGTTGCAACCGCCCATCCGTTCTGGCTTTATTATTCCTACCCGCCTCCAGGGCCACTGTAGCAAGCCCAGCAACGAGCATGGGAGGGCTCTAAATCTCAGATGATTTGCACTCTTTCTCCAGCAAGGGGAAAGTCTCTACCACCACCCCTTGGCAGCATTACTAAAGCACCCATCCCTCAACTATTTCAGGGAAGGAGGAACCCCCCCGTTACGCTTAGGGGGGCTTTATTTCAGACCACAAATGTATAGGCTTTCACCCCCAAATAAAGCAGATACCTAATTGAAAACGGATGTGGATAACTTGATGCGAAATAGGAATCAAAAGACAGCAAGCATGTGGGGAGCAGTTGGTCCAGCTGGAGATAGCTTCATTGCTGTCATCTGTCATTACAAACATGTCTTTCCTTCCTTTGGAAAAAAATCCTGCAAGAGTACATCAAAAGATACCTGTGGATGGTACTAGCTGGCTCACACCTGTGTGTCAAAATGTTATCTCACCCTCATTCTGAGGAGTAGTTTTACACCTGTTTAAACTTAATTCCAGGTTGTAGCAGTGTGTCTGCAGTAAAAATGCAATAAAGTCTGAGCTGGAAAAGAATGGGATTCTGCTCTACGCGATCCTACTGTAGTTGTGCATGCCTGTGTACAAGAGGCATGTAAATGGCGGCTGCCTTTGTAATAGGCTTTCAAGGCGCGACAGCTTCTTTCTTTCTCCGAGCTTTGGGGACGAAACTGCACTCTTGCAGAACCTCCTTGGAAACTGCCAGGAGACAGACAGATATAGATATATACATACAATGACTGTCCTTTAGCAGCTATGACTCCTTTCGAGGGAATCCTGGGATTTGTAGTGTGATGCGGCGGCACTCTTCTTGCTATCTCTAGTGCTGTATTCTGGGAGTGTACTGGGCTACATTACAAAGGCCATTTCCGCACTAGCCTGTTATAGCGCGATGATTCCACTTTCAACATCCTCTGGAATCCTGGGGTTTGCAGCTTCGGGAGGGGCCGGTGCGGGAATGGCTAGCGGGGAAATTGCCAAAAAAAGGGAACTGGCAAAACCACCTCTCAGTATTTCTTGCCTAAGAAAACGAAATTCATGAGGGCGCGGTAAGATCACACCTGCGTGCACACACACACACACACACACACACGAAAGAGAGAAAACCCCAAAAAAACTCTCCTAGGAATTTATCAGCTGGAGTCACGACAGACCCACTGGAAAGCCGACTGCTACAGCTGCGCGGGGTGGGTCCGCTCCCTCGGTGGGCGCCAACCTCGGCCCTGAAGCGGCGGCGGCGTCGCATTTCCAAAATGCCTGGCTCAGCTTTTCCGGGGACAACCCGCCCACTGGGCCCCAGCACTCCCGAAGGCGAGCTCAGCGCTAAGCGAACAGCTCGGCTCCACCAAAGGAAGGCAACGGGAGGAAGGTGCTGCTCAACAAGGCGCGGTTTACGCACGAGAGAGAGAAAGCCCTAAACCGCCCTCACCAATCCAGAAGCACACCTACCTTGCAGAAACACGGGCGAACCAGGAATATCCACTGCTGCGTTGCAATCCCGTGGGAGACCTTATATAGCCAATATGGAGGCCCGTGTTCATTCCCATTGGTCAAGGGCGGGCTCTCCCATTCCGGATTGGTGTATCAGCTGTGTGGAATTAACTATTCAGGCTGCATAACCGTCTCCCGAGGCGGCGGTGAGGGAGTTTGCTTATTGCCAACAGTTTTGTGATCTTCTTGGTGGTAGCGAACTGCCTGCTGGGGGGGGGGTAATTAAAGAAAAGAAAAAAGGCGGTTCCCGTAATTGCAGTGCTGGCTCGGCTCACAGGAAGCTCCCCAATCCCACCTGCGGCGCCCTGACGCAGAGCCCTTTTGTCAACATGCCTTCGTTTGGGTTTGGTGATGTGGCCTCATCCTGAGGAGAGCATTCTTTGAGGCCCCTCTCTAAACGGCAAACCCCAGGATTCCATAGGATGTTGAAAGTGGGATAATAGCACTATAACTAGTGCAGAAATGGCCTATTTTACATGGCTATCAGCCTCCTTTAAAGGGATATTATGCAAGCAGTTTTGAATGAAAGGCGAGACTGCTGGTATCTCAGAGCACTGAATAGATAAAGTTGTTAGCATGTGATAATTCATAGCCAACTTTCCTACACAATTCAGTTCTAAGGGATTGAAACAAAATTTTATTTTTTTTTATTTATTTGTATCCGGCCTCTCCATATGGATCGAGGTGGTGAACAACTTAGCATGTATTTCGAAACATTTTTCTATACATGCCCCCAACAAGCTGGGTACTCATTTTACCGACCTGCGGAAGGATGGAAGGCTGAGTCAACCTTGGGGCCCGGCAGGATCGAACTCACAACTTTGTGATTTATGGCTTGCGGTACTGGCATTTAACCACTGCACCACCAGGGCTCCCAGTTTATATAGTTTATACACAGTTTATACTTCCAAAGAGCACGCCTACTAAATGCATTCTCTATAAGCATCACATTCTCAACAGACTATTTTTTGGATTTCTTAATTGATAAAATATGCAGTGCCCAATGAACTTACTGGCCTGTTTGAGCAGCAGCTTTACCCTCTTAGCTTTAGGCTTATTTTTAATTTTGGGTTCCTGTAAGCACAGTTGGATTTTCGTTATGTTCCTCAATGGATTCATTTGGGTTCCATTTCTGTCAGCACTTGCATTCACTCGGATTTGCACAATAAATGCAAAACTCATTTCCTTTGTAATAACTGTGACCATTTTAATTAACATGAAACAGACCTATTTTTTAAATAATAACCTGAATAGATACAAAAGGTGGGTCTACATATATAACTCCCTAAGTTTATAGAAATCAGCTTTTTTAAAGTCTAGGATCCTTGTCTGGCTACACTTGGCTTCTCCTTCCCACTGAATGAAAAATTACAAAAGAGCATGGTCACTCCCCTCTTAGGATCCCACCATCTCCACCCCATCAACAAGGTCATCCCTGTTGGTCAGAATCAGATCTAAAACAACTGATTCCCTTGTTGCCTCTTTCACCTTCTGGACCATGAAATTGTCTGCAAGGCAAGCAAGGAACCTGTTGGCTATGTAAGTCAAAGTTTTGCTTTCCTGTTTTTTGAAAATAATCAGAGTATGTTGTCTGTGCAGCTGTGCTGAAACTTAAATACAGACTCCAGATGACCTCTGTCCTGCAGCTGGCTAGTTTGTAAGAGAAAATATGGACCTTTAGATAACATGGTCCTGGCCTTATAGGTCAAGACTAGCACTCTGAGTTGTTCCTGGAAATGGGCTGACAGCCAGTGATGCTGTTGCAACAAGGGAGTTATGTGTTCCCTATCGCCAGTAATGCTCAGGAACACACCTACTTGGTTAACTGAGGTATACCTTTACTTATTCCTTTCAAATAGTATTTGAATGTCACAAGACTTTATACATGAAGTGTCAGCCTGTTGACTGCAGGGGAAAAAATTGCTGCTTCACAATGAGTTGCTTACATCGTTTGTTCATTGTTTTAATGGTCTGAATATAAATAGAAATGATGGCTGGCTTTCCTTTTTGATAACTGAGGAGGACTGAATTCTCTATTGATCTCAACAATGGCTTCCCATCTTTTACCTGCTGCAGCTCCTCAAATGTGGCTTTTTATTGGTAACTGAAGTGTGGAGAGGGCCGTGATAGAGAAGCATCCAGCTATGTTCCTACAGCTGGGTCTAGCTTTCCCCTGGTCTTAGTGTAAGGTAGTTTGGAAACTGGTGATGGCAAAGGTGAAGCAAAAATCCACTTGGAAGAACTTTATGCCATGTCTCCCTGGTCTAGGATTTTGGCAGATGATGACAGCAGAAATTCTGCTCCTTACCTTTTTGTTTCAACAGAGCTAGTTTTACCAGGTTTTCCAAATTTATGACTCACAGTAATGACAGTCAGGAAGCAGCTATTAACAAGCTTGTGTTCTGCCTAAATACCAAATGAAAGTTTTTATTTCAGTTAATTTAGTCATGGATTTCTCTGTAAATATCCATGTTCATAAATTACATAATACAAAAATCCAAAATATATAATTTTTCTTTGTTCAATCTATATAATAAGAAAAGGTTTCCAACTCTCAAATGAGTGCATCCTTTATAATAAGGGACTTGGCCAGTCCTGTAAGGGACAAGCTTTCTAATCCTCAAATGGGGGACATCCTTTGCAAAAAGGAACACCTGGCAACCATAAAGAGAACACAACTTCAGGAAGGGCCATAGCTGAGCTCATGCTTTGGATGAAGAAGGTCCAGTCTACCCAAGGTCCAGTCCTGGCATCTCCACAGAGTAACAAAAAAGACTGCTGTCTCAAGGCCTGACAAGAACCATTGCTTACTGAGTGTAAAAAACACAAGTATAGATGGACCAATGACCTGTCTCAGTGTAGAGCTTCAAAAAAGTATCTTTTGGGGGCTTCACTGCCCAACCAGCATGGCCAATGGTCCAGAGTAAGACACCTTTCTGTGTTTTTCATTCCCAAATAAGTGCACATAACACAGGAATGGTTTTATTGTCCTATATATATATATATATATATACGATAAGGATCATAATCAGTTAAGTTTCAAGTGATTTAACAGGTTTCTAGAATGCCTAATAAAATTGTTGTGACCATACAAGCAAGGTGTACAATCAAAAAAGTGGCAATTTTCCTGTTCACATTGGTTGTAAATCAGTGCTTAACTTAACAGTACTCCTTGATGACAGTCATGCTGAAGATTATCAGCAGCTAAAGTATTTTGGGGGACTTTTAATTCCCCCTACAACTAACTCATTACCACATGAAAATATATATATATACATATATACATACTTAGAAACATGTGATCCTGGAAGACAGATGAAGGAGTAATTTCAAATATTGCAAAAAGTAGCTGTTGACTATTCCAGCCCCTCAGTGGGTACAATGTCAGCTAGTGCTCTCTCACGGGGCTTTAACGCAGGACAGTGAAAGCATTCTTTATATTACATATTATCCACGGCAATGCTTACTGACAATTGTACAAACATGGCAAGAACAAACATGTCAAGAACTACAAAAAATAATATGTTCATTACTTGAATAGCCATTATCAGCACAAAATTTTGACTACAGGCTGCCATACAGACCTTCTGAATAAGAGGTTCTATCCTGTCACTTTCAGAACACCATTAAATAAGGCTTTTCACACTGCTGAGCATAGTAAAATAGCATCTTCTTGTTGGGCTAAGTTTTCATGCTAAACTCCAGGGGGAAAAAATTAAAAGCAGAAATTTATTATGCTAGAATTCTAAATGAGGTCCTACTGGTATAAGAAGAAATTAGTATCTGTGCCAAGGATCTGGTAGCTGATGTTCAAATAGTAGCAGGTGGCAGTTAGGACAAAAAATCACACGTACAACTATCTGTCTCCTTGATAGAACTCATGGATGTTGTGTACTTAGGGCAAAGACATCCTTCAATTTGTCCTATTACCTTGAATGTACCCAGCCTTGTCAGATTGTGAAAGCTAAGCAGGGCCAGGCCTGGTTAGTATATGAACAAAAGACAACAGAGAAGATCAGGGATCTTCAGGTAGGGCTAGGAAAGAATCATCCCTGAAACTCTGGGCTAGATGGATGAAGGGTCTACTCAGTATAAGAAAGCTTCCAGTGTTACTCTGAGGTGACAATGAGGTTGGTGGACAAAGCTTTAATGAAACAACAGTGGTGTTTTACTCTCACAATGACAATTCCTCTGTTATTTTGGAGAACGAGGAATTCAGGGAAAGAGGGAAAGAGTCTCTTAAAAGGCAGTCATCCATTTGGGATGAAAAAACATCATGTGTGGATGGAAGATTGTGGTAGTGGGCAATTTGAACTTTTAAGATGCGAAGAAATCCTGAAAGTCCATCTTGCTAAGGAAGAATGCACCATTCTCAGGATGACAGGAGGATCAACCCACTATGTATGGGTTGTGATCCTCATGCCAGCCGATGCAGGAGCCGTCCTCGTGCCAACAGAAAAAATGTTTAACCGCTCCAGTCCCCCTCTGGACAGTTTTAAAGTATCCTGCAAACCAGCTAGGTGCATTTTTGTCCCTCTCCAGTACAATAGGTCAGATTTTATTGGAATGGAGCAGGATTCAGAGAGGAAAGCAAAGAGTTTGAGAGAAGGAGATAAAATGTCCAAGGAGAAGAATGTGAGTGGTCATGGACCTACAAAAGATGACTTAGTCTGGAGTACTGCTGTACAGCTGGGCTCAGACAAAGAGAAACAACATTCCGTCCAGAAAACTGCAGTACAGCGGGTCACGGATGATGACACTGGAGGCGCAGAGGGTCATGGAGGATGAAAACAGAGCTGATTTACAAAGAATCTTTTTAAGCTCCAGTGAGAGTGAAGTGGATGAGGTAAAGACTGTTGGTGGGCACAAGCAACAAGTCCCAGACAATCAGAAACTATTAGCTAAGGAGAAAGTTATGTCAGACAAGAAGGTAAAAAAAGCTGATAAGTCCGGGAGTGGAAAGAAGCTCCCGAAGAAGGCGGCAGTAGAGCAAAAACTCACGATCGCAGCTCCCGGGTGCCATCTTGAAAGTGGGCATGCTAAATAGTGTCATGCGCTCTCAGCAGGGCCTTGGAGGTTCCTGAGGGAGGCGCCAGGGACGGAGCCGCAACACACGTAGGCAGTGACGCTAGACCTATCCAAGAGAGCGTCATGGAAGCAAGACGGCCAGCGGCTCCTACTGCTATGGAGCCGTGTCCGGCCAAGATTGGCCAGTCTCTCTTCGACCAGATAAAGATGACTCCTGAGTTTAAGAGTTTCCTAACAGGATGGTTAGAAAGTGCGCCAGTTCAGAGACACAAAACTTACAGCAAAATGTGTGAGTCGCAGTTAGGTTCACGGGGTGGGCCACTGCCAAACCCCAGAGATGAGTTTCGGGGTGAGATAAATCAATTGGTGAGAGAAGCTGTGCAAACTCAGATTCAGGCACTTTTTAATACATAGATGCCGCCAATGAATTTTAATACATGTGATTTTCAAAACCAACTGGCTATGTGCAATATGAAAAACTTATTTAAAAATACAAATTTACAAAATCAATTTAATCTTTTTAATCAAATGAATTTACAAAAACAATCTGATATGAATGAATTTGACTCTGCTGGAAATGATAATGAATTACCAGCAGCAAAAAGAAGGAGATTGGAACAGGAAGAGAGACCAAGGCCCTTTCCGCACGAGGCAGTTAAAACGGGCCAAGGCGTCCTGGCATGGGGGTCGTCTGCACCTTGGAACGGACTAGGTGTGGACTATTTAACTTAGTTCCGCACCTCAGTCCGATCCAACTCGCCCTCAAGTGGTCTTCCCCTGCGCTAAGTAAAGACCGGAAAAATCGGGTCTTTATATTTTCTGGAATGTGCCATTGCATTCCTACTTACCTGTGCAGATTCAAAGGTTCGCACCAATGCGAGCCTGCGATCAGCGGAGGGTGGGCTGTGAGCGTGGCCAGCCTCAGCGGTTGGTCCACTCCCACGAAGACACCGGAAGCCGCCATTTTGAGCCTGAAGCCACAGGAAGCCGCCATTTTGAGCCATAGCAGTGCAGATGTACAGACCTCGCACTGCTCTGGTTCGCCCTGCACCAATGGAAGAGCCCTGCAGAAGGGCTCAAGGGACAGTACTTTGGACCCAAGAAGAGCTGGTAAGTAACGGCACGGCGTGATTCACTCGCCTCATGCGGAAAGGGCCCAAGTGTTAGCAATTTGAGGGACAAAAGCAATAAAGAGAAGGCATCAGCAGGCAAAGGGAAAGGCTGTAAGGAAAAGGATGTGACAGTGGAGCAGAGAAATTTAAAGAGAAGCTTGCATCAGGAAGCAGAGGACAGCGAGGAGGAGAATGAAGTACAGGAGGAATTTAATAATATGGAGGAAAAGGATTTTATGTGCTCTGATGACAATGAGGATGAGGAAAAAATGGACTGGGATAGGATGTTTGAAGCAGAGGCCTTCTGTGGTATTCTGCGGAGGGTTTTGCAAACATTAGGATTGGACAGCTGTAAGGAACAGGAGGTTGACAATAGTAGTAAGGAAAGTAAGCTAGCATCTGTAATTAGGAAGAAGGAGGCTAGAGGCATGGAAATTCCTATGCCAGATTTCTTCAAGGATGTGATAACGAGTGAGTGGTCTTCTCAGTGGGGTTCTAAGAAATTTTTAACTTATAGTCAAAAGTTGTATTCCTTTGTGAAGGCAGATGTTGAATTTCTTAAAGTGCCCCCAGTGGACGCACCGATTGCTGGGTTGGTTTCGGGGGCAATTGTCCCCAGGGAGGAGGACACCCAACTAAAAGAGGTAGATGAGAGAAGGGCGGAAACATCTCTGAGGAAAGCGCATGAGGCAGCATCTTTAGCAATTAAGAGCCTCAGTAGCTGCTTCTCTGTTTGCTAGAGCGACTGTTCTCTGGTCACAGGATATTTTGGATTCTCAGGATTTAAGTATGCAAGAGATGATAAGAGCAGTGGAAAGAATCCAGAGAGTTCTGAAGTATGTGGCAGATGCAGGTCATGATTCTGCAGCGTTTGCAGCAAGGAATATAAATTTGCTAACAATAGCAAGACGCTCATTGTGGTTAAGGCACTGGGAGGCTGATCAAAAATCTCGCAGTAATTTGGCCTTAAATCCATTTAAGGGAGATCTGTTGTTTGGAAGTCAGGCATTAGAAAAGGTGCGAGTGGAGACGAAAGAGAAGAAGCAGGTAATGCCTACTTTGCGAAAGAAGAAGGTGGATAGGAGAAGTTTTCAGAGCTCTAACTACTCCTTTTGTGGGGGAAGATCATATGGTTACTCTGGTAGATATCAGTGGAATAGACAAAGACCGCAGTTTGACAGTTCCAATATTCCAGACAAGGACAAGGGAAGCTTGGAAATACTTCCAAGCGAGGAAAACCTCAGTATTAACAATCAACAGCAATCGGTGAGAGGAAGACTTCTTTCGGTCACAGGTGGTCTCAGATAACATCAGATCATTGGGTTTTAATGGTGGTAACTCAGGGATACCAAATATGTTTCCACATGAGTCCGAAAGACAGATTTCTTCCATCCCCAGTGTCAAAAGACAGAAACAAACAACAAATTGTTTGTCAGGAAATTGTTCACTTGTTGCAGATAGGTGCAATAGAGAGGGTCCCAGAACAACAGAAGTTTCCAGGAGTTTATTCAATATTTTTTGTGGTTCCCAAACCCAATGGCAAGTACAGACCGGTGTTGAATCTGAGGTACCTCAACACTTTTGTGGAGTATCGGAAGTTCAAAATGGAAACTCTGCAGACAATCAAGGAGAATTTGTCTGTGGGGGATTACATGGCATCCATAGACCTCAAGGAGGCATATTTATATGTCCCTATGAGGGAGGAGGACAGGAGACACCTGAGATTTCATTACCAGGATTGCCACTACCAGTTCAAAGCACTGCCTTTCGGTTTGGCATCGGCACCTTGGGTGTTCACAAAGGTGCTGATTCCACTGATAGCTTTTCTCCGGGTACAAGGGGTGCAGTTATACCCATACTTAGATGATATTTTGCTGAAAGCAGAGTTAGAGGTCAAATTGAAGAAGGATGTGCAGTTGACAATTCAAACATTATTGGATTACGGTTTCCTTCACAATTTCAAGAATACAACCACGGTTCTGACAAATTTAGGACCAAGGATAGACACTTCAGAAGGGAGAATGTACCTTTCCCAGGACAGGTTAGCAAAACTGAGACAGGAAACACGCAGGTTATGGGAGTGCAAGTCAGTAGATCTGATGCAACTTGCAAAGGTTATGGGAATTTTCATCTCAACAACACAGTTGGTTCAGTGGGGAAGTTTCCATGCGAAACCTCTGCAGAGACTGCTGCTCAAACACCAGTTTACAATATCTGTAAAGAGACATTACAAGGTGACAGTACTAGAACAAGTTCGGAAAGAGTTTACTTGGTGGATGAAGGAGAGGAATGTGGCTTCAGGAGTTCCCATTCGCATTCAAAGTATGGTCCATGTGACAACGGATGCCAGTCTCCATGGATGGGGAGCTCATTGCAAAGATTACTCAGTGCAAGGCATTTGGACTTCTTCGGACAAGCGGTACAATATAAACTACCTAGAGTCGAAAGCAGTATGGCTAGCACTGCAGAGATTTCTGTGTCTGGTGAAAAATCAACATGTGAAAGTTTTCACGGACAATATGACAGTCAAGGCATACATTTGCAAACAGGGCGGTTTGCATTCAGTACCCTTGGTAATGGAGTTGGCACGGCTGTTCCAGTGGGCCGAGAAACATGTGAGATCAATCATGGCGGTGCATGTGAAGGAAGAGCCAAATGTTCAAGCAGACTACTTAAGCAGAAATTGGCTACATCTGGGAGAGTGGTCTCTCAATGCAGATGTATTCCGCTGTTTGATAAGTATTTTTGGTCCGTTACATGTGGACTTATTTGCTTCTGATGGAAATACCAAGCTTAAAAGGTACTTCTCAATCAATGGAAGCGAAGGTGCGGAAGCACACGGCGCTCTGTTGGTGACATGGCCTACGGGGATGCACTATGCATTCCCTCCAATTCGGACTGTCCAAAGAGTTCTGTCAAAAATCACTTGGAGAAATCATCAGTGGTACTGATAGCACCATACTGGCCAAGGAGACCTTGGTTTCCGACGTTGCTACAGATGACTCAAGCACCACTGTGGAGGCTGCCATTGAGAGCGGACTTACTCACCCAGGGTCCAGTATGCCATCCGGACCCCAGTTGGTTGAGTCTGGCAGCATGGAAATTGAACGGAAATTTTTAGCACAACAGGGGTATGCTGACAATGTAGTCAAGACTATATTGGGGTCCTGCAGAGAGGCCACCCAGAGGATATACGACAGAACTTGGAAAGCATTCCGGAGGTAGTGCGAAGGTAACATGTTACATGTGGCGGAAGTGAATGTTTCACATATCTTACACTTCCTGCAAGATGGTTTGGAGAAAGGTTTGTGCCCAAACACCTTGAAGGGACAAGTGGCGGCTTTATCTGCGATTCTGAATTTGGAAAGAGAATCTTATTCGAAACATCCTCATATTAGGAGATTTCTGAGGGGTGCCACTTTGAGTTCGTTTCCAACAGTGCATAGGTTCCCCTCATGGGATTTGAACCTAGTGCTGAATGCTTTAACAGCAGCACCATTTGAGCCACTGAGGGAATCATCTCTGAGATTGCTATATTTCAAAACTGCCTTTCTACTCACGATTACTTTGGCCCGGAGGGTGTCAGAGCTGGCAGCACTGTCTGCGAGTGAACGTATGTGCAAGTTTGAGCAACTTCTTGCCAAAATGTGTGTCATCGACATCAAGGCTGGAAGAGATTCATTTGCTAACTTTCTGTCCGAGGCCAGTACATCCATTGGAGAAGAAATGGCACACTTTGGATATGAGAAGAGTAGTGAAGGCCTACATCAAAAGGACAAGAGAGTTTTGGTGGTCGGATGCTTTGCTGGTATCCTTCCAGCCAATGACTTTTGGTCAGCAGGCCAGTAAATCTCTCATTGCCGGATGGATCAAGATCTGCATATTTCTTTGTTATAATTATGCAAAGAAGCCACAGCCAAGGAATGTGTGGCCACGTTCCATAAGATCAATGGCGACTTCAGTGGCCTTAGCTTCATCATGTTCTTTGGAAGACGTCTGCAGTGCAGCAGGGTGGAAGGAGTCAACAACTTTTATTAAGCATTACAAGTTAAGACAGATATAAATCTGCATGGGTGGCTTTTGGGCGTCATGTTCTGCAGGCAGTGTTATAATTCTAGACCCACCCATGGTACAGCTTGGAAACGTCCCATATGTAGTGGATTGGTCCTCCTGTCATCCCGAGAATGAAGGGTTGTTACTTACGTGAACAGTCATTTTGGGATGACAGGAGGAGCAATCCACACCCACCACTAGGTTAAAAGGAGTTTATGGTGAGGTAGACGGTGAGGACCAGGTTTAATCTGTTACGCTAGGGAAAGGAACTGCCCAGAGGAGGACTGGAGTGGTTAAACATTTTTTCTGTTGGCACAAGGATGGCTCCTGCATCGGCTGGCACAAGGATCACAACTCATACGTAGTGGATTGCTCCTCCTGTCATTCCAGAATGACTGTTCACATAAGTAACAACCCTTCATTCTCTGTGAGTGTGAGTTGTATATGGCCTTTGGAGCTTTCCATACCATCAACTTTGGGTTCCTCAAGGCCACAGTCAGTAGCCTGCTAATTAATCTAACAATTTCAGCTGCCTTTGCACTTTCTTGTGTTCTGCCTGTAAGTGGTTAAAGATGCAAAGGGGTATGTGTAGACTCTAGTTAGCTTCCAATCTGTCTTTTTGTGGCTGTTTACATGTATGGTTCCATGTTATTTTGGTCCTGGACTCTATTCTATAAGAGATCTATACTTTGATATATGCAGAATAGGAATTTAGCTGTACTTTTGTTATTTTCCTCTGATACACTACTAACAAACTGTGCTTTGTCTCTGTCTATAATAAACTCTTGGAAATACTGTGTGTGCTAGTCATTCTGTTAAGGTAAATCTGATATTTTACTGGCCCATTAGGCCACTGCAACTGAATAAAGGAAATTAACAAAGAGTTAAAGGAGGATAAGGAGAGTGCAGATAACTGGAATGAATTCTTTGTATCTTCATTACAAAAGAAGTAGAGCACATACCTAGACCTAAAATGACATTTTCATGAATTTTCACATGACCATCTAGACACTGAACTGCTACTCCCAGCAGTCCTAACTAGCATAGCCAACAGTGAGGAATGCTGGGAACTCCAGCCCTACAACCCCTGGAAACAGCATCCCTGCATTAAGAAGAGGTTGCTTTAGACAAAGTCATACTCTGTGATGGCTAGCTGTATGTCAAAAGCTGTTCCTTTGTGGTGGCTTTTCATATATAAGGGACACTCCCTTTCTTACCATTGCAAACCCTGGTTCCTGATCGCACAGAGAAGACTGCCATATCTGTTTGTTTCCATCACTGTATATGGCATCAATTGCCAAAGGCAGCCATTTAAGGCAGGTTCCGCCTAATAACAATAAAACAATCTTCTGTCCATGCACCACAGAGGTGGAAGAGAGCTTAGAAATATTAGTGCTAGGACTAACACAATAACCTCATACGGTTAAGGAAATTTTAAAAAATTAATAAGAGAGTTCATTTGTTAGTCATTACAATTTTAAAATGCATTTAAAATTACTGAAAGTGGCCAGTTTTGAATTAAAATAGTAAAAAAAAGTTAAACGTTATTTTGAAATAATTGGTAGACTCTTGATAATTAAACTAATGACTTTTAAAATCTGTTGAACTACAAATTAGGGTTAATTATGTTCAATGAGCTCTCAGACTGGCCAGTTTCCAAAGCATATGAGAGTAACACTAGCTAAAAACATCTGATAGAAAATAAGCTCTTTGTATTCAACACTGCATATTCTAGTTTGCTGACCTATTGAAAAAGTTACATGTTACTTATTTTTTAAAAAGGGACTTAATGTGCCAGTCTTTTTTCTCTTGGTCTCTAATATATCTTTACCCTTTTCTTTTTGAAGACATTATGATCCTTCTCCAAATAATTTCAGCAGACGTACCAACTCAAAAGCGTGGATAGGTGGATGTGTTAGACAGAGAACACATTTCTTTTAATCTCCATATTACAGATACTTCATCCAAATTGCAGTCACTGCAGAAATACCAAGGGGAGCTGTACTGAACAAGATGCTTGGAGCCTTGTTGCAGAAATCTCTGTGGCAGCAAAGGAATCTAAAACTGTCAGCATTAAAGTGATCAGCAACCTCACGTGTAGTGCATCGTGATGTCCTCCAACAGCTATAGGTTCTCAAATGTACTGTTAAAAAAAACACGAAGTACCCAAATTAGAAATGAAAAACTTGATAGCTCTGACACCTTTTGCTTTGCATGGAATTTAGAATGGAAGGTAGCCTTTTAAATAACACACAATATTGGCTGATAGTGGCACAATAACACAATATTGGCCACACATATTTCCACCCTGCAAACATGAAGCATTGCTCAATATGATTCTTTAAATACATGACCACATTTTTCTTTGCAACATCTGCTCTATGTCATGCAAACAAGGAAGATTCCTCTTGAACAATGGATTGGATTGCAAAAAAGCCTGGAATATCGAAATGACATTTACAAGTATCAGTGTTACTCACAATGTTTTTTTTTTTTATTAACACAGCTCAATATTGTTATTTTTTTTTACACTTTATCACATTTTACATTTGTTATTATTTTTCCATTATAACCATAAATATGATTTATTTGGGAATGTATCTTTGTCTCCCAGTATATCAACCCTGCCTCATCTTTTTGGATCAAGCACTGCTGTTCATCCACAACAGTTGGTGTTGGTTTATTGCAATGTATTCCAGGTGAGTTTGCTTTTCAGTCTGGTCTGGAGCCTACAACTACCACAAAATGCCACAGCTAGCCTACTAAGTGTGAGAGGTGACCACAAGGGAGGGCAACTGCAGAAGGGGCAGGGGCTATTTTTCACTCTTGCATTTCTCTGTTTTATTTTTGGCCTATTTTCAGCTGTTCTTTTCTTTCTTTGTTCTTTTTTAAAGAATCAGGGATATGTGGGAGGCTTGAAGGATGTGAAGAACAACTGTGTGTTGAAGCAGTTTTGATCACTTTGGGGCATTTGAGGGAGTGAAAAATTGCTAGAAAAAGATAATATAGAGTCTTGGGAAGTTTTAGGGGCCACAAACCCACGTGGCTCATGAGCCACACTTTGCCCACAGCTGGTCTAACAGAAACATGACAGACTAAAAGAGTTGCAGCAGATGCCATCATGATAATTTGCTACATTTACAGTGCATGTGATGTAGTAAGCCTTTATCAAACTTAATCCAAAGGCCAATAACATGTTACTCTCCAGATCTTGTTGGACTACCGCTCCCAGCATTTCTCATTATTACCTATGTAGACCAGGGCTGATGATGCTTGCAGTCCAACAAAATCAGGAGGGCCAAAAGTTGCTCACCTTAGGACCTTGATACCTGATGCAACTTCAGAAAGAGTATTCTTGATGCAGGTATCCCAATCCTGGGGAATTATCTTGCTCCTCCCATATGGTTGGTGCTGCTGAGGCTTATAAACTCCAGCTGAAGATCTATTTATTCATGCAAGCTTTGGGCCGAATGGGTGCTGCTCTTTTAACCAAAAAGTTATTCTGTTGCATACACTTGCACTCTCATTTTATTTTTTACTGACTGATTGGATGATTTGATTGTGCTTTATTGATACTGACCAGAATTCATGATTAGATGAGTTATGCATTCATACCAGATTGGTAATCATGGTCCCTATGTAGTCACAATCATAGCACTATCACCAAAACTGCCCTGCCATACCTACTTTAATAGGCATCAGCCACATGATCAATGCACAGGCAGGTGACATTCCCACCCCCTCCTGCCAGCCAGAGAGGCTGTCACAATCAGAAGTAGGACCACTGCTATAGCTTTGCTGGCTGGCAGAAGGTGAATGATAGAAACATCATCTGCCTGGGTCCAAACTGCAAGCAGAACAGAAGAACAGGTTGCTTACCTGTAACTGTGGTTCTTCGAGTGGTCATCTGTGCCATCATACACTAGGAGCTTTAGCGCCTGCGCGGTAGCGTTCGGAAACTTCTAGAGCTTGTTCGCTTGGCGGGAACCCCTCCCCCACGCCGGTACTGCGCATGCTCCTCCCGCCGAGCAACGGTCTCTCCTCAGTTCTGTCGTCCGCCGTAGAACCTACAGGGACCTGAGAAAGAGGGGAGGAAGGGCGGGTGTGTATGATGGCACAGATGACCACTCGAAGAACCACAGTTACAGGTAAGCAACCTGTTCTTCTTCTTCGTGGTCTCTGTGCCTTCATACACTAGGAGACTGTGTAGCTTACCGGTCGGACGGCGGGTCAGGTCCTACAGCACGGAAGCCAACACCTCACGTCCAAACCGGGCATCTCTGCGCGACCGGCAGTCGAGCCTGTAGTGGCGCACGAAGGTCGATGGTTGGGACCAGGTCGCCACACGGCAGAGTTCATGCAGGTCAACTCCTCGCAGGAGGGCCGCAGAAGTAGCCACAGCTCTGGTGGAGTGGGCTCGAAGCAGGACTGGCGGAGGCTTCCTCGCGAGCTCATACGCCAGTTCAATAGTCCTCACCACCCACTTGGAGAAGCGCTGGGTGGACACTTTTAGGCCCTTCCGACGTCGCCCATAGCAAACAAAGAGATGCGGCGTCTGCCGGAAGGAAGCAGTCCTGTCCTTGTAGAAAGCCAATGCCCGACGCACGTCCAGGGAGTGGAGGGACCGCTCCAACGGTGTCGTCGGGTTCGGGAAGAAGGCAGGCAGGATGATGTCCTGGTTGAGATGGAAACTGGACACCACCTTTGGCAGGAACGAGATGTCAGGTCTCAGGACCACCTTGTCCCTGTGGAAGACCGTGAAGGGCTCATCGGAACGAAGAGCTGTGATCTCACCCGCTCGCCTCGCTGAGGTCACCGCCACCAGGAAGGCAGTTTTCATTGTCAGGAGCCTGTCATCCGAGGTCGCCATCGGCTCGAAGGGCGGCTTCGTCAGCTGCGAGAGCACCAGCGAGAGGGACCACGGCGGTAGCGGCGGCGATACCGGCGGGTAGAGATGATGAAGTCCTTTCAGGAACCGCTTAACGGTATCGTTCCTGAAGAAGGCCGAGGCAGCAGATCGTGGCGGTTGGTATGCCACGATCGCGGAGAGATAGACCTTCAGGGATGGAAACGCCAGGCCCTGTTGCCGGAGGTGCAGGAGGAAGTGCAGGACGGTTGAGAGCCCCGCGGGCGATACCGGCTCACTCCTCTCGTTAGCGAAGGTCAGGAAGCGTCGCCACTTGTATTGATAGTTGCGACGGGTGGATTCCTTCCTGGCCGCGACGAGGACGGTACCGAGCACGGGATCGTCTAGTGCGATATCCTCCAGGCATGGAGGGCCAGGCGTGGCAGGTCCGGATGGAGGACTCGGCCGTCGGAGTGGGAGAGCAGGTCCGGTGTCGGTGGCAACCGGAGCAGGTCGTCTCGTGCGGCTTGTAGCAGGGGTGCGAACCAATGTTGCCTCGGCCAGTACGGGGCTACTAGGATCGCGTCGGCTCGGTCGGCGAGGATCTTCGATATCGTCCGGCCGAGCAGCGGGAACGGCGGGAACGCGTAGAGGAGTTCCCCGGTCCACGGAAACTGGAAAGCGTCCCCGATGGAGGCACGATCGTGGCCCGCTCTGGAACAGAATCGGCGACACTTCGCGTTTTCCCTGGTCGCGAAGAGGTCGATCGATGGTTCGCCCCAGCGGTCCCGAATCAGTCTGAACGCCTCTCCGGAGAGAGACCATTCGTGATGGGATGAGGTGTCCCTGCTGAGGGTGTCTGCCGTGGTGTTCTCCTGCCCGGCCAGGTGAACCGCCACGGGATGCGTGTGCAGGCGAATGCACCATTCCCACAGGTCGAGAGCGATGTCGAGCAGGGTCGTGGAATGAGTCCCACCTTGTCTGTTGATGTAGCAGACGGCGGTGGTGTTGTCCGTCAGAATCAGGACCGTGCGCCCCGCCACGGCATGGCGGAACGCCCGTAGGGCTTTCCAGACGGCGAGCAGCTCCAGCGCGTTGATATGGAGAGCGGTCTCGTCGTCGGTCCATCTGTCGCGGACTCTGAGATCGCCGCAGTGGGCACCCCATCCATACAGGGAGGCGTCGGTCGTTACCGTCACCTTCGGTGTCGGCTGTTGGAAAGGCATCCCTGACATGAGATTGCGTCGCGACTGCCACCATCGGAGGGATGAGCGGACGTCTCCCGGCAGCTGCAGTCGGAGTGTCTGTTCGTCTCGCAGGGGGTCGAATATGCGGACGAACCAGTGTTGAAGAGGTCTTGCTCTCAGCCTGGCGAGATATGTCACAGCGGTCGTCGCAGCCATGTAGCCCAAGAGCTGCTGGACGCTTCTCGCAGATAGCGTCGGGGCCGTACGAGCGTGAGCGGCGGCCCGGATCAAGGTTCGTGCTCGAGACTCTGGAAGGTACGCCCTGGCGGAGGTCGAGTCGAGCGTCGCCCCGATGAAGTCCAAGATCCTCGCCGGCTCGAGGTGGGACTTCTTCGGATTCACTCGTAGACCAAGGCGGGTCAGGAGTGACAACGTCATGTGGACGTCGTGGTAAAGTCTCTGTTTGCAGGACGCCACCAACAGCCAATCGTCGAGGTAGGGGAAGACGGAAGCGCCCTTCGTCCGCAGGTAGGATACCACCGGGGCCATGCACTTGGTGAAGACCCTTGGGGCAGTCGAGAGTCCGAACGGCAGCACCTTGTACTGGTAACAGGTGTCGTCGACTGCGAAGCGGAGGTACCGTCTGTGCTGCGGGCGAATGGCGATATGGAAGTATGCGTCTCGGAGATCGATGGAGGCGAACCAGTCCCCTCGATGTAAGAAGGGTAGGATCGACGGTATCGTGACCATCTTGAACCTTTTGGGGCGGATGTAGTAGTTCACCCCTCTGAGGTCTAGGATCGGCCGGAGGGTACCGTCGGCTTTCGGTACCGTGAAGTACCTGGAGAAGAAGCCGGTGGTCTTGGCCTCTTGCGGGAGCCGCTCGATCGCCCCTTTCTGGAGGAGGGATTGGATCTCTTCCAGGAGGGCCGGACTCGACGGCGTGGAGTAGTAAACGCCGCGAGGAGGAATATCGAGAAACTCGATGGCGTAGCCAAGACGGACGATGGAAAGCACCCAAGAGTCCGTAGTGACATACTGCCACTCCGCTAGGTGTCGAGCGAGAGTCGGTCGGTCTCCGAGCGCTGATGGTAGGCTGAAGAGTGGGTATTGGTAGGTCCTGCCAGGCACGTCAAAACCGAGACTTTGTCTCGGAGGAGGACTTCTTCGACGAAGCCGGGCGCCGCCTAATCGTGCGTCTGGCCGATGAGCCGGAGGACGGTCTCGACTGTCCAGACTGGGCCGAACGCTGGAACGACGAGGTGGAGGATCGTCGCCAGGATGGGCGGAAGGTGGAGGCCCTGCGGGCCTGCGTGGCCGGCTGCAGCCCAATCTTTTTTGCGGTCAGTCTCGCCTTGACGAGATTGTCCAAAGCTTCGTCTGTGGACGAATTGAATAGGCCTTCACCGTCGAAGGGGAGATCTTCAATCCTCCTTCTGGTGTCCTCCTGGATGTCGGCCGGTCGCAGCCAAGCATGGCGGCGGAGGCCGACAGATCCCGCCATGACCCGGGAGGCGATCTCCACTGCGTGCCGGGAGGAGGCCATCTGGTGCCGAGCGATGGAGATAGCCTCATTGAAGATCACGGAGGAGGCTTGGCGGATGTCCTCCGGTACCGCCTCCATCGCCGGTTGCAGGCGATCGAGCACTTTCTTCAGGTATGCCGCGAGGCAAGCCTGAGTGTTGGACAGCCTGATCTGCAAGGAGGCAGCTGAATAGAACCTCCTTGCGTAGGCGTCCAACTTCCTGCCCTCTTTGTCCGGCAGGGTGGTGTGTTGCCTGCCGGAGCCCTTCGTCTGCGCGGACTCGACGACCACAGAGTTCGGTGCAGGGTGATTAAATAGATAACCGGCGTTATCCTTCTGCACCCTGTAGAGGTGTTCTAACCGCTGCGGTATCGGCTGAGCCGAGGCCGGTCTATCCCAGGCGGCCTTCACCAGTCTGGATACCCGGGGCAGGAGAGGCAGCGGGGCCGTGGAAGGTCGCTTCTCCTCGAAAACGGAGAAGGCTGGATCGTCATCCTCCGGCTCCGCATCGGCGATCTTAAGGCCGAGGGTAGTGGCCATGCGGAGCAGCATCGCAGAGAACTGGTGGACGTCCTCTGGAGCAGAATCTGGGATCGGGTCCCCGAATCCCAACGGAGGAGACTCCTGTGAGGCCGCCTCAGACACCTCTGACTCCGCGCTCGAGTCGTACGACTCCGAGCTCGGTGAGTCCTCTCGCCGCTCGCTTTCCGGCTCCTTCGTAGTCGCCGCAGGTGTTGCCTTCCTAGGCTTCTCCGCAGCCGGGGCGGTGGTAGCAGCAGCGTCCCGCTTGGGATGGCTGACTACTGACTTCACCCTCTTGGTGGTGACCGGGGTAGTCTGGCTGGCTGACGTCGTCGTAGCCCGCTCCGTCACCACCGACTCCATAGGGCGCGTCGCCGTTGCCGTGACCCTAGGAGGTGGCGATATCGCCCGATACCGTGGTGAAGGCTCCCTCGCCCTATGATATCGAGGGGAGGGAGAGCGGCTGAAGGAGCGGCGGTCCGACGGAGATCGGCTTCGGCGTCGACGGTACCGAGCCTCGTCCCCTCTAGGCGAGCGCGATTCGCGCTGTCGACGAGGTGACCGGGACCTCCGGAAGGTCTCCCAGCGACTCGGGCCACGATGGTACCGATCCCGGTACGATGGCGAATGCGACCGATAGGAGGCCGGGCGCTCTCTCCATTCAGATTCCCTCGCGTACCTGGCCACGTAGGACGCCGAGGTGTATCTGGAGGCAGACGAGCGAGGTTGTTCCTCTCTTGTCTCCCTCGGAGGCGGCGAGGCCACCGGACGCTCGGAAGAGCGGGACCGGGACCTGAAGGAGGTCGAACGCCGCTCCGGAGAAGCAGAGGGCTCTCTCTGCTGCAGGTCGGCCGACCTGCGACGGCTAAGAGGGCGGTGGCGCTCCTCCACCAGGGTTGGAGGGTCTGCCACAGGCGAGTCCGGGCGCTGTTGGGGAACGTCCTCGATCTCATCCTCCGAGAGGTCGACGGACTCGCCTCGCCCTTTGGAAGGCTGCTGAGTAGGAGGAGGAGTAGGAGGTTGAGCGTCCCCAGCCGGGGAGCGCTTCTTTTCCTTCTTCTTCTTCTTCTTCTCCTTCTCCTTGCCCTTGCCTCCGTCCGGAGCAGGGCGCTTTTTTGCAGGCGTCTCCGTAAGGGGAGCCTCAGCCTTCCTCGCCGTCGAGGATCCTTTCGCTGACTTGGCAGCCGCCGACAGCTTCGGGATCCTCGGTAACGCCGAGATCGGCGTTTTCGCCGGTACCGAGCCCGATACCGACGAGGTGGACGGAACGGCAGCCGCCGATACCGTCGATGGCGTGGTCGTCTTCTTGTCGGCCATCTTGGAAGTGGAGGTCTCGTCTATCGCCCGCAGAGACTGTTCCCAACAATAAGATTTGAGTCTCGCGGAGCGGTTGCGAAGAGTTTGGGGAGTAAAATCCCTGCAAATTGGGCAAGTCCGGATGTTGTGGGACTCGCCCAAACAGAAGAGACACTCCTTATGGCCGTCGTTGAGGGCAACCTTGCGGCCGCAGGACACGCACTTCTTAAAGAGCGCGGACATAAGACGAAGAAACGCCAAACTCCGCAATCCAAAAAGACGAAAACCGAAGGGGGAGTCCGAAAGAGAGGTCAAAGACAGTCCGAAAGTCCGTAAAACCGTGAAAAAACAGCAAGCCAAGCACGACGTGAGAGGAACAAACTAAAGAACCTTCCGTACGCGGCGGCGGACGAGAAAGAACTGAGGAGAGACCGTTGCTCGGCGGGAGGAGCATGCGCAGTACCGGCGTGGGGGAGGGGTTCCCGCCAAGCGAACAAGCTCTAGAAGTTTCCGAACGCTACCGCGCAGGCGCTAAAGCTCCTAGTGTATGAAGGCACAGAGACCACGAAGAAGAACCTCTTTTCTCTGCATGGCTGATGCTGAGTAAAGTAAGTTGCTTGCAGAGGCTGCGCCAGGAGATGCTACTGAGCTAGGCAACTAAGGTAGCTATGTTATTAAGTAGCTCATGGAGAATTCTGGCCATCATTCCTCATGTTGGGATTCCTTTTCTAATGAAAACTGGTTAGTAAGTATTTAAAACAAGGAACCCATGGGAGTAACGTATGTTGAATTCAGTGGGATTTCACTTCTGAATAGTCACATATAAGCCTGTCTGTACATGCATACCAGTTTTATTCTTGTGTACTCTACATACCAAATCTGATTTGTAAGCAGGCATCCTCATCCTCACGGCAGGTGACATTCATCCTACACAGGAAGGGGCTTTGCTCACAGTTATAACATCGCAGTGCATCACCTGAAAAAGAGGGGACATTGTCTTAATGTACTTAACATTGATATAGCATGAATATTCATCAATTTCACATACATTATCTCAGTAACCTCTACAAAGCACTGCCAGGTAGCCCAGAACAACTGCCTATGCCAAACTGTGCATATGTATACATTCTAAGAATGACAGAACAGCTGCTTTTACCACATCTGAGGTTTAATAAAAGGTGCAGAAAATGACAAACATAATTATTGAGCAATTGCAGCAAATTCTTTTATGATGCAAGGTACAACATTAGGCTCTTTTTTAGTTTAAAAAAGGGCAATTAAGGAGACCCAAGGAGGTGTATAAGATGGTACATGGTGTGGAGAAACTGAAACTGAAAACCTTTTTTACTTCTCCTCCTAATATTACACATCCAGAATCACTGACTGAATCTGAGTGGTGGGAGACTTCAAACAGAGAAAATGAAGTACTTTTTCACACAAGACAAGAGTTAACTGTGCCACAAGGTATTCGTGGTGGCCACCAAGCTGGAAAGCTTTAAAAAGTTAAGTAAGGATAGGACAGGACCATTAAGAGCAACTCTATCATTGGGTCGGTGCAGCTGCATTTATGCCTTCCTTGTGGTCTTCCCATAGGCAGCTGGTTGTGGTTGACCACAGTGTGGATAGAACGCTGGACTAGACTGGTCCTTGCGTAACCCAGCAGGGCTCCTATTTGGGTGCTCTGTTAGAGCCACTTGACAAGTTTATGGATGTAGCCAGAGTTTGAGTTGAGGATCTCACAGCGTACCTTCACAGCCACTGTGCCATACAAGTTTTCCAAAATCCTATTAAAATGTTTTCCTAAGAATCAAATTCAAGAAGCTATAGCACTGAAAACTGTGAGAATAGTTTCTTCTTGCTTGGCTATGTTTCTCTCCTTCTAAAAAGAACATATACGTATCTTCCTCATTTTTTTAGGTATAGATACCAGATATATCAAAAAGGCAGGCAGTTTTGTGTTTTTTATGGACTAACTAGTTATTAATAAAGGATCTCAGTAATCAAATTACTCTGCAGCAGAAACCAAACACGCACTCAAAGGACTCAACTCTCCTTTTCATGCCATCTTGTAGTTAATCCAGCAACTAATGAGACAAATATAAAGGGCCACTAAATCTAGGCAAAAGAGTGAAGTGGGCAGGTATTTGTTCCTTTTGAGACTACACTGCTAAAAAAATCAGTGGACTCAGGCCCATCTAGTCTGGCAAAGTCGAAGGGAGTAAGAAAAAAAGAAGGCTACATTATAGGTGGATTGATTCAATCAAGGAAATCACAGCCCTGAGCTTTTAAGGCTTTTAAAAACAGAGCATCACAGAGGCCTCTCAGTCACCCTAAGCTGAAGCTGACATGATTGCAGATACCACCACCAACAGTCATATATCCTTCAGTGACTGCTCCAGTCTCTCCTTCTTTTTAATCGTCTGTATAAATGCCCCTTTTATGCCATCTGGGCATTTCTGTATATCGCCACCACCAACGCCTTGATTTCTATACTCCTTTCTATATCTGTTCATAGCTCAACAGACAAAAATATTTTTCAAAAAAACTATTAAAAACAGAATAAAACGCAAACATTAATATACTAACTTTAAATAATCAATTAAAACATTTAAAATCAGAAGCTCAGTATCCAATTTTCAAATTGGGCAGCACTGTCAATTTAAAAAGGCTAGGGTAAACCACTTGAATAAGATAAAAAGAACATATTTCTACAGGTTTTTGTCAAGAATGAGATGTACTAGGGCTAACTGTTCACCTGATCTATGCTCTCCAGTATCAACGAAAATAAGTGGGATACTTACCATAATTGCAGGATACCGTTACTATAATGAAAACAGTAAGCAGAATGCAGTTTATTTTGTCCATGTTGCCTTGTGAGTCTGGAAAAAAGAAAAAAGAAAGAAAACATAAATTTGACCAGAGCCATAGTCTCTATGGAGGAGTGGTTCCATGGATTGATTTTCCCAATCAAAATCTCCCATCCAAACTTACTGTCAGTGCACACCACATTTTAACATAGCCAACATGTGCTCCTTGAGATGTTTTTGGACTGCAACTCCCATTGTCCTTCATCACTAGTGGTGGTGGATGGGGCTGATAGGATAGACTTTAACATAATCAGAAGGACTATAATTTGCCCACCTTTGATTTAGAAGTCAGAAAATCAACTGATCATGAGCATGTTAATTTCTTGCATTTCCACTCCCACTGTATTGTGTTACATTCCCCACCAGGGGCAACACAGAAATGCCTTATCATGGTTGTGCTGTGTTCTGATTTGGCATTAACGTGTATTTTATTTCACTACACTAAAAATCTTACCAAAATAAATGGGGGAAAAACTCTCCATTATTTTACTTCACCCCTTCCCATCTTGTCTCTCTTTTGAGCTTGGGAGAGAAGAAAACAACTGTATGACTTTCGGGAAACCCCATTTCTCACCCATCCACCCAATGAAAATGAGCAAGTGAGGTTAGAAAGAAAGACACACAACACAGGAAGGATGTATGAAAAAAAACCTTTATCTAGAAATATGTATTAAAGATCAGACCCACTCTATGCAACCACTAACTTACAATTCCCCACAAATCAACATTTTACATACACAATTGACAAATGTTATATATTATATTTAAGTAAGATCAACCAAAAAGAATAATTCTCTTATTCTCAGTTAGACATATTAAGGAGAAAGAGATAATTCAAGGCACATTGGCTCTGGTCAGTATTTTGTGCTTCTCTTTGGCTGTTTAATTCCTCTTCCCTGTACTTTTTCTCATCCACTGACTTCCATGATTGCTCAGGGAGGCATATGCTTTCTTAATGTGCTCTGGAAGATGAAAAAGAAAGAAATTCTATGATAAAACTGAAAAGGGCATTTTACCTTAATAACACATTCAAAACAACTACCATGTTGTTTGTCATATGAAAACCAACAGGAACACTAGAAAACCACAAGTCTGAGCCATATTTACCTTAAGATTTTGCTCCATGTTAGATGCAAGCTTATCTCTGCACATACAACTGTTCATATTAGGTGCTGGCAAGAATTTCACTTCCCTTCTTGGTTACAGAAGTTCTAGATTTCCACATCCATAAAAGGAGATGACACTATTTAAGCTAAGAGTGAACGGCAGTGGTCCTCCACTTCCTTTTTTTTTTAAATGTCTGGAGCAGCCATAGCAGCAACACTTGGAAAAAGAGAGATAACTCAGTTAACTTTTCAATTAAAAAAAATTCAAAGAAACAAGCTAGCCATGTGTTAAAGTAAACAAAAATTCCATATCCTTGCATTTACTAAGTACCTGAAGTTGAAATGAGGCACACACTCACATGCACGCGTCATTTCCTCACTGGCAGTCTGTTTCATGCTACACAATTATTATTGTTGTTGTTGTGTACCTTCAAGTCATTTCTGACTTATGGAAACCCTAAAATGGGAGTCCTTGGCAAGATTCGTTCACAAGGTGTTTTCCTTTACCTTCCTCTGAGGCTGAGAGAGTACGACTTGGCCATGGCTAAACAGGGAGTTGAAACCAGTCTCAAGTTGTAATCCAATGCTCAAACCACTATATCATGATAGCTCCTACTGTACAATTATGACACAATTTAATTGATATCACTTAAAATGCTATGACTTCATCTTATGGAATCCTGGGATTTGTAGTTTCATGCAGTATTTAGAATTTTCCACTAGAGAGCTCCACTGCCTCACCACCAATGTGCAAATCTCAGGATTTTGTAGGATGCAGTGATGGCAATTAAAAGTGGGATCAAAGTGCTGGAACTGTATAGTATGAAATAGCCCTATATCTATAGGATTATTAATTCTTGCTTTGGACAAAGTGCACTATAATTCAAATAATTAACACTGCACTGAAATCCTCCTCAACCCCCATTAAAAAAACAATTTAATTTAATAATAGTTAAAGCAGTTCTGTTCCCTAGAAATTAATATTAAAAAACAAAACAAAACCCAAACCCTCCAACTTTGGCATATCTCTCTGCAACTGTAAAAAGCCTTCAATATATTATTTTCTAGTTCTAGCCAATAGTTTACTTGCTAAAATGTTGAAAATGAATCATATTACCTATATGATGAACCCTGATTTTATGTACTATATCCTTTTATTTCTTTCGGTCAGGCCTCCATTCAACCCCTCTTCCTATTGGCTCCTTGGTATCTCTCTCTCTGTGTCTCATCCACTTGACTCACCTGTTGCAAAATCATCTTCTCTCATATTGTCAGAGAAGTCCATGTCATCACTATCTATTTCTGTCATCCTGTTTCCTCTGCTGTCGTCCTGTATCTTCAGTTTAGTAGCATTGTATGTTGTTGATTCCTCCTCCTCCTCCTCCTCCTAAGTTTGTGCATTGCCTCTCTTTCCTTCTTTCTTTCCTGCATCTTTCTTTCTTCTCCATTCCTGTTTCTCTCTCTCTCTTCTAGTCCTTCCATTCCTTCCTTCACTTCTTTACTCTCATCTCTCAACACCTGTTTGTCCACTCCTGCCTCCTCACTCTGCAACACATTTCTCTCCTTTCTTCCTTTCTATACACAATGACTGTAAGGCCTCATAGACTTGCGGACTTCCTCTTCCTGCAAATCCTTTCTTTTGCTGCCTCTCACAATGTATACATCTCACAACTGCAGTCACCACTAGCTATTACAGAGTAAAACACTCCAGCGAGGAAAGCAAGGAAGGCAACAAAGGGGAATGGGGACACGTACTGAACAAACCAGTACCTGATACTCCTTAAAGACATTTGAGTATTAAGGAAAATGCCCTAAAATTAAATTTTTTAAATCTTATTTTATTAAAATAATAAATAATAGACACAAGCAAAAACAAAAAACTAAACTAAATAACAAACCTACTAATAAAACAATAACAGAGTCTAGATACTCAATCCAACTGAACAAACAAAATCTAACAACTAAAATAAACAACATCTAACTAAAAAAATTGGTTCCCACTCTAGTTGCAAGCAGCAAATAATAATCTAATGGTAATCCTAATCAATCTGTTCCAAAATAATATATCATTTAAAGTTAGCTGTTTAATTTAGAGTTTATTAAAACAGTAAGTAATTAGTAATACCTAAAATCCACTTAATACTTCTAACATAACTATTAAAAAGTCACAGTTATTCATTAAAATGTTCTATTAATATATCATTAAACTGTAATAACTTACTAACCTCATTAATTATAAAAATCACATTTCTTAATACTATAACTCAATAGTTTAGTACCACTGACAGCCTAAGAAACCTAAACTAGTATTCATAGTTACTTCTATTGCAATAATTAAACTAGTAATATTAAACAAATAAAAAAGAAAGTCACATTGGATATCTTATCTCACTTTTAAGTGTCCTTCAACATAAGCATTGTCATAGGTCAAAAGACCTATTTTCCCAATCATTAAAACATTGCCTTTAAATTTCACCATATATAACTGAACCGAAAGTCAACAACCATTTTGTCTGGCAAATCACATATTACTATCATTAACCTTTCTGATTTCCTTTTGCAATGGCAAGTTCCTGTATAGACAAACTCAGAAAATCGCATTCTAACCAAACCAACATTAAATAGTGTCTTGGATAATTAGAAAAATTACCCAGTAAGTAAACCCATTCACAACAAAACATCTGTCCACTAATAAGTCCATCCTCAACTTGTGCTCATCCATCCCTCCTGAAAAATCTTCCCACCAAAGAACTTCCTATAACTTCAAAATGGAGCTGTCAAAAATTTCCTTAGACACTGTCATCACTCCAGCCAGGCCTTGAGCTTGTAACTTGAGACTGGGGATGATGGGTCATCTCATGTGATATCTGGTCAGAGCTGAAATCTTCCTGCACCCATGTTATAACCAAATCAGGGATAACTCCCAGTATTGCGTCTCCATCTCTCTCTTCTTGGTAGGCTGCCAGATCATCAAGCTGTTGCTTCTGTTCCTTATTATCATTTCCGTCACTCAATTTCAATGAAGACAAGTTTGCTGTAAGCTTATCAAATTTTCTTCTGCCTAAAAATATAAAAAGTAATCTGGTATTTCCTCAGGGTTATCCAAACCATTTTTAATTTGGGTGTATGAGTCCGAACTTGATATCACATTGAACTTTGTCCAGTGTCTGAAAACAACAACAAATATTCTCACAACAAATGACAAGACAGTATAACATCCAGAATTTCCCAGCCAACACAGTATCCACAAAAGGGATGTAAGAAAGTCACAACGCAAAAATAAAAATACAGCTGAGCAATAGTCATGTTTTTTAAAAAAGGAGTCCAGTCTTTATTAAAATATAGTTGGCAAAGTTAATCCAAAAATCAAAATCAATCCAGATCTATCAGAAACAGAGAAGAGTCATTCAAGGTTCTGGTCCAAGTTTAAACGTGATTAAAATATAAAATTCCACTCTTAAGAGTTGAAAATCAAAAGGAAAGTGTAGACAAAATAAGGAGAGTTAGATGTTCAGACATAGATACCCCAAAGTAAGTCCTATCAACACTTCAGAGAGAAAAAGAAAGAATATTATCTCTTTAAAACTCTAAAGAAAAACAAGAGTAGTGTCCCTTTAAAAATCAGCAAGAAAGCTGCAAGATTTATAGGCAAAGTCAGTGCTACTGCATATAAAGAGCTTCTTGTATGTTCTGAATAGGTAAAGATTAGAAAAACACAACTTACTACTTAACAAGAGATCCCCATGATGACAATGTAATGTCTCTTTGAGGGAGAAATTTTAATATTTTACTAAGTTATTATTAAGAGACCTAAATTTACTCTGACTTGGACTCAACGTTGAAAGTAGAGGTACATACTTGGCCAGTATGGATGGATGGATGATGGATGGATGGATGAGTTTAATTTTGTTCAACATGATGATGTGGACAAATTGCTTGGCCAGGTGAGGCCAACCCCTTGTCTGTTAGACCCATATCCATTATGGCTAATCAAAGCAGCGAGAGGAGGACTATCAATTGGGTGGTGAAGGCTGTAAACGTTATATAAATTAAAATGAAAAAGGGTTATATTCCAACCTCTCTAAAAGAAGCTTTTGTAAGACCTTTGTTGAAAAACACCTTCATTGGACCCCACCTCACTGGGTAACTATTAACCAGTCCCCAATCTTCCCTTTCTAAGTAAGGTCCTAGAGCAAGGGATGGCAACACAACTCCAGGCTTTCTTGGATAATACATATTACTTGGATCCATCCCAATATGGGTTAGAAACAGCTTTGGTGGATGACCTACACCAGGAGCTAGACAGGAGGAATGCATCCCTGTTGGTCCTCCTGGATCTTTCAGCAGCATTTGATAGAATAATAGAGTTGGAAGAGACCACAGGGGCCATCCAGTCCAACCCCCTGCCATGCAGGAACACACATCAAAGCACTCCAGCCTCTGCTTAAAAACCTCCAAAGAAGGAGACTCCACCACACTCCGAGGCAGCATATTCCATTGCTAGAAGTTCTTCCTGAGTTCGGGTGGAATCTTCTTTCCTGCAGCCTGAAACCATTGCTCCTTGTCCTAGTCTCTGGAACAGCAGAAAACAAGCCCGCTCCCTCCTCAACATGACATCCCTTCAAACATTTAAACATGGCTATCATGTCCCCTTTTAACCTTCTCTTCTGCAGACTAAACATACCCAGCTCCCTAAGCTGTTCCTCATAGAGCATGGCTTCCAGACCTTTCACCATTTTCGTCACCCTTCTCTGGACATATTCCAGCTTGTCGATAACCTTCTTGAATCGAGGTGCCCAGCACTGGACACAGTATTCCAAATGAGGCCTAACCAATGCAGAATAGAGTGGTATTCTATTGATACTCCTGTTGATGCAACCAAGAATCGCATTGGCTTTCTTGGCTGCCACATCACACTGCTGACTCATGTTCAGCTTGTGATCTACCAAGACTCCTAGATCCCTTTCACACATACTGCTATCCAGCCACACGTCCCCCATCCTATATTTGTGCATTCCATTTTTTCTGCCTAAGTGTAGGACCTTACATCTGTCTCTGTTGAAATTCATTTTGTTAGCTTTGGCCCAGTTTTCCAATCTGTCAAGGTCATTTTGAAATTTGATCCTATCCTCTGGGGCATTAGCAACCTCTCCCAATTTGGTGTCATCTACAAATTTGATCAGCATGCCCTCCACTCCTTCACTGAAGTCACTGATGAAGATGTTGAATAGCACTGGCCCCAGGGCAGAACCCTGTGGCGCCCCACTAGTCACTTCTCTCCAGGATGAAAAGCAGCCGTTGGTCAGCACCCTTTGCGTTCGGTTGGTCAACCAATTACAAATCCATCAACCATTGGTATCCTTCTGGATCGTTTGGCCAATATGGGACTTGAGAACACTGCCTTGCAGTGATTCTTGCCCTTCTTGGCTGAACATCCCCAGGGGGTGGTGCTGGCGACTGTTGTTCAGCATTTTGGCCATTAGCCTGTAGGGTTCCACGGGGGTCAATACTGTCCCCTATGCTTTTTAATACCTACATGAAGTTGCTGGAAGAAGTCACCACAAGCTTTCAATATGCTGATGATTCCCATTTCTATCTCTTCTCTACAACTGGTGCTAAGGAGGCTATGGTAGTCTTGAAGCATTGTCTGTATGCAGTAAAGGACTAGTTGTGGGTAAACGGACACGATGGAAGTGCTGGTGGCCAGTAAGTAGGAAAATTAACCTAGGATTGGTATTGCAATCCGTTCTAGATGGGGTTGCACTCCCTCTGAAAGATCAGGTTTGTAGCTTGGGATGCTCTTGGACCCAATGCTGCTCCTGGAAAGCCTGCTGTGGTGGTCAGGAGTGCCTTTGTCCAGCTTTGGCTGGCATGACAGCTCCACCCTTTCTTGACAAAGGCAGATCAGGTCACAGTGGTTCATGCCTTAGTTACATCCCAATTAGACTACTGTAAAGCTCTCTATGTTGGGCTGCCCTTGAAAACTGTTCGGAAGCTGCAGCTAGTGCAAAATGCAGCAGGCATGTCGGGTGTGCATTTCAGAGACCCTATAACACTGGCCTTTCAAGAGCTGCACTGGCTTCCAGTTTGCTTCTGAGCTCATTCAAGGTGCTGTTGTTGACCTGCAAAGCCTTGAAAAGACTTGGTGCTAGGATAATTGAAAGACTGCCCCCTTCCACAAGAGCCTGCCAGAAATTTGGGATCTTCAGAGGAGGGCTTGTGAAGTTAGGTTGGAGGGTACACATAACAGACCTTTCCAAACTTTTCATGTTGGTGACACACTTTTTAGACATGCATCATTTCGTGACACAATAATTCAGTCTTACTAGCAAACCAGAGGTTAAACTAACCTCTTGTAAGAGATGGAAGGGGTCTTTCTCAGCCCGAGGAGGCGACATACCTACACACTGCAGGTGACACACCGTTTGGAAAACCCTGCTCTACAGCAACACCTCAACTGTGGAACTCCCTACCCAAGGAAATTAGGCTGGCCCATCTGTTTCTGGTGTGTTATTTCTCATGACATTCAGTGTTTGAAGTTGCTGTTTTAATTGTTTTAAAACTGGATTCTACGATTGTCTTCAGACTGCTTTAACAAGTTTTTAAAGAATATTTCAATGTGTCTCAAAAATGTTTTATTTTGGTATCATTTTAATTGGTCTCTATTTCTTTATTGCCTCTGGAGCCTTGTGGGCTGGGGAAAGATACAGAAATACTTTAAATAAACAAATAATAAAGGCACCAGATCCAATCTTATCTTGGAAGCTAAGCAGGCTCAGCTCTGGTTAATGCTTGGATGAGAGGTCACCAATGAATACCAGCTGTTATAGGTTATATTTCATAAGAAGGAACCAGCAAAACCACCTCTGAGTATTCCTTGAAAACCCTATGAAATTAATACTGCCACCATAAATTGACAGATGGCAAAGGCACAATACACACACAATAGCACTGTAAGTGTGTAGTATGACTATCTCCCAGAAGTTTAGTCCAACACTCAAACCACTATACCACACTGGATCCCTTCTTATAGTTATTTATCTTTAAAATGCAGACAAACTGGACATTTCTTTACATATATTGAGGGAAGGATACTGTGGCCTTCAAGATGTTGGATGCCAAGGTTAATTACTCCTGACCACTGACCATGCTGACTGACACTAATGGGAAGTGGATTCCAACAACAACTGTTTGAAAGAGAGTTACCTTCAAAGAGATTTTCACTGTGAAGTGGGGTATGTTGTCACCTTATCATAGAACTGCTCTGTTTTTTAACAAAGTGGAGATGGAACAAAGATGATAATATGCTGTAAAATAAATAAAAGTGTAACTGCAATCACTTTGGCCTTAGAAACAGAAGGATACAGTTCCATCATGGCTATCACTGGTAGCTAATGAGAAGCTCTCCTTCTACATTCCAGTTGTCATTGACCACCCAGAATCCACTGGGGCTCATTTACATTACAGAATAACAGTGCTGTTATTTCACTGTATCTGCCATGACTCCATCGGATGGAAACTGCGGATTAGCAGTGTAGAGTGGGATGCATGGAATTCTCAGCCAGAGCATTCCAGTGCCTCCCTAAATTGCCAGCTCCAGGATGCCACAGAATGGAACCATGGCTGCTAAAAGAGAATACAGTTATCCCTCCACATTCATGGGTTTGACCTTTGCGGACTTGATTATTCATGAGGCACCTGCTTACCCCTCCCCATTCTCCCTCTTCTATTCCCCTGCCTTTTGCCCAGGTGTGCGTGTCTTCCTTCCATGGACCTGGGTCAAAGACAAGCGAATGGAAGGGGGCAGCCCTGTGTGCATGCCTTCTCTGGCTGTGTTGTTGCCTCTTCCCATTCACTTGTCTATCACCCGGGCACCTGGAAGGCAGCATGCCCCAGGCAAAACACGAGTGAATAGGGAGGAAAGGCGCATACTCACGCCTTCTCCGAGCACACATCTACCCCCTCCCATTCACTTGCCTATTGCACAGATGCCTAGAAGGCAGCGTGCCTGGGCAAAATGCAAATGAAGGGGGGAGGTGTATGTACACACCTTTTCTAGGCACACATCTGCCCCCCTCCCTTCTACTTGCCTATCACCCAGGCGCCTGGAAGGCAGCATGCCCCGGCAAAACATAAGTGAACGCGGGGGAAGATGCACGTGCACAAATGCCTTCTCCAGGTGCGTGGCTGCCCCTCCCATTTGCTTGTCTATTGCCTGGGTGCCTAGAAGAAGGCAGCGTGCCCAGGCAAGATGGGGAAGCCATGGAAGGGGGAGCTTTCACTTGGGCAGGGGGAGTTGTTTACAGTATTTTTCATTTTTGCAAGGGCTCTGTCCCCTGAACCCTTGTGAAAGTCAAGGGGTCACTTGTAATAGCACTATAATTCTGTAGTGTGAATGGAACCCTAGTCTTAATTTCCTCATTGACTGCCACCCCCTTTCCTGTTTGTGTTCTGTCCTTCTAGACTGCAAGCCTGATGGCAAGGAACCATCCAGCTAATGATTTGTAAGCTGCTCTTGGAGCCTTTTTGGCTAAAGGGTAAGGTATAAATACCAAAAATAAAATAAAGTGCATACAGTTTTAAAATATTTATTTATTTGTCTGGATCAAGGTATACAAGTCTTCCATCTGTTCCTTGCTGAACAGCTGCTGGTTTCCTCTCTTTGGGACACTTGGACTAAATCTAAGTACAAGGATTACCTTTAAGTCATCTGAGACTCTATTTTTATATATTCATAGGCCTAGCATTTTTTCCAAAGACTTGTTTATAGTTAGCACATAGTTATTCAGCCAAAACTATAATCATTGCTACTTTTAAGGTTTCAGATCTAAAGGTATAAAATTTCCAGAAATGTTCAAGTCATGGGGAAAAAATTACCCCCCTTTTTTTTTCAGAAAAAAAAGGAGAGGGGAGTTGTTATATTAGTACCTTTTATAGACTGAAAACAGCCAGTGTAGTGAAGTGGTTTGAGCGCTGGACTACAATCTGGAGATCAGGTCATAAAAATCCATTGGGTGACCTTGGTCACATTACATACTCTCAGCCCCAGAAAACCCCATGACAGGGTAGCCATAAGTTGGAAACGACTTGAAAACAACAAAACATACAGTAAAAAAATCATTGGTTTTTCTTTAAGAACATAAAATATATTATGTCTACTTTGGACTTGTCAAAAATAGCATTTGGAATATTAAAAGTATGCTTAGTTCAGATAATAAGTACTTTTTTTCCTGTATAAAAATGGAGTTATAAGTTCTTGAATTCTAAGGAATGCAATCTGTTTTAGCAATCTGTGAGAAACAGAAGAAAAACAATAAAAACAGAAGAAACCATCACTGATAGCAAAAAATAGAAAATTATTTTATCTTTTCTGGAAAATCCTGTGATAGGACCTTGGAAACCACTTAACGGTGCATAACAAGAAGTTCTCCATATTGACAAACAAACATAAAACACTCATTTCTGTACAAAGACCTGGGAAGAAGAAACTATGATCAGAGATTGCAATGATCTGATCATGTATACAATCTTACATAAAAGTCTTCCCATTACACAGCTTTCACAAATAGTTTTGGGACAATAAACACACAAAAAACTTGCTTTGTACATTTTATTTATTACCCTAAAATATTCCATAATTCAGTTTTTTTTTATTTTTCCACAAAATAAGGCTTTGGAGGGAAATAAAGAAAAAACGTGGGGGTGGGGTTCTCAATTTTTCAGTTTGTCCACCAGACTTTTACATGTCTACTAGATCTATTTCCTGCTTAAGCTGGGACAACAACAAAATGAGAATACAAGTGACTACGGTAGTTACTTTCATGTAGTGGAACTTTGAGAGAGACTGTGTGCGTAACAAAGAGAGAGAAAGAGTAAGGAAAGGAAAAGAAAGCAGAACACATTTCACCACCAGCAGTGTTCTCCAGGATGGCAATAAATGGAGATGAGAGGGGAAGGAGAACAATTACACCCAACCTGCTGAGTGGTTTGCATTTGTTCTCTTGCCTCCCCATTCTATTTTCCTCTGCGTATTTTTTTTAAATTGTAAGACAAGTAACTGTTTTTTAATTGATTGCACGTAAGCTGATCCAGCAGCCTTCTCAGCTGAGCAGCAACATAAAAATTATTTAAATAATGATGACAAAGTAAGAATGTTATATGCCCCTCTAACATTTTGCTATGTGTGCTGACAGGTCTGTGGCACATTGCACATTTATAGCACTTTTATACCTTTTAACTGCTGTGGCTCCATCCTATGGAATCTTAAGATGTGTAGTTTGAGTTATTTAGAATTCTTGGCAAGGAGACTCTGTTACTGCATCAAACTATACATCCTAAGATTCCAAAGAGTGTAGCCATAGGAGTTAAAATGGTATTAAAGTGCTATAACTGTAAAACGATGAAACAATGAAATGGCCAATACGAAGATATAGCATCAGGCATGCTGTAGTCTTGCTCAGAGAGTAAAGCAAGAGCAATATCTTTTAAGGCCATACAGAAGGGACTAAACCGAGTTCTTTTAAGGAAGGACAGATGATAGAGGACTGGCGGATTCAGGCATCCTGAGCTCTACACGTACTACATAATTATAACAGGCTTTTTTTTTTTTTTTACCACTTTCCCTGTCATGGCTCCATTCTACAGAATCCCGGGATGTATAGTTCGGTGAAGTACTTAGAATTCTCTGCTGGAGAGCTCCTCTAAACCACAGAGGTATGGAACTGCTGTAACCGTGCATCCTTCAACAGTGCGAAAAACATGATTTTCTATTCGCTTCTGCCACGGAAGTGTGCAAACGTAAGAACAGCTACGCCTCATCCAAAGGAGGCAGGGAGACAGGAAAAGTATACAGGGGCCATTCCGCTCTCCGCAGGCCCCCGGGACATCCCATTTGCAAAGAGACCCTCCGCCATCACCTGCCGCGTCACCACACTCAGCCCCCGGGCAGCCCCGCCACAGCTCCCAGTGACCCCCCCCGAAGGCTTTCTGCCTCCAGGCTCGGTCATTTCACACTCTGCTCTGCAAGACCCCAGACGCACAGGTCTATTGCGCGCCGTCCGTGTCTTAGACCGCTTCCGCACTAGACTGTTATAGCGCGATGATTCCACTTTCAACATCCTATGGAATCCTGGGGTTTGCCGCTTAGGGAGGGGCCGAAGCGGCAAACCCCAGGATTCCATAGGATGTTGAGAGTGGAATCATCGCGCTATAACAGTCTAGTGTGGAAACGGCCCCCTTCTCTCTCCGAAGAAGGGCAGTCAGGAAAGAGCCAGAGCACTGTTGGCCCTGCCCGGTCTGCTGGCGAATTGGGTGAGGGGTTTCCCTCCCGCATCCTGACCTGGATGAAAGTCAAATTAGAAAAGGAGGCCGGGGAGCGGGATGGCGAGGGCGAGCCCCCGCCGGCCTTACCTGGACGTCGCCCGCCGCGCCAACGGGACCCCGCTCCGCCCGAGGCCGCGCTCCGCTCCTCCGCCGCAATCCCTCTGCAGCAAAAACGCGTCCTCCTCCCGCGGTCCCCCGCGCCCTCCGCGCCACCTTTCTCGGGAACCAGCAAACTCCACCTACCGCTAGTCTGCGGCAAAGCAGCTGCCCGCCCAGGGAGCCCAAGGCAAAAAAAACCCCCACCGCCCCATCCTTCACGGGAGAGGCGGGAAAAGGACGGAGTGCTTCGGGGTTTTTTCACCCGTTATTTGGGTGGTCGGTTTATAATGAAACCCCTTGTCGATGGTTGGCAGCCTCTCCAGACTCGTGTCAGTTGGAGCTGAGGAGAACAGGCGGGAAGAGATGACAGACTTTATATTTTAAGGGTTGTTTTTTTTAACGAATATATTTCTCGGTGGTGGAGTGGGAATGACAAAACAGGAATTCTAATTTTCATTCACATGCAACCGGAAGGTGTCTGAACACAGACCTCAGTGCTGCTAACGAACATCTTCCAACTGTCCCCACTTTGGCAGGAACAGGACCAATTAATCCTCTTACCATTTTTCCCCCAGCTGCCTTTAAAATGCTCCGGTTCTTCTCCTCTTTTCTCATTTCTTCCTTTGTGCTCAGCTTGCTTCAACTGATGCAAACTCAGTTGAAAGTGCAAAAAAGTATTTTGTACTCGACTCCATAGGAGGGGGAAAGAAGGGACATAATTTTGTGCTTCTCAATAGGTTCAGGCAAAAGGAAATTACTGCAACCTCTCCTAGCTATTGTGTTCTTCCTCGACAACTTTTGTCATCTTGACCACAATCTGGTGTTGACTGGCTTTCATCTGTGAAATGTTAGAAGGTATGGTAGCTGCAGTATCTTTTATTAATATTAAAAACCTACCCAATCACATTTCCAACACTAGCCCACATGCAGTGCATAATCCCACTGAGTTATTTCCACACTAGACTGCTATAGTGTTATTATTCCACTTTCAATGTCCTATGGAATCCTGGGGTTTGCAGTTTAGGGAGGGGCTGATTGGCAATCATACTTTTTTGTGTGTTAAATATGATTTGAGAGTGCCTAGAGCAGGGGTGTCAAATGTAATTTCATCTTGGGCCACATCAGTATTATGGTTGCCCTCAAAGGGCCGGTTATATTTGTAAGAAAAGTATCTACTCTTTTATCATATTAAATCATTGCCTCTGCATTTGATTATTACTGGTTTTAGTAATAACTATCTCCAAAACTAGAAGTCTAGGAAAAATCATGGCAAGCAGATATTCAAATGCATAACTATTGTACAATTTATTGAAAAATTAGTTTTTAAAACAGAAAGTTATTTTTTTCATCGTCAGAGAAATATTACCAAGTACTATTTAAGGCAATCCTATTATGGGATTTTCTGGGGCTGAGTATGTGTGATGCACCCAAGGTCATGCAGTGGGTTTCCATGACTGAGCAGGGAATCAAACTGTGATCACAGTCCAACACTCAAACCACACCACCACAGTGGCTCTCCTTTCCACCTGTATGGTTCTACAATTCAGTACTGTAAACTAAGCTCAGGTGTTCAGGACTTGTTTTAACTCCCCACCTTTCCTGAATTCCCTGATTACAACTGCATTCCTGTCTCAATCCTAGAATCCTAGAGTTGGAAGAGACCCCTAGAGTTGGGAGGGTCCTAGAGTTGGAAGAGACTCTTCCAACCTAGAGTTGGAAGAATCCAACCCCATTCTGCAATGCAGGAATATAACGATCAAAACATTCCCAGAATATAGTCATCCAAACTCTGCTTTAAAACTTCCAAGGATGGCAAGTCCACCACTCTCTGAGGAAGAGGAGGATGATCCCAACTCCTCCACCACCACCACCATTGTCTTGCAGCGGCAGCTCAGACCAATTCCAGCCACACCTTCTCCAGGGCAGTTCCTGACACTTCAGCTGCTCCTGCCTCCGGCCACACCATCAAGGGGGCAACACTGACAGAGCCCCCTGCTGACCAAGCCAGACGAGGAAGAAGAGATGGCGGCAGCAGCAGGGGCTGCAGTTCTGGAGCCAATGGGATGGGCGGCAGCGTGGTGGTACCCTGTTTACTGGGGGACCCGTGAGGGACACCAAAGTACACTCTCAAAATATCAAAAGGTGGGGAAATTAGCAAGAGCACAAGTTAGCGCTGCAAGAGGCAGGGCAACGGAGTGGAATCTTTTACCCAATGTCTACGGGGTCAGGCCAAGTCAAGGAGCAGACAGAGGTTGAACTAACAATGGTGATCTTTATTAAAATACAATCAGATGGTGTATGCAGCACACTCACACAGATAACTATAGAAAATAAAGGCGGGAGTGAGAGGGATTTTTAAGAGGGATTGTTGATTTGGGTGATACTACACCTGTCCTGAAGCCCGGGTAGTCTGAAGATTGAGTTCGGAGATATGGAGTCTCAGTACGTGGGACTGAGGGGAAGGCTCGCCAAGCACAGTGGCAGCAAGGCTGGATGGAAGTCAGGAGCGATCCGAGGAAAGTCTCGGAATCAGGGGTTTTTATAAGGAAAATGTAGCTGTAGGCTAGTCCATACTTGGGGGAAAACAATGAGTTTGGGGCTGGAGACAAAACCTCCAAAAGGTCAGAATGTAGCATGATTGAGTTAGTTCTGAATTGACAAAGGAGTAGACAGTATGCAAACGCAGAGTGCTTGACAGATGAGGATTCTCCTAATCAAGCCTCCTGCTCGGGGCAGGGAGTTCTTTGTAAGTAGCATGCATAATAATAGCGTGCTTGCTGGGAGGTCTCCTAAAGCGGCGATCTGGCTATTTCTGGCCTGCTTGGGTGGGTAGTGGTCATGCCTAGTTTCATGCTTGTCCGGGGGCCTCACAAACACATGGAGAGGGATGGTAGAAGAAAGCCAAATTATTAATATCAAAGTGATATCTGACATCCCACAAGTCTGGACTAGAAACTGCAGTAACAGTGGTGGCGCTGCTCTGGTAGAAGTGAAATGGTGAGAAAAGGCGAGAGAAAAGGTGGAGAAGAAAGGAGGAGTCAGACCATTGGCGGGGGGAGGAAGGGCCGCTACCACATTTTCCTCTTTGAAGATCATTTTCCTTGTCTGGATGGGGACAGTAAATGCTACAGGGCAATTTTGTTCAGCCAGTCCAGCTTTTTTTCTTTTAAGCCACTGTACAGGAGAGGTGCAAGGGCAACATGAAATGACCTAATGGGCCAGATTCACCCCACAGGCCTTGTGTTTGACACATGTGACCTAGAGCTATTCACAGGTTTTCCACTTGGATGGGGGTCCTGTGCCCCTAACCCTAGTGAATGTGGAGGGATGACTGTATTACAATGGTTTCTGTACTTCTCATTTTAACGAAAATGATTTACAACAGTGCTACGTAAAGCAATGTTTTGTGGATTGAGTCTGGTCCATAGAGAGTTTCCAGGAAAGAAAAAAAAAATGAAGTCAGATATAATATTGCTGCTTGGCACAATAAAGGGGAAAAAATTGATGGTCCATTGGACCAGCATGAGAAATTGCACTTTGTAATAATATAAAACAAGATTATTGTTGTTAACAGCCATCAAGTCGACTTTGACTTGTGGCAACCCTATGAATGAGAGAGCTCCAAGTCACCCTCTCATCCACAGCCCTGCAGAGCAGGTCTTACAGATGCAGAGCCATGGCTTCCTTGATTGAGTCTATTCATCTGTCATGTGGTCTTTCTCCTTTCCTACTGCTTTCTACCTTACCAAACATTATTGTCTTTTCTAGTAAGTCATGTATTCTCATGATACATTCAAAGTAGGTCAGTCTTAGTTTAGTCATTTTGGCTTCTAAGCTTGATTTCCTCAGGTTTGTTCAGGTTTGATTTGCTCTAGGACCCATTCATTTGTCTTTTTAGCAGTCAGCAATATGCATAGATTTCTTCTCTAGCACCAAGTAGTTGATTCTTTTCCTGTCAATTTTCATCACTGTACAGCTTTCACAAACATACATAGAAACTGGAAATATGATGGCACATATAGTCCTAACTTATTCAGTGATCCATAGCTGCCTCTCCTAGTCTTCTGATTTTTTTGACTGCAATCTCCATTCTGATTAATGACTGAGCTGATGTATGGAATATCTTCAACTATTTAAATGTCTTCATCATGTAGTTTAAAATTATGTAAATAATTTTATTATTTTTGTTTTCTTAATGTTCAGCTGTAAACCTGTCTTAGCACTTTCTTCTTTGAGTTTCTTCAGTAGTTGTCCCAAGTTTTTGCTATTTTCTGTTAGTTTTATGGAGTCATCTGCATATCTTAAATTGTTGGTATTCCTTCTTCCAGTTTCCATCCTCCAAGTCTAATCCTGGTTTACATATGATATGTTTAGCATATAAGTTAAACAGATAGGGAGATAAAATACAGCTTTGACTGATCCTCTTGCCAACTATATTTGTTGACAGATTTTAGTTAGAACTAGAGCTTGAAGCATTTCTTCTGGTATACCACCTGTTCCTGGTTATTTATTGCTCTCAAGTATTCTGGGTTTGGCTTCCACTTCCTTTTCTAAAATTGTAGGTTCATGTTGGAATGGTTCTTCCTTAAATGAATCTTTTATATAGTTCTTCAGTGTTTATACTTAGTTATGTAATATGCTTCCCTGCTGGTTGTAAAACACTCCCTTCCCCCTTTTTGGTTTAAATTTCCCTTTCATTTCTTGGATTTTGTGGTAGATGTCTCTTGTTCTTCCTTTCTTGTTGTCATCTTCTATTTCTCTGCATTGGTCATTATAGCAGTTCACCTTGTCCCTGCATACAAGTCACTGAACAGTGGCATTCAAGATTCTGACTCTATTTCTGTCAGCTTTTACTTTTTTTCTCATCTGTCCTTAACTGATGAAGGAGTTTCACCTGTCATCTACTGATGCTCTTCTTTCTTTTTGGCTGCAAATACTGTCTGCTTGCTTTCCCCACTGGCTTCAGTTCAGAGTTCTTCTTGCTGCTAGTCAGTTATAGTGCAAATTGGTTTTTTTTACTTTCTCTTTAAATTCCATAGGGTTGTTTTTCAGGTTGTATTTTGGCACACTGGTTGTTTCAGTGTTTTTATTTTCCTTTACTTGAACTTTTGATGTTAGCAACTTGTGGCCTGTGCCACAATCTTCTCCTGGTATTGTTTTTGCAGAGACTGGAGCTTCTCCTTCATCTCCTTCCAATTATGTACTCTGTTTCAGCAGTTATTTAAATATCTTTTGTTGCCACAGCCCACCAAAACTTGATTCAAGATTTAAAACCCTAAAATGCATAAAGTTTTTACTTAAATTTGTTCATCAAGGGTTTTCAGATTTGGAGAGAAAAAGAAATAAGTAAATGCACACACTCCTATTATAATAATTTTTATTGGAATGAAATAATAATAAGCCTGAACACTAAACCATGGCCTAATATTATTTGCGAGATTTAATTATTTAACTAATGAGAAGGCTGGTGGTGCATTTTACTTATAGGCCTCGTTATACTGGCCATACTAGCTGGAATTTGTGTTCTGAGTTATGACTCTACATTTTTCAAATGGTTTCTATATTTATTTTTAAGTCAAATGAGAGCAGAGAATGATTTTTTCACATAAGTACATCATCAAGATAAGCAGTGGGATGTAGTTATTTGAGCATTAGACTATTAATTGGAGACTAGGGTTTGATTCTCTGCTTGATCATGGAAACCCACTGAATGATCTTGGACGTGTCACATACACTAAGCTCCCAAAAACCATGTGATAGGTTTGCTTTAGGATCTCTATAAGTTAACAACCACTTGAAGGTATGCAACAACAACAGGAACAACATTGTCAAGGCATCAATACTTTCATAGTCTACTTTCATAATTCTGGAAAATCTGCTTATGAGCCCAGAAATTTGCAAGGGACTGTTCCTTTAACTGCAGTTTCAGAGCACTATCACTGGATATTTCTATGAATTTATCTTCCTTTGCTGCTGTGAGCCCCTCAACATCATACATGTTAACTGATAATGAATCTCTAAATTTTCCTTGCATCAGAAACAGGAAAATATTCACAGAAACTATGCTGCAAATCTTTCAAAAGTTGTGCAATAAGTGATGTGTCCCTCAGCAACTCTTCATTGGTGGAACCAAGAAAGTATGTGAGGTTTAGAAGTGTCTCATCATTTGAGTTCAGTGATGTGGTGATGTCACAACTCTAAGTATTTCATCTTTACTTCAATCTTATCTTCAACTTGAAAATTGATAACTTCTTCTCTTTGAAGATTTAAGCTGAGCATACTTAAATAAGTGAAGATACCTGACAGATATGCTAATTTTATTAAACAGGAAAAGAAAAGGAAAAGAGATTCCATCTGTACCTCAGGAAGAACTTCCTGATGGCCAGAGCTGTCCAACAATGGAATATGCTGCCTCGGAATGTGGTGGATTCTCCTTTGGAGGTTTTTAAACAGGGGCTGGATGGTCATCTGTTAGGAGTTTTTTGGCATGTGTTCCTGCATGGCAGGAGGTTGGGCTGGATGGCCCCTATGGTCTCTTCCAACTCTATGATTTGACAAGCAATCATTGAGGTGAAATTGCTTTTCATTAAGAATAGTCTTATCTCATATCTCCCAAAATTCCACCAAATTAGACAAAACTTTACCTGGTAATAGCCAGCAAACTCCACAGTGTAGGAAAAATTGATGGTGTTCACTGTCCATAGTTTTGTAAAGGAACCAAAAAGAGTTGAATTCAATGATTTAAGTTGGCTTTCCAAATTCGCTAGGGTTAGGGGCTCAGGACCCACATAAAAATCAAGTCAAGTCATAAATATCAAAATGTGTGTCTGTGGGAGGGGAGCCAAAGCATGGTAAGGAGAGCGGATACCCAGGATCCGAACCAGATTGGAGAAGGGCAAAAGATTATTATCCAAGTTGCTTGAATCTAAATACTTCTGCATGAGCAGAGATATCAAATTTGTTAAAGATCTCAGCACCTTTTCTAATTGAGAATCAATATATTGTAATGTTCATGCAGTTAACAAATACTACTGTTCTGATAGTTCAACATAAGGTGCATTAAATAAACAATTTTCCACTGGAAGAGAGCCTATATGTTGTTGTTTTTTAAATGGCAATATCATCTGGCTCAGGCTCTGTCTCCTCTGCTAAAGGTGCAAACCATAGGTGAAATTTCAAACACAGAGGGGGTCTTCAGTGCAATAAGATCATCCAACTTGCTTTGTTTAGAGGTAGGTTGACTGCTTGTACTTGTGAGTGAGTTGTCCTTTCCTCCCTTTTTGTCATGTCAATGACTGGCAAAAAGCAAACCTGGGTCTTACACCCAACAGCAAGATTCTTTGTCAGCGTAGAGTCTATTATTCACAGGGAGAGCAGAGGCAAAACACTGATCAGCAGGAACAAACCATAGAAACACTGACTTCCTATCTGCTATCAGTGCAAGGCAAATGGACAGCTACTAAAAATTACTCTTATGTAATTAAAAGCTATAAAAAAAGCAATAAAGAGTTAAAACTGCTAGCAAAAAACTATAAACTAGTAAAAATTATGGGGTATAAAGCAATAAAACTTAAGCAATAAAACCAAACAAACTGCAGAGGTCCCAACACAGCTGCTACCTCCCTTGCCGTCTTGGATCCATGGAGCTTATTACCACAAAAGTCACATCATACAGTTAGAATGATGGATACCACTTTAACTGTCCTGACTTCATCCTAGATTCCTTTGTAGTTTGGTAAGATACTTAATAGTGTGTAGTCTGCAAAGATACTTAGAATTCTCTGCCAATAGAGCTTCAATCCAATCCCCTGAACTACAGCATCGGAGCAGTTTGTCTACTAAATTTTAATGATCAGATGCCATAATGAAGAGACTCTTTGGATGCTTCAGGAGATGGAAATTTCCTAATATTGCCAGTCAAAAGGCATTGTTCAGTTATTCTGTCTCTCTTTTAAGGGATTCTTTTGTGGTAAAAAAAGGCAAGGCAGAAGCAGTGAAAACAAAAAAGGTTGAAAATAATATATGCAGCATGCCTCATTACAGAATGACTGCACAATAAATGCTCATATAAGTCATATGTTTATATCCTCTTGATAATTTTGGACTGGCCCAAAGACAATTTTTGCACCTCCCCAGAAGAGGACTTAGGTATGGGGTATCCACCATTATGAGTAGGATGGAAGTAGTAAAAAGGAAAAGGAGATTCCATCCTCAGTGCAGTATTTGTGCTACTGGTTAAATGAAAAAGGGTGTGAAGCAAGACCTTAACCTCCAAGAGAACCTGTTCACCATTACAAGTTAATGTGCTGAAAACCTGAAATATCTTCAGGGTTACTTCTGCCTATATTTTTTTATGCAAGTATCTTGGAACTCTTATAACAAAATGACTGGCAGGCAATGAGTCAAGCAGAGATCCAGCCTGCCTTCATAAAGCAGAAAAAGGAAAACAGATTCAAGTGAATACTTTTTGAGGTAGTTTGAGACTTACTTGGATTTATTAAGATTTATATGTGATTTTTTATTTTAAATCAAAAACAGTGTTTATGATAAAACCAGGCACTGTTTTATGTAAGCAGTTGCTTGAAATTATTTGCCTTTGCTGAGATCCCTTTGTGGAGAGCCAGCATGGGGCAGTGGTTTTAATGCTGGACTCTGGGAAACCAGGATTCAAATCCCCACTGGGCCATGGAAACCCATTGGCTGACTTGGGGCAAGTGACACTTGCTCAGTCTTAAGAGGAAGGCAGTATCATGCTCTCTCCGAACAAATCTTGCTGTGATAGGTTTGCCCTAGGGTCACTGTTAAGTCGGAAACAACTTGAAGACACACAAGAAGATCCCTTTATTGTGCGTCACTTTGGAGAGAATATTGTGATAAGATCATTAGTCTATAATACATAAAAGGCACACTGGAAATAGAAAATGGTTACAGAAGCACCCCAACATTTGCTACCTTGGGGCCCACCAAGTTGTCTAATTTTTAAAAAGCACTATCTAAGCACCATGCAGCCATTAATTTCCTGATAAATATGAAGAAGCATTTTCTCTTTTTCTTGTTTGATCTTTTATAAACCTATTAGAAATCACTAACACTCTTCTAGAATTAGCAGCAGCAGTGCCCATTGGCATTTCTATGAACTTAATGGTAATTTGGTTCACCTTGTTTTATTGGTATGGAATGAAAAGACAGGTTGCCTACCTGTAACTGGAGTTCTTCAAGTCTGTGAACTCACACAAATGGGTTTATCTGCACCTGCGCAGTGCACATTTCAGAATCTTCTAGAGCCCTAGAACTAGCATTTTGGAAGTAACCTTCCCCCTCCCTGAGGCTATATAAGGTGACTTTCTGCCAAAGTCCCCAGTTTCATGGCTGCCAAAGGCAGCAGCCAACGACCAAAGGACATAGCAGGACATGAAGGGAGGCAGCATGGGGTTGTGTGAATTCACAGACGACCACTTGAAGAACTCCAGTTACAGGTAGGCAACCTGTCCTTCTTTGTGGTCTCTGTGACTCACACAAATGGGAGACTAGCAAGCTATGCACCATAGGAAGCAGGAGTGCCATGCTACAAAGAAAAACAGAACTGCTCTCCCAAAAACTGTCTCTAGTGGCTCTATTATCCACCCTGTAGTGTGAGATGAAAGTAGATGGCTGAAACTGAGTGGCAGCCCTGCAGCTTTCATGCAGGGGTGCTTCTCGTAGAAAGGTGGTTGATGCAGCCATAGCCCCGGTGGAGTGGCTTCTCAGTTGCACAGGGGGCTAACTGCCACCCAGTTCATAGAGAAGTCTGATGGTTGAGGCCACCCACTGGGAAAGTCTCTGTGCTGAAACAGGAAGTCCCTCCTTGGTGAAGGAATCACAGAGGGAAAGTCTTTGAGAGTTTCTTAACTCACCAGTGTGCTGCACATAGAATTAGAGGGCATGGCAGACATCTAAGCAGTGCAGGTTGTGTTCCAGTTCTGAAGATGAATTCTGCATAAAAGCAGGGAGGACTATGTCCAGGTTAAGGTGGAATGATGACACAACCTTGGAGAAGAATGAGATGTCAGGCTTGAGCACCAGCTTTTCCTTGTGAAAGCATAGGTAAGGCTGATCACAGAGGATGCAAAGCTCACCTGCACACCTGGCTGAGGTGATGGTGACAAGGAAAGCAGTTTTCCAAGACAAAAGCCTGATGTCACATGTGGCCACAGACTTGAAGGGCTGCTTTGAAAGTTGTGAAAGGATAACTCTAAACTCCAGTTGGAGGTTGGAGGCAGGACCAGAGAGTGCAAGTGTCAAGGTCAGAGACCCAGGCAGTGAGCCAGCCCAGAGAAGGGAGTGGGAGAGCTAGCAGAGTCCTGCTGGGAGGAGTCAAGCAAGCACTTACTCAAAGGAAGACCATTTACCTAAGCCAGAGCGACAAGCGAAAGCCATAGTCAGAGATCCAGCCAAAGTAGCAGGTGCTGGAAGCAAGGAACAGGCAAGGGGAGGGCTTGTAAGAAGTTTGCCACAAGCAAAGGAAGGCTTGCAGGCAGGCAGGCAGGCAGTTATATAGCCCAATGCACAGGTGTGGCTAGTCACTGCTTCTTGAACTTAATCAAGGAAGCCTCCCTTTGCTCAGCTCTTTTGAGTCTCTGCCTTGTTTGTGGGCTGATTGGCACAGGCTCCAAACCTTCTTCAGAATCGGATCCCTGTTGCCCTAAAGGAGCAGGCAGAGGAACGTCCAAGTCTGCTTGGTCCACGGCAGCAGGGGGAGCTCTTGAGCTGCAGGACTCATCTCCAGCCAGGGCAACAGGGACCAACAGCTGCTGCTTGTCATCTCCACCTTGAGCAACGGGGACCAACAGCTGCTGCCTCTGACAGGGGCTTCAGTTATCACAGTAAGTTCTTATAGCCCTGAGGAAGCTTCTCACTAGAGGGTTCAGGAAGCAGGGTGGTTTACCAAGCCTTTTGACATGCCATGACACTGCTGAGAGGTAGCAACAGATGGAGGATAACAACAGGGTTTTGTCTGCTGGTGAAGAAAGGAACTCCAGCAAATGTACTGAAGGACTGTACTGTCTTGCAAGTACTGAAGAAATGTGCTCCATTTATAGGAGTAGGAATGCCTCAATGACATGTCTGACAGATTGTGGGAGGGCTGCTAGTGGAGTAGGTTCCATGCTGTCAGCTTGAGTTTGGAGATGTCTGGATGCCAAACAATGCTGTCATGAATGGTAAATAGGTTCAGTTTGAGTGAAAACCTCCCATACCAATGTTTGGACAGCTCAAGAAGTCGGGTGAAACAAGGCTGTCTGAGCCACCAAGAAATGATGAGAATTGCTCTGGCACTGTCCTGTCATATCTTTGCTATCATCTTGGTTATAAGTGGGAAGGGTGGAAAAATGTACACTACTGGTCCTTTCCAATGGAAGAGGAATGTGGCTCCGAGTGAGCCTTCATAGACTCTGGTCTTGAACAGAAGGTTGGGCACTGCTTGTTTGTTGGAGATGCAAAGATGTCTATTGATGGAGTCTCCCAAATGGAGAAGATTTTCTTCAGGATGCCTGTGTGTAATTTCCACTCATGGCATGCTAGCACGGTGCAGCTCAGCATGTCTGCTAAGGTGTTCTGGTTGCCTGGAAGGTGAACTGCAATTGGAAAGATGTCTCTTGGTATGCATCAGTCCCAGAACTGGAGCCTCTGGCAGTGAAAGGTGGAGAAGCAAGTACTGCCCTTCTTGTTGAGCTAGTACATGACAGTGGTGTTGTCTGTCTGTACTTGCACCACCCTGCCTCAAAGTTGATCACCAAAGGCTGCAAGGGCTTCATCACCACCAGGAATTCTGGGGTGTTGATGTGTAGAGTCTTATCGGTGGTTGACTATCGACCCCTTACAATAAGACTGTCAGGGTTGGGCTCCCCAGCTGTCCATAGAGGCATTCATCATTACCAAGGTCGAAGGTGGAGGATGAAATGGCATGCCTGTCAGAATGTTCTGATGAGACTGCCACCAGACTAGGAACAGAGCTATGTTGGAGTTACAACTTTTACAAGACTTACAACTTTAGTTGTTATGGAGTTAATTGGCCTATTGGTGTTATAGAGGTCCTTCACCTGCTACTGTTATTGGAAGCAGTTGTAAAGGCTCTATAAGAGTAGCATTCTCTTAGTGAATACTCACTTCCTGATTTGCTCTGACCTGCTGTTGCTGCAGTTTGTATCATATCCTGCTTCATTGTGGTATTGTATTATACTTTGATATATTTTGTATTTGTATTTTAACTTGCCAAACTTGCTTATGTTCTCTTTTAACCCTTTGTATATTAAGAACCTATATGCTATTTTTATCTTTTAACTAGAATATATAAAAGACTATTTCTCTTACCCTATTTTATCTTCTGAATTTCCTTTTATTTCCAACAAGCTACTGGAACCGACAGCCATGGAGACTGACTGCGACAGAGAGGGTGAAAGTTCTTCAGGAAGCAAGCTTGTAGAGGTCTCATGCAGAGTGTGGTGGAAGCCATGAGACCGAGAAGTACCTGTAGAGCATTTCAAGGCCATGGCTAGAAGTTGCTGCCAGCGCTGTAGTGGGAGGAAGGCAGACTGACTGAGAGAGTGGAGAATAGCCCCTATGAATTTGATCTTCTGAGATGGGATCAGGTGGGACTTCTTGTAATTGATCATTAGTCCCAAGGAGTTCAGGAGGTTGACGGTGGTATCGATTTCTCAGAGCAGATGCTCTCAAGACCAAGACTATCAACCAGTCATCTATGTATGAAAAGAGGACAATGCCACGTTGCCAAAGTGCTGCTGCTACTACTGCCAACATTTTGTGAATACCCTTGGAGCTGTGCTGAATCCAAAGGGTAGTACTTGAAACATGTATGCTCTTCCGCCTCCTAGGAAGGGTAGGAACTGTCTGTGTTTGGGCCTGATTGACACATAAAAGTAGGCATCCTTGAGATCGAGAGTTGTGAACAAGTCTCCTTTTTTTAACAGGGGGAGAATGCTTGCCAAGGTCACCATTTGGAACTGACAAGGCTTGATGTAGTAGTTCACTCCTCTGAGTTCCAGGATAGGTCTCAGACCCCCATCTTTCCTCGATACCAGAAAGTACTGAGAGGGGAAACTGCTCCATAGAGCCAACAATGGGACCAATTCTATGGCTCCTTTTAACAGCAGAGTTTCAATCTCATTTGGGACTCAAAGACTGGTGAGTAGACCAGATGCAGCTGACGGGGAAGCCTCCAAAAGTCTATGGCATACCTTCTGCCAGTAATGTCCAGCACCCAGTAATATCCAGCACCCAAGTGTCAGTCATGATAGAGGACCAAGCCTAGTGGTATTTGCTCAACCTGTCCCCAAAGGAACAAGGAGAGAGGCTTGGCACCAACATCGATGTAATAGGAACTGAGAAAGCGAATACAATATTGATGATGGTGTCTATGATGGAAACACTTGATGATACAAAGATGGCAGAAGCAGTATCAGCAGATGTGGTATCATCCTTGAAACTGTCAAACATGATGCTTTGAAGAGCCAGGCTGCTTCTTTTTTGCATTGAGTGCTGCGGTATCAAGAAGCAGGGAAATGATGTGAGGCGGATTGTTATGTCATAGATTGAGAGGATCTTTGAGCGGTGCGTGTTGGACTGAAACTCATTGAGACAATTGACAGTAACGACAACAGCAGTAGTGATAGGCATGCTGCTGAGGCTGAATACCATATTTCTTCACCATGATTCTCATCTTTTGAGTGTGCTCAAGATGGTCATCTGTAGCGAAACTGAACAGTCTGGCAGAGTTGAATGGAAGGTCTTCTACAGTTGCTCTAGCTTGTTGAGAGAGACCTGAAAATTGTAGCCAAGTATGTAATTGGAGGCACACCACACCAGCAAAGGCTCTACCAGAGCAGCCTACAATATGGCGAGCTGTCACGATCTGCTGTACTGAGGCAATGGGCCTCACCACAGAATATGTTGGCCACCCATCTGTCGTCTTTAGGAAGCCGGTCAAGGAAGACCTTAGTCTTGTCTCATAGGAACTGGTGATAAGCGGCCATACAGGCACTGTAGTTAGCGATACGAAAAAGCAGGCAGCATTTGAGTAGAGCTTTCTTCCTAAGCCATCCAGCTTCTTGCCCTTGCTGTCTGCTGGGGTGGAGTGAAGATTCTGTGATGTCTTGACTTGAGCCGCATCAACTATAATTGAGTTGGGCTTAGCATGTTGAGTCAGCCATTCAGCTCCCAATTCAACTGCCTTGCAGAGAGAGTCCAGCTTCTTTGGAGTGGAAAACACCAAGGATGAAGAATCCTATGTCTTTTTAAAGATATGTAGTATAATGGAAGTTGAGGTAACAATGCCAGGGTAGGGGCTTGATCCTGCAATCCCTGAAAATTCAGGTCCTGGACATTCTCCCTTTGATGTTCAGTTTGAAAATTTAAGAACTTTGCCATTCTCAACATTTGATCAGAGAAAAGGTGCATGTCATCTGTGGGAGAGATGAGCTCCCCCTGAGGTATAGATACGTCTAGGACTTTGGGCTTAGGCTCACCAATGGACTCTTGTAATGAGGAAGAGAAAAATGTAGAAGAAGATTGAGAGCGGGGAAAAAGAATTTCTGGAGTAGTGTGGACAGTCAAAGATTGAGAGGATTCTGCTGGTACCTCCACTGACCCAGTCATAGCAGAAGACTGTGTCAAAGTTTGAATGGGAGCAGAAGCTTCCTGGTGCCTTCTCTTTGGAGGAGGTCTCAATGCCAGAGAATGGGATGATGCAGAAGGTGAGCAATGGTATCAAGAAGAGTGTGCTCAATGTTAAGGAGATTATTCTACCTCATAGTGTTGGTGGCCGTGATGATGCCGCTGATGTAGTTCACAGTAACTGTCAGATGAGACCGAGTAGTCCTCAGATTCAGAAGGAGAGTATCTAATAGGTATGGCACGAATGAGGTCAAGAAGACTGGCTATAGTAAGAACAGTCACTTTGAAATCATCTCTCACTCAGAGACCAATGGCATTGACATTGGGTCCTAGAAAATGATACCGACCTCAACTGGGATCTAGAACATGGCCTCTTGTGACATCAAGGATGGGGAGGTGGAGGTGGAGGAGGAGGAGGAGGAGGAGGAGGGTGGGTTTTGTGCCATGTTTCTTCAGCAGGAAATTCCTGAGATGGAGACTTGGAGCCTGAGGGAGACACCCCTTGACTGTTGTGGGGAGGCTCATCCTGAAAGTGGGGGCAAAGCTCATCTTGAAGGTGAAAACTTGATAATCTCCCTGTTAGAACTGGCCCTGGTATCTAACAAACCCGGCAAGGGGACTGCCCCTTGTTCAAGTGACCGTGCTGGGTGACTGTGGAGGATTCTCTAGGCCTTAAGTCAAGCATCTCTGTTCCTTCTGGTTTGCGGTGTAAATACCTGGTAATGGGGGAAACTACCCACACTATGGGTTTCTCTCAGGCAGAGAAGACACCTTAAGTGTCCATCCCTATCAGGGATCTTTCCACCACAAGTCAAGCAGCATTTGAAGAACGTAGCTGATGCCATAAACCAGATACATGAAGCTGACAGGGAAAAGATGAGCAAAGTGTTGAAGCCAAAGTCTAACCAGAAGAGAAAATTGATGCCAAAAATGCAAGAAAAACTGTAAACCAGAAACCATTAGCCAAAATCAGTACCGATGGATGAAAGAGAAACGAAGAAGGCTCCTAATAGTGCTGCTGTCGCGGTGAACAAAAAGGAACTGGGGACCTTATAGCCTCAGGGGCAGGGTTACTGCTGCAATGCTAGTTATACAGCTGTAGAAGGTCCCAAAAGGCACAGGTGCAGATTACCCATTTGATAAGGCACAGAGACCAGAAAGAACTGTATAATCTTAATCTTATTCATTATTGCCTGTAATAATATGCATATTGATTTCAAACAGCTGCTTGGGTGGATGGCCAAAAGTCTTATACATTGGTTTCCCATCAGACCTATGGGCAAATAATACATTGAGAATAAGAAGTTGTACTTTTATAAGGGTTTTTTTCCCCAGCAGTGACTTAGTGCATGTTTCTGGGTCTCTGCTGTAGCACTTCTTTGTTCATCTTTATTTATATCTTTTCAATTACATTTGATTGCTTATTCTGAGTCTCCTGCTCATATTTTCATCCAATAAAAGAAAACATCAAATATAGCCAATGAACAGTTTATAAAACTTAAAGTGATAAAAATATGTTTGCACTTGGCACTTCTACTGATTAATAATATATGTTATGTGATCCTGAGTATGTGTGGTGGGTCTATGTTACCTCCAACATTTCAAGAATATTGGCTAAAGTCTGTCACTGCTGCAACTGTTCCTGGTTCCTGACTTCCTGATCATTCTGAAGATGGGTTGTGGGAAGTGAAGGCTTATGGTACTGCGGAGTTCTTCAATGGTTTGCAGACCAATGTGGCCAATGGTGATGTGGGAACGACAGTGCTGTACCATTTTGACCACTCTGCACGAAGAAGGATAACCAGAAACTGGCCAGTGAATACTGTGGATCATTCTTCTTTTCTATCTTCACCCTAAAAATTTAGTTCCTAACAGTGCTAAAGGGAAGTATCCATGCAGTGGAAAGATACTTTCAGTGAAGGCAAATCCACAATACCACACTTGGCTGGACTATGTAAAAACAGCAATTTGTTCATTTAGTTATCTCAGTTTCTTTCATCTTCTTAGATCCCCTTGACATATATGACTGAGAACTCACATTTCTCCATGATGTAAAATATCATGGGGTGCAAGAATTAACTGGTAGCAATCAACAGTATATATCAACACTGGAAAAGTGTCTTAAAGTGCCATCATTTTTAAAACATACCGTAAGGTACACAAAAAGCTCACAGTTTTATGCACACTTTTGTAGGGGATATTGTCCAATTGGTTTTGAGAGGGGATCTTTTAAGTGGACATGTATGCACTTATATGAAGACACTTTAGTGTGAAGCAGGTCTCAAATACAGCTAAAAAAATGTGAACTCCTCACAGTGGAACAAATTATCCAATTCACTTAAATCTTTTTTAAAAGTATAGTTGTAGGTAGTTGCATTTTGTAGTTACTTCTGTTAATTCAACTGAGACAAGCTGATAAAGATATCCCGACTTAAGAATTTTATCCAATATATTCTTACATCATTTCCTCTTGTGGATTGAATGATAATTTAGTAAAACTGGGTCATAGCACACTGAGGAAGAACTGGGCCATAGAATATTTACTTTCTGGTTCACAACACAAATCCTTATCCAAAACTTATGCAATGTTTATCACCATCACCCCATTTTCCCACAGCTTTACAGTTATATTTCACTGCAACCCACAACACAGGCCAGATGTGGCCCCAGATTGTGTATCTATAGGTTTGTAGCATTAAATTTTTTGTCTTCACTGCTTCTTATGCAACATATTTTTTTCATTACTTAATAGCACACTGGCTGGCTAATGCTTATATGCCTCCTATTTTGTGCCATATATACTCATTAGTACAGATATTTGCTTTTCAAGTTGTGTCTATTTCCTGACAATTATAAAAATTCAAATGATATTCAGAAAACATGATTTATAGTTAAACAAAATTCTATTCACTTATCACAAATGGGATTTGAAGGACTGGAATCATATTTACATATTTATATGATGCAACAAATGAGAAAATGAAGTAAGCAAGATGTTCATCCCACATTCCAGAAGGCCTATATATGATCAGAGACTGGATATGGGATTAAAAGCATAAGAACAGCTTCCTGTCAAATATTTTGTATTTCCTAGTATACATATATATGTTAGTTTTAAAATATACAATAATTCACCCCAATGGTTACATAGATTTAAGCTGCAGCTATTTTGCTCATTTATGGCATAAATGAATAACAGTACAGAATCATTATGGAAATGGCATGCCTATTTTTTCCTCATTTTGATTGCTGTTGCCAACTAATACTGCTTGATTAAAACAAGAGAAAAAGAAAGCACCATTCTTGTTTAAATAAGTTTTAAATGTACAATGATTCCCCACCAAACTGTAAAGCTGTTTGAAAGAATAAAGCTCATCACACAGCTGTATCCCATTTCCACATCACAAATTCTCCCTCCGCTAACAAATGCAAGACAAAAGGAAAACACTGCCTATCTGATCAGATGTAAGCCAGAATCAGCACCAGCATTTATGCTGGTTGCTCCACTGCCAAATAATTATTTGATATTCAGAAATATAGTCTCCCTACAGAACTGAGAAAAGAGTTTATTTTTTAAAGTCTGCTCAGGTCTGGCGTGGACAACGTCCAGGAGGAGCAGGAATGTCCAGTATTCTACACCGATCTTCATATTCATCAGTATCTGTTGAGTCTTCATCCTCATCCATAACATACTCATTACGATTAGCTTCCTGAATACAAGAATCCAAAACACAGATTTAGACAAAAAATTTTTGCAAAACCATCTCAGTTAAATATTGCTCTAAATTATGCTTTCAGCCCATCTTAAAAAACCTGGGAACCACAGTAGAAGTTAAACACATTAACATTTTGCATTGTTTTAATTGGTGGTAATAAACCCAGCCTAGTTTTTCACAAATATATAATTCAGCATACAATCTGAGATTTGCCTGAATGCTGTTAACATCTTGCACAGTTATTCTATATGTTAGGAGCCCAGTTCTTGGTAGGGTACCAGCTTGGTGATCACACATGCACTTGACTATAGCATCTACAATTTTCCAGCCTATTGATTATGAAAGCTGTTGTCCAATACATCTGAAGGACACCAGGCTGAAAAAGGATGTTCTAATCAAGATGTGGTATATCTGTTTAAGAGTATACTAGACACGAATGCTCAAATGATGTGCTCTTTACAACAACCCAATGAATGTGCATGTGTGTATGTGCCTTCAAGTTACCTGCTGAGTTATGGCAACCCCATGAATTTCACAGGGTTTTCATAGGCAAGGAACCCAATGAATAGGTTACCCTTATTTTACAAAGAGGGAATTAAAACAGATAATTTATCACTCAGTAAGTAGTTCTTGACAGACAGATAGAATCCAAATCCATTCTTCTATGTACACTCTTCTTCAATGAAAACAGGACAAGATCTTGAAGAAGGTTCAATACACATATAAGGTGGTGATGTTGTTTCTGACCTACAGAAACAGAATCTGACCAACATTCATTGCTTCTATAAAAATCCCTGTATGACTGATTGTGCTTCTGCAATGACCCCAACATAATATGAAGCCTATACCTGATCATTTGTAGAGAACACTGTTGATAAGTTTTCAAAATAGTGGACACCAATATGACCATTTTTGCCAAAATAAAAAAAGGTGATTAATGAATTTTACTTCTATTCAAGTATAGGAGCTCACTTAATTATACTTACACATTTACCACTGTTTTCCAACTGTTACTGTTGTGTGCCTTTAAGCCAAACCCATCATGGGGTCACCCATGTGGCTTTCCATGGCCGAGTGCAGAATTGAATTCTGAAGAATTTCCTGAGGGGGAAATTGAACTCTGGCCTCCAAGGTCATAGTCCTGTGCTCAAACCACTATATCATGCTTGCTCTCTGTTCTATAATGCTTCAGCAATATCAAATTGCTAATGTATCTGCTGTAATTTAGGGTGGATTAAATTCTTTCCTTTATGAGTGTTACTCTTATATTCAGCTTTCTGAATTCTAAACCTTTTCAAGATCACTTCTAATTTTTTTTTCCTGGAAAAAACTCACAGAGAACCAGCAGCCAATGGCTTATGGACCAGTAGTAGTCCATGGACCACCACTTTTAGTAGCACTGTTTTATAGTGGCTACAAACATTATTTATCAGCCTTCCCCATTTTGCCCCCAGGATTAATGATGGCAAGCAAGTTAATACACACATTTCAGAAAATATAAGGTTCCTACTCATGTTAAAACTGCTAAAAACTGTTTCATCCATTTGATTCACAAAGCATATCCGTATTTATCCTAAAAAGAGAAAATGTAACAATTTACTCCAAAAAGGGTATCAGCAGTATGGGTAGAACATATGTGTAGAACAGTAATTTCAACTTACCATGCGTGCTAAAGATACTTTGAATGTTGGGCAAACCATATGAAATCTAGGAATGGTGACATTAAAAAACTTGTCTTTGTAATAAAGGCAATGGAATGTATAGTATCCTTCCATGTACCCAGAAGTAGTGGCAAATGTAGTACAGCTAGTGTATTCATAAACTCGACCAGGACTGATTATTGGAAATTCTCCTGTAGAAACAAAGTGAACAAAAGACTTCAATCTTTAGAACAAAAGCAATTCAATAAGGGCAGAATTACATGTTATAATAAAATAGACTGATTTAAAAAGTTCTTAAACAACTCACTATTATGTTGGGGGCGGGGAAATGTAGCCATGCACCCACACACCAGCCTGCAGATAAAAAATGCCCTGCAGATAGCATCTGCACAGGTCAGTAGGTAAGAAGGGATAACTGTAGGCAGAAATCACAGTGGGGCCTGATCTAGATTGGAGTCTAAAGCTGTTTTGTTTTGTTCTTTTAATAAAGTGACCATTTTTTAAAATGAAAACAATTAAATTTGTATTGCAAACAAACATTCCAATCCAAAAACACTTCCTCAAACAACAAAGTCTTGAAATATTCCTTACCTACTACTCCAGGACCTTGAACCTCTTCAACATCACCTTTGGCATTGGTTATTCTCCAGTACCGACTGTCTAACTGACAGGCTTTCTCTGGAAGTGCATCTTTGGACATCTCAATTCTAACAAATCACACAAAACTCATTTGAATGATATCTCACACAGCAAATCAACAACACAAAAATTCCTAAAATACATTCATAAAATACTGTTCAGCATTTCAAACTTTTTCTAGGGCCTTGGAGAAAGGATAGATAATTTGTTTGTAGAGGATGATTTAAAAAGCCAGCCTAGATGTGCCCTGCAATATTTGAAGAGGACAGGAGAGAAAATTTAAGAGAATGAAATAAAAAAATAAAAAATAAAAAATAGAAAAAAATGAAACAGCAGGCACTGCTATCAGGTTATAGAGTTCTTCACTGGTATAAACCAGTTTTTATATAAAGCACAACATTCCTAATACCAGGATGGTAGTGCAGAAGCACTTAGCTGCCAACACACATCTAAGTAATCTTCAACAAGAAGAAAATAGCAAGGTGATACCCAATAGCTGGCTGTGACACGTGCACAGCTTAATCAAATAAACAATAATTATTGGGGTAAAAAGCCACACTTTCCTCCTAAACAAGAACACTTTGACACAAGAGAAATTCAACAATCCAGCACAAGGAGCATTACTCTGAGGAGAAAGATCTATAAGGACCACAAAACAATACTGAGGAGAATTGTAAAAGCATAAGCCATTTCACTGCTTAGTGAAGGCTTGCACAAATCAGGTAACATTTCCTTCTCTTACTTTAAAACACTTACAGTTCTAAATACAACATTATCCTAGTGGCTGTCTGCAATGTAACTTCTTTCCATCATCTCCTGGCAGCCTCCTGTGCCTTATGAAAACCTGCTCCAGATTTTCTTCAGCACTGTGAACAGTTTGGACATCTGCTCGGAGTGCTTTGACTTTCTGTCCCTGCGGGGGTTGGACTCAATGGCCCTTGTGGTCTTTTCCAACTTTATGATTCTATGAAGTCCCCAAATCCTGCCGATAACATATTCATAAAACTACAAAGTTAGTTTAAATATTCCCACCTGATTCGGTAGGTGAAGAAATAATGAGGTGGATGTATTGAACTGAGTTCAGGCAAAAAAGATGTGGAGACTGAGACAGTTATATCTCCTGTTGTTGCTACACAGTCCTTATCATGAACATATCTAGAAATAGAAAGGAAATGCAGTGTCTTCATCAGATAATTCAAGGTAGGGATAAGAAATATGAGATTCTTTAGACACGCAAGTTCCTGCACAGTCAACAACAAGGAATATTGGGGGTATTCCAGTCCAACAACATTTTGAAGATCACATGATTGAAAATATACACTGGAATACAGACTAAGGTACCGTCTAGGACAATTTTCACATTACAATTTGAACATTGTTCAGTTCAAACCAAACTAGTATAAAATGCAACAATAAAACCACATCCTCTGCACCCAAAATCTCTATCCAACCTTTCTTGCTTCTCCCTTCACTATGGTTCCTGCTTGACTTCTTGTATGTGTGTGTCTATTAATTTCTAATAAAAATACTCTGTTTAAACTTTTAATTAGAGACCTACAGTTAGTACTGGTATACACAGGTGAAAAGATACTGCCATTAGCCCCCCTCTCACAGGACTCCTTTATTTCCCCCAATTTATAAGGAGATGCTGGCACTGCTGGTTGACCTCATGGTTCCCCACCTTTTGGGTTAACAAATTCATCTTTTGCACAGTCCTTTATACCTAGCTCTTACATATTATTAATAGTTGCCTTGAAGCAAGACAAAGAATTGGAATATAAGTTGGTTTAATAACCGGCAAGTGCCCAGATACATATTTTGTACCTGCTAATACCTTTTTGACTATGTCAGTTTTGTTTGAAAGAATGCAGGGCAAAAACATTCAGTGTACTCTTTCACTCTCAGATACCTGCTACAATATTATGAGCATTCTGATTCTAATTCTGATATATTTTGCTTAGTCTCAGTGGAAAACTATAGATCAAGTACTGTAGAATAAAAACTGTAATACCTGAAAATCTGGTCTCGGATAATGGGATAGCGACCTGTTATTACATTGTTTACATAGGAGGTGAACCATTCCAAATAGGAGCTACCTAAATGATGAAAAAGAGAAAGATTTTAAAAGATCATTCAGTTGATTAGAAGTTCTATACAAATACTATTTTTAAAAAATGAAACCTCCCTGGTGAAGTAGCAAACATGTATTATTTCCATATCTCATAACAAACGGTCTACCTGACAACAGGAGAGGAAATGGGACTACAATAGACAAGACAAGGCAAAGGTTTCTGTGGTTGCTTAAGAAAAATATCAAGTTTATAAATTAAAGAAAAAAGGAGAATGGTCCAATAAGAATTGGGTATGTTCTATTTCCTTCAAGAAACTGAGAAATAATGAGGAAAAGTGAATGTCAGTTGGAAGTGGGATGAAATAGACTTCTGTGGGATGAAAATTGGACTCCTTGAATCCCTAGTACTTTACAGTATCTATGAGTAGCGAAAAGCTCTGAATAGGGGAAACATGCTTGAGAGATACCAGCCTGAATATCTACTCCTCCTGTCTCGCATGAAGTAAACCTGGCGTAGATAATCACAAAACTTCCAGATGATCGGTACTGTCATTCAAACAACATCTGGATTGCCCCAGGTTAGTCATGGCTGCTGTAAATAATTTTCAAAGACACCTCTGTGTTCCTAATAACAATTAACCATAATTCCTGGCAGTGAACAAGCAGAGTGCTGGTACACTTCCACACTTTGCATACTGTTTGCATTTATTGTTGGCTTACAAATTCCATTTGTACATCATTATAAGCTATCAGTTCCTAGTTGTGTGCATGTGTGTGCGCGCGCGCATGTGCCTTTAAGTCACCTGTTGACTTATGGCAATCTCAAGGATTTCATAGGATTTTCTCTGGCAAAGAACACTCAGAGGTGGGTTTGCCCAGTTCCTTTCTCTGATATATAAATTACAGCAACTGGCATTCACTCATGGCCTTCCATCCAAGTACTAACCTTAGCTTCCAAGATCAGACAGGATCTGGTGCCTTTACGATATTTAGGCCTTCACTACCTAGTTAGACTTGTACTAACTAACTGCACAAAAAGTGTATGTCTATCTGACTGTGAGCACTAGCCTGCTTCTTATGTATAGGAATCCTGGCTTATCATTATGTGAGAATGCAGCCTGAAGTCATCCTCTTGGAAAATTTACTAGTACACTAAAAAGAATTTCCTCCTTTTCTAATTGCCCCTCTCAGACATATACTTACAGACAATTTCCCATCCTACACAGTATAAAGAAGAAGAGACAGGTAAAAGTGCCTGATATTAATTTTTTTTCCAGTTTAGGCTAGATTAGCAGCTTCAGCCTATCTATAAATCTCAGCAACCACCACTACAATCTATAGTACTAGACTGTAGTTTAGTGCTAGATGGGCATGAACCCATGCACCTAGAGTGGAAGCTCAAGATTCTTCCTAGGAAAGAATCAACACGCATTTAATCTCAATTACGACTAAATCTCCATAAAGACTGAGGCACCAAACTATGTTATGTCACATGTGTAATAAAGTAAGTTTATTTCTTATTAAACATAGGTATTTTAAAGCTAGTCAACAAAAATGTCAGCTTTCTCAAATATGGAATTTGGCATGTCCCATATCAGACTTTTGGCATGTCCCATATCTGGGATCAGATTTCAGGATGCCAAATAAGGGATGTCCTATATAAAACAGAAAACCAACTTCTATGTAATCCTTCCTGTGCATTACAAAGGAGATGAAGCCTTCAGCGCTTCAGTGCATGTGGTTACAGTTTAATGTACGGTTTGCCCTCCACTGCCCAAAAGATAAAATATAAAGTGAAATAGCACATCAAAACAAATGGTAGCAATCAGTAAAGGTCAAAACAAAATATCTTCTCTTGAATGTCCCTTCAAGTTCTAAAGTACTTTTACCTGTAATAAACATATCAATTGCAGAAGGACTGCGTGCCATTTGATCCTTTTAACAAAAAAACAAAAAAAAGATAGTTATTTATATTATATGTTTTTTTCAAGACACACAACCTGCACTATCAAGTATTCAGCTTTCTATGAAGATTCTGCAGATGAATTTTAGACCTGGCTTCTCCAACAACAGCAATAAAAGAGCAGAATTACTAGGATCATTTCTATGACTCAGTTTATATTCCAAACTAAAGTTTGTGAACACTTCAAGAACAAACCCAAGTTTGAAAATATAGCTTAATTTTGTTATACTTCTAGTGTCATGCAAAAGCATATTATGAAGCCATTTGGAACAGTAAATCATTTTTAAAACCACTTTTTCTACAGAAAAATAGATGGAGAGAGATTCTTATCCAAAATAAACCATGACATTCCATCTCCTTAGAATAAAATCTATCTTTCTATGATAAGATTTACTGTGTAGTAAGAAACACAAGATCCTCATATCTAAATTTAGAATTTATCACTGAGTTTTGAATATTATGGTAGCTTTGCAACCATCTTCAGAATGTTAAATATTAGCTCCAAAATTAAAAGATTACTAAAGGAAGAAAACTAAGGCCTTGGTATTGCACAGATGAAAAAGGTTACACTACATTATGTTCAGGAAATGGAAGCCTGATTGCCAGGCCAAAAGAAATGATTTTGTAAACTGAAAGAAAAGTGTCCTTGTACAAATCCCACAATTTTAAAGGGTCCAAAATCAGGTGGGTAAGCAGGATAATTTGCCTGTTTATTTGCACATTTGAATATGTGGTTTTAAAAGAATAAACTACTGGAAATATAGCTTACTGAAACGTTTGAATCATAAAAGAGACATGATGTACTACTATTAAATCTACTATTTAAAAGAAAAAAATATCTTAAGAGTTTGTAAGAACATCCTAAAATGCACCAGCCAAGGTTGTACTATACGTACTACCACCAACAATAAGGTATTATTGTGCTATTGTTGGTGTTTTCTAATAGCATTGCTAAACAATACTGTACTATCATTTCATTGTGTAAGCTACAGAACAGATAAGTTCTTCTGTAGATCTCTTAAACCAGCAAAGGGATTTTCAATAGACTACAGACTGGGTGAAAGATAATGCAATCAATATATCATTAAATACTTTCAAGAATGGGAATTCTTGAAAAATCAAGGAAAACCCGTAATTATATCATTATGTATGAAAGACCTGAAGATAAGTATCTGGGCAGCTTAATAAGTGAGCACAATCTTATTTCAACTAGCAGCCCTGCTACCTTTTTGTCAGTGGATATGTGGACTCTGGTGTGTGAAGTTTTCTTGCAATCAAATTAATCTTCTACTTCTGTCACAGTAATTACAGCCATTTATACTATTTCAAGCTTTACTATTCCACTTCTTCAGTTAGACTATCTGAACATTCCTGTGACCATTGGCCATTGATGGGAAAGGGGCTCACAGATGAAAAACAACGGACTTGAAATAGTCTACACAGGGAGTCATGTTGTGCCTAACATATATTGCATCAATTGCATTTACTGAAGCAGGTGAGCATCATTAGTGTTGTCTAAAGGATCTATTTAGAAGTCTTTCTTACTGGACATTGGTAGAAGATCTCATAACAATTGCGACCCTCCACGCTCTCCAAAGCCATGTACTGACTCAATCCAGTATGAATGCAAAAAGTTAAGGGGAGGCATTGTTTCAGCCCTTGCCGCTGCTGAAAGCCACCCGCTGCTGTGTCAATGTCCAACAAATCCTCAGAACGATAGTGATTGGAAAGCGCCATGCTTCCCATCAACCTTTGTACCAACAAAAAGAAGAAAAAGAAGAAAAACTTGTAAGAAAAGTAGTACTAATAATTTAAAAGACACAGTTAGAAGTATATATATCCTTACACAGGCAGAAAGTATCCAACTGCTGAACAACTACAGTTAATTTCTTACCCTGGAACAACTAGCTTTTGTCCATTATGGATCCGAAATGAACATCGATAATCATCAGGAAGTTTGCAACCAATTTGTGCCTCCACTGCATCCAAATCTTCCTCCCGTACACTCTCTGTGAACAGTCAGAAACTTCACATTTTAGCAGACATCAGACGACATAGACAATGCATACTATACAGAGCAATTGAAGGCCCAACCTTAAACTCTTGTCCAAGCCCCATTTATATCAGCATATGTGACAACAGGTATATGGACTCATCTGTCTCTCTCAGAATGTCTCTCACAGTTTACTTCTTCTGAAATCAGTATTAATACTTACATAAGAAACAGTGTACACAGAAAGTGTAACATTTGAGTGGCCAAATGAATGCTTTTGTTTCCAACATTTTATATTAAGATTTATGTACCCAGAATAAGTAGGCTTCTTTCAAAGATAACAGAATCAAAAGCCTATTGTTATTCTGAGCCACAGATAATAATTTAACAGTAATGCACTATGTTAAGGACAGAAATTCTAACTGATAGCCTGTGAGCTGGACCTAAACTCTGGAATAATTCTGCCTAATCCCTGCTACCAAAATTTGGCAAAAGAAGAGATGACCAATAATATAACTCAGGAGATAAAAAATTATTTTCAAGACCTGTATAATCAAAATTACATACTTTTTACAATGCAGTTCTAAATATCTACTGAAAAGTAAATTCCAATCAGGCCAACAGTATTTATTTGGAAATGTAGGTACAGAATTGGGCCATAACCTTATAAACACATGAGAGATCTTATGTACCTAATGTCCCCACCAGTGACAGTTAAATCACTATCTTGAACATAAGATGCTACATCCATACTATGAACCTTTAGTAATACTGAGACATTGCTTTGCTCAGGTTCAAGTTAACTGTAATTAATGGTTCTGAGTGGCACTTACCAGAAGAAGAAAACAAAATGAAGCTCTGGGCTAAATCCACTGTTAATCCCAACTAGAGCAGACCCACTGAATGAATGGAACTTGTTATATCAGCACTTTTGTAAATTTCACTGTTTACACAGGCTTACTCTAGTTGGGATTAACAAATGGAGTTGGGACTCTAAGATCAGCTGTTGAAACATGAAGGAATGATAAAATATAAATGATGGCGCATGTTGCAATTATTTTATTTGCTGTAAATATATTTCTTTAGTACCACAATAAACCTATTAAAAAGCTTGAATGTGTTTGTTTAATCACAAGAAAGAAGTCAGGAAAAGGGCAGGATTGCCCCTTTACTTGGAGTGGGATCATTTGAAGAGCCAATTCTGAGGAGAAATGAGCAGTAAGATTACAGAAGGTTTAAAATTCTGTGCAAGGTGAAGCGGCACAGTTTCCTGTCAGACTTTGTCTCAAGAAGTTTAGCAATATTTTGCAAGCATCTCTGAACTTCATATGTGAGAAAGATTTTCCCTTCCTTTCTCTAGAGCTCTTTGACTCTTCCAGAGCTACATACAGTGAAAAGCAGCAAGACCTCAGGGTAATCCTCACACTAAGAAACATGTTTAGGGACACAAAAAATATGTACCCATTGGCTGCTAATCCAGCTGCTCACTGCTCTGGACAGATCACGCATTGAGGTGTGAGGGAAGAATATCTCAGCCAACCATTTCCCAAATTGTGCAAAACTGAAATTTACTGACAAGTACCACTTCTAATCCAGGTGAGAAATATTGCCAGAAGCTAGAACAAAGACAAACAGTATAGGACTACAAAATCACTCCAAAATGCAACCATTCATGAAAAATGTTGAGTTCCTTCCCTTAATATTTGAAGGAGATGTTAATTTCAGGTAAAAGAGCTACTGTACAAACCCAGCCATTATAAGTTAGCTGCCATGTGAATGCCAATAAAAATTCTAGGCAAAATCAATCACCGTGCTGTCTTGAAGTTGACAATTAAACATATGGCATTTCTCAAAAGAAGTACACCTATTAATCAAGGTGCAAATGTTTGTTTCTCTTTTTTTTCTCTGTTTCTAGACTATTATATTAAATCAAAAATCCAACTCTATACAATTTCTATTATTGCACATGACAGAATGAAAAAAGGACAGAACTCTTGTTTGCTCAACAATCTAACAGAACAAAGGAAGTATCAAACACTAAGGAACAGAAAGAATATTAAATACATTTTTAGATTTTTTTTAACAATATTTAATAGCTTAGGGTCGTCACAAACCTTTCCACTTGGGTTTACATACAAAATGGATAAAATTTTCATTCAAAAAGAATAATATTTTGCAGTCTTGAAAGATGCCAAATATATAAACAATACCTTTCAAAGAAGTAATCATCCGAGGACAGCGTTGCAACAAGTATTTTTCCAAATCATCCCAAGCTTTTTTAAGTGTAGCGTAATACTGAATATATCTCCCTAAATCAGCATAAAAATCTAAAAAGATTGCTTTCCAGCCCTTATTTCTGCTGGATTTCTCATCTCTAAAAAAGAAAGAAACACATATATCATTTGCAGAAGTACCAAGCAGCAATGAAAAGCATCATCTCCATGCATTTTTGTACTTTATGTGTCCCGATTTAACCCATTTTCATTTTATGGGAAAACTGTTTATCATATTTTTCTAGAATAAGCACACATGCACATGTGTTCTCACATGCGTACAATTAAAAATTAAATATACTACTCTTATTGAGCAGAAAAATTTATTAAACCTTCACCTCCTCACTTTAAAAAAAAACAGCTGAATGTTTTTAGATAAAAAAAACTGCTGACGCTATTGTTGAGACATTCTTTTGGACTCATAGTCTTGCTGTATGCTTAAAATAATGAATATAATAAAAAAACCCTAGTCTTTCGAAGTGCAGATGGTTGTATCACAGAGCGGAACAAGTTCATATTAAAGAAAAAAGAACAAGGACAGTGTTAAACTATTCATTTCTAAGAGAGTACTTTCTAGCAGAGTGTTAGTACAGCCTTATTTAGATATGTAAATATGACTATCTAGATACTTAAAATTTTATTAATATTTCAAAACTTTATGAAACTGAGATGTAACCCTAAACTGCCTTATAAAACAATCTGTTTAGTGTGTATATATGAGATGCTAGATCCTCATTAAAATCGATGGGACAGTGATACTGATTCATTTTTCACAGAAATATCCCTACATACCCCTAGCCACTTTGAGTTCTCTTGAGAAGAAAAGCAGGGTAGAATAAAGATGATGATGATGATGATGATGATACAACTTAGACAAACTGAGCTACACCTACAGCAAAGTCATTGCTGGCAAAAGACTCAGCACAATACTATTCTTGGAGAATACATGGTATCCTGTTGGAGTGATGGCTGGTGCACTGGTTAAACAGTTGGTTAAATTACTATTACTTCTGCTTTTAACTCAAGAAATGTTGGGATATCTTTCTGGGAAAATATGTATTTTTGTTGAAAAGTGTAAATTAACCAGGAAAAAAAAATCACTAAAAGAAGTATGCGAATAGATAATTCACTATGTCTCCCCTATGGAATGACTAGTATACACAATTTCACTTACCTGTGTTGAAATGCAGTTTGAAAATATTAATTTGCATCTTTTTTTTGACCACATATTGTTGCTAATTTTTATGTTTTCACCAGTTGTGCACTGGCTTTGGACTTCAAATAATGGCTACAAAGCCTTCTTTCTCTTAGATTCCCAATTTCTGTCCAGTTGTGGGCCTCCTCTGCCGAGCTGTATACTTGTCTCAATATCTACATTATTCATTGCATTGAAAAAAATAGCATTTGCTATTATCTGCATTTTTCATTACCCATGTTAAGTCCGGGAACATATCCCCCCCCCGGATATCGGGGACCTACTGTAAAAGTCATGTTCTCATTGTGGGGAGGACTGTGGATCAGGTGACTTTACGCTGCCATCTAGTGTTAGCTATTGACCAACAACTTTGAAGAGTCTACTCTCCCTTCCCATTTTATCTTTAACTCAGGCCTTCTAACAGAGGCTACCTTCAAACTGAGAATCATTCTCCATAAAGTAAGGCATATGACCAAGTTAACACAAGTGAAAGATCTTTTGGATCTTTTCACAAACATTATTAGCCATACTTACTCAGTCAGAAGCCAGTATTTCTTACAGTGCCTCCTCCACAGTGGATCATGACTTGAAAGCTGATTTAATCTACGACTTACATAGCAGCAGCTGTAAATACAAATTACACCATGAATAATGAAGTTTCAAGAATCAAAATGAAAAATTTGGAAGGTTAAAACTGATACATCATTTTACACAGACCTAGAATATTAATTTCTCGAAATGAATTCATGCTCTAACTTAGTAGCGCCACATCATGCATCATCTAGGCAGCTCAAACTTTTATAAATGATATAATTTGATACTTATGAATGAATTGTGTGAGCACAGTTATGCCAGCTTAGGTATGGTCTCATAAATGGACTTTGAAGACTTTACTCTAGAACAGTGGTTCTCAACCTGGGGGTCGGGACCCCTTTGGGGGTCGAACGACCATTTCACAGGGTTCGCCGCTCCTCAATCCTGCCCCCCTCTTTTAAAAGAAGGTGGTTTCACAGCCAATGGGAGCAGTGCTTCTGAGACCCCTGCACTGGGATTCCATAGGATGGTGAAAGTGGAATAATAGTGCTATAACAGTCTAGTGCAGAAATAGCCAGGATGACTTTCTCCTCTCGCTTTTGTTGTGCGTGGACCCTTGGCGCTTGCCACGTGCACGTGTTGTGTTCTTCGCCCTGACTGTCTTTGCATTCCTCACTTTTCGTATGTTCAGCATCCGCACTCCCTTGGAGGGAGGGAGGGAGGGAGGGAGGGAGCGAGGGAGGGAAACAAAACGCATCTGCTTATGCCGCTGCCAGCTTTCCTCTCTCCCTGACCTTTCCTCCCTTCGCCTCGTGTAAAATGTGGGCTGTTTCGGCATTGCCTTTGGGAGTGACTGGCTTTTTGAACTGTGGAAACCCAACATTCAGAACTAGAACTACTGCCTTAATTCTGGCATTGATGGACGCTTTCTGTGCTTAAAAAAAGGGGGAGGGTTACCAGTTTTTAGGCATTAGAAGTCTATCCAGAGCAGTGATTTAGGGAAGTGTTTTCCAATCTATTTGATGTTGGAAATAACTAACTAAATAAATAAATAATAAAGAAAGAAAGAAAGAAATAATAACGAAAATGATTTTATGGTTGGGGGTCACCACAACATGAGGAACTGTATTAAGGGGTCGCGGCATTAGGAAGGTTGAGAACCACTGCTCTAGAAAAACAATCCTATCTATTTATCAGCGATAAACAGTTCTCCCCATCTCATTTTTCTAGTATCATGCTCTTGTCTACCTCCTGCTCCCAGTTCACATAATTGGAAAAGGAAGACATAAGCTGAGACCTGAACAGTCCTGTGCATGTATAGCTAGCTAGTGTGAGATTAGGACAAAGTTGTAGAGGAAAGAAGCATCTCTTACACGGTATTACAATTAAACTAGAAGTTCCTGCCATCCCTTAAGGACACAAGTGGTTCTAGGACATGTGTACTTCATCAGTTGTCACTACCACAGTGGCAGGGTGAAGAATAAGAAAAAAGAGGGAAGAATACAGAAAAGGATATTTTTAAACCCTTGTTACTATATGCCTCTAAGTTGATTTTGACCCTATCATGGGGTCTTCTTGGCAAGCCATTGTTTTTCTCTTAGGTGGAGAGTATGACTTGCCCAACTTCTCCCCATGGGTTTTCGGTGCTAAGCACACATTCAAACCCTGATGTTCAAGAGTCCTAGTCCAAGAGTCAGACCACTGCACCATGCTGGCTCTCTTTTCAAAGCTTATTGAGAAAATTAATCTAAATACCAGGAAAAAAAAGTTTTGAAATGGCACTAACAATAAGCACTGGATGGAGCACTTTTGTAAAATAGCATTTGATTTTGTTTCCTTTTCCTTACAACATCCAACACAGATTATACTGTAAAGATGGAACTATTTTGGCATCTCCTGAATTAAAGAAGGAATAGTAAAATTTTTCTATACATTTATGAGAAGGCTTTTTCTCACAATACTTCTTTGTAGTGTTGGAAATTCTTTTTGGCAATGGAAATTCTAAAGACTAATAGGGTTCTGCTAAAAATGTTTGCTGATACTTTGCTTAACTCCACCTTTTACTTGAATTTTTAATATTACCTTTCTCAGTTACTACCATTTTCCGAAGATATATACATTTTCTTTTAATTTTAATAAAGTTATTTTATTTGAAACCTCTGTGTGAGTTGATCATGCTGTAACACTATTTATACATGTAATGTTTGTAATGTTTACAAATGTTTCCATTTGTAAACATTATAGAGCATTTTTTCTTATTTCTCCTACTTAAATTGGTGTTTTCTTTTCAGTACTAGAATATTAATGTTTACAAATGGAAATACTTTAAAAGTATACATGTCATTTTTTATTTAATATTTGTATAAGCTTTCAGGATCTCTTTTGGTCTTTGAAAGAAAACAGCAAACTTTTCACAGTGTTAGCTTTGTTATTAATTATTTGTAAAGATTTGATCCCTGCTCTACCAGACAGAACATTTTAATATCTCAGAGTCACACTGTACTGAAAAGTTACACAGTGCTAGATGGAAACTGTCAATCCAAGAGTCTTAATGTCTATGAATTTCAGCTAGCAGTCATATACAATTCTGTTGGGGTTTGTTGTGCTTTTTTGTATTTTACAGTCAAAAAAGTCCTTTTTTATTGAAACATGATACAAAGAAACTGATGTTAGTACTCAGATGAGAATTTATCAATTCCCCATTCAATGGAAGGAAGGATAGAAGTGTACACTCATCTGATACTATCCATGAAGGATCAAGTAGAGGTAGTGGTAGGGACAGAACCTAGCACAGACATCCACAGACATTTTGCCACAAAACAGCCAGAGACTTCATTTGAAAATATCCTGGTAAAAAAAACAAGCAGAAACACTAATATAGTGAGGTTCAGAAGTGGAAGGAGCAGAAATCTGGTGCAGAAATCTAGACATAGTTTACTAGAGATCAATCAAAGGTATGATCTGGAATGCCCCAGGGCCAACAAAGGAGGCAAACAAAGAAACAGGATAAATTAATCCCAAAGCACATAACCTATTAAACTAATAGAGAAGCAGTGTGCACATGAATTAGCGAAGCCCTATCAAAGTGTGGAAGTCCCCTGACACAACTGAATTGAAGGCATACATTGGCTCAGTGCTCCAGGCTGGGGTGCACCATGCAAAGACAAAACCTTCAAGGAGCTGTAGCAGCCAGCCTCACATTGTCACCACTTCAGACCAATGAGCCTGAAGAAATCTGTGCACTCACAGGATACAGAAAGTCCAACACAGAGAAACAACAGCAACATGTAAAGTCACCGGTCAACTGCCTGTCTTTCAAAACACGTGGACTGTGTTTGAAAAGTTTTAATTGTGGGACACTCCAGAGATGGGTCTAACCACTGATGACTAGCTGGTTACAGTGCAGTGCCGCATCATATTTATACCATATCTTCCTAGTTTATTTGGCATAAGCTACTAGAACAAGCATCTGCCTCTGAACTTAACCAGCTAGTGTTAGATGGGGGCAGTGTGGCAGCATGTGTTGAAAGCGGCTAGGTAGGCAAAGTGTTGCCTGTCAGTGAGTTGCATTGTGAATGCCTGGGCAGAACAATCTAGCAAAGATTCTGAAATCGACTTCATAATTTATATCCCTTGCAATAAAAATAAAAATAAAATAAAAATACTCAAGATTTTTTTCCCTTAGTGAGATTTAATGAAAGATGTACATGGGGCAAAACAGATAAGTCCTTCCTATGCACCAGTTTTTATGAATTTTTGCACAATAGTCTTCAAAAATGTCACCCCTAACTTGAGTAGTGGTAAAATGATGCTCTGGGATAAAGAGCATCACCCTCTCACAGCTCAGTTATGGATCTGTCCAGTATGTCATGTCGATTTGTAAGGCATTACCCATGCAAATCTGTCATCACACAAACAACAGAGAGCCCTGGGACGTCTTTAAGCATCCAGTACCTTTGCAAACTCTGGAACTCCTAAGTCCAAAAGCCTTCCTTTTAGCAGCCCCTCTGCCTTGCAGAAAGAAAGGAACTCCCCATCTTAAAAATATTACCAACGCACTTCTCTCCAGCGAGAGGATTTTAAAGCCCGCGCCCTCCCCCCTGTGGCATCACTAGGGCAGGCCAGCTTCAGCGGCTCGCAGGGAGAGAGCACCTGTTGACGCCGCCAGGCCGCGGTGAAAGAAACCTGTCTGTCAACACCGGGGCAGCCTGACGGGTTCTTCCGTGCTCTTGGGACCCACGCCTGCCCTGGCAGAAATGCTTCTCTGGCCATTTCCGCACTGGGCTGTTATAGCGCGATGATTCCACTTTCGACCTCCTCTGGAATCCTGGGGTTTGCAGTTTCGGGAGGGGCCGTCCGGCCCCTCCCGAAACTGCAAACCCCAGGATTCCAGAGGAGGTCGAAAGTGGAATCATCGCGCTATAACAGCCCAGTGCGGAAATGGCCTCTGGCTGGGCAGTGCAGAACAGCAGCCCCGACGACCAAATGCGAACGAGGAACGAGAGCCCGGCTTAACCCCCGGCGGGCCACCTACCCGCCCTCCATATCCCACTTCAGAGCCTTCGCCCCCTTTCTCGCCCCGTGAGCTGAACTTCACACAAAAGCACAGGCGCTTCATCCTTAAACTCCTTATCGGCCAATCTCCACAGGAATGTCCTCAGGTACCAAACGGCTCCTCCACAAGGACTATTCGCACCACCGCGCCTTCTTCTTGTGGCGCCGCCGCCGCCACAAACGCCACCATCACCCTCCTCTCCCCATTTTCCCCCGCGAGGAAAGGAGCTCAAGCCAGGGCGCAAGGCAAGGCAAGGCGGCGGGGAAGACAGCAGCGAACGAATCAGCGGGCCGGCCAGGCAGGCCAGCTCCCCCTCCTCGGAGCCGTCCCGCGCCGAGTGCTAAGATCCCCCCACCTCATGAGATCCTTGTAATCCAGGTAGCTCAGGATGAGCAGGAGCGGGTCAGTGGGCAGCAGCTCCAGGCTGAGGGGCTGCAAATCCAGCTCCCCGGACGCCGCCATCTTGACGCCTCCCTCCTCGACCTCCTCGAGGCTCCTCCTCCAGCCTTCGCTTGGGTTGGGCGGTGAAGGGAGCTGAGGCGACCGGCGAGCTGCGGCCTGTGACTGGCCTGCCCGGCCGACGAGCGTTATCGGCCGCTCGTCGCGCGGGTTGGTTATGAAACTTCGCCGCTGCGGGAAAGGGAAGGCAAACGGCCTCAGGAAAGGAGCCCGCCCCGTACGCTGTCGGGAGCTGCCCCTGGCCAGCAGGGAGGGAAGGAGGGAACGTGAGAGAGACGACTCCTGCCTAAGCCAGCTTTCTGTGGCCCTTTTTTGGAGTGGGAGTGTGTTAGTCCTTCAGCCAAGGGCAGGGCCAGGGGTGCCAAGAGTAAAGAGCCGCGGCCACTAGGCCATTTCTCGCCTTCTTTCCTTCCCCCTGTATCCGCACTACACTGTTATAGTGCTATTATTCCACTTTCAACATCCTATGGAATCCTGGGATTTGCAGTTGAGGGAGGGGCCTTTAGAATTCTCAGCCAGAGAACTCTTGGGCCTCAGTAAACTACAAACCTCAGGATTCCACAGGATGTTGGAAGTGGAATAATAGCACTGTAACAGTATAGTGCGGAAGAAGGAGCGCCCCGTGGGTCTCTGGAGAGAGAGAGCGAGTGCGCCATGCTCCTTGTCAGAGGAGGTGTTGTGGGGGCAGTGGGAAGCAGACAGCCTAGGAGTCCTACGTGTGCCCTTTAAAAAACAACCATGAAGTGCTATGATTCCACTTTAATGAGCCTGGCAACATCTTACAGAATCCTAGGATTGTAGGTTAGTGTTTTGAGCGATTCCCCCACTCGGCTGTGGAAGCCCAGAAAACTCAGCCCCAGAAACCCCCGTGATAAGTTCACCCTAGAGTTGCCATAAGTCGAAAACGACTTGAAGGCAAACAGCAACAACAATTAAAATTCTTAGCCAGATTGCTCTAGGATCTCGTCAACCTACTAATCACTGGATTCCGCAGGATGTGGCCATGGTAGTTAAAGTGGAATCACAGTGATATAACTGCAGTGTGAAGGTCCCTGCTTGCCTGTTTGTGGATTGTGTGAGTTTGATGCTTCCTTGGGATCCCCAAGACAACAAGTCATGGTATGTCCTACTCCCCCGCTTCATATCCTTATGGGTTGTATATAGGCTGCATTTCTATCCTGGTATGGGCTCCTATTCTTTTAACTAGCTGCAGCACAACAGGCAGAAAATCAGCAGGTCTGGCTTTTCTTAGTTATACTTGGACCTTCATTTTTTTGAGCATGTGTCAAACTTGCCTCAGTTGAACACCTGTTTTTTGGGGAGTGAGGGGTTGGTAAATTTCATAAGGAGATGACTGATAACCGTAATCTAGGAGCACACATTCTGTGTACTTCATTTTGCAGAAACTTGAATAACAACATGTAGATCATCCTAAAAAAGAAACTGCTTCAGATGAGAGCTTCAGTACAGGATTAATAAAATGGTAAAAAAAAATTTTTTTTGCCATTTTTCCTCTAGTAATAAACTTGCCAGTTACGTCAATTTTGCTAGAGAGAGGAGACTTTAGTAAGAACAAGCTAGCTATCAAACTGTGATGAAAACTCTTATTTCTGTTAAATTAAACTGGATTTAAAGTGGCTCCACAGTTTTTCAGTTCAGTAGCATAACTGGCTTCTGTCATGGAATATATGATATAATAATGAAGGAACTGCCTGTAAGGATATTGTAATAAATGTTTCTTTTCCACTTTTGTTTCTGAATACAAGATTCTCAGATGCAGCCCCATGGGCTAGGTCTTTCAACATGTAGTATTCCTCAGTAGATTTTATTCCCGCTGTCTGTTCGGAAATTAATTACTTCGTATAGAATTGATAATTCCATCCATTTCTACTCAAAACTCCAAAAGTAGCTCTGTTGAATTCAGTGGGGCTAACTCCTAAGTTAAGTGTACAGCTATAGTTTGCAGCTAGAAACTGTCATTTCATGTATTGTAAGCCCTTATCTATATAACACATACATTGCTTCCCCACCCCACCCTCATTATCAGAAAGTAATTTATGGTAGGAACTGCATTTGATAATTTTGTTTCTCACACATCAGCTGTCTGTTTTTCACAGAGGTAATGGGTCCTTTCCTGTCAATGTAATGTGATTTTTAAGTAGATTCTCAGTGCGAGGTTTTTTGCCTTATACACTTTGGCCTAAAAATTCAATTGTTTGGTCTAGCTAAAGTAAACCTATTGAACAAAATGGAGATTTGGTAAATCAGCACTAATTTCCATTAAATTGATGGGTGTATTCTGCTTGCAGCTAACAACTGAATTTAGGCTTTTAGTGACAGTCCTAAGCACATAGATTTATTTAGCCCTGAATTCTTTTGGTAGTCCCAATGAAAATTTCCCTATTGGATAGTGAGTCAATTCCTGTAAATCACATGGATTCCATTGGCTTACTTTTGTTGGGACTATCATGCTTTAGGAATTTTTAATACTTTCAGGATGAAAGACCATTGTAAAATGGTCCTCTGTTCCATGTGCCTTGGTTCTAAATCTGCAGTGAAGAACAGGTCAGTTGAGCTGCTTCGTGGAATGTTCCATCGCTAACAAAGATGGTTGTGCTCCCCAGTGACTACACTCAGATGTGGTAGGAATTTGCCTCTTTGTGGGATCCATGGATCACTAGATCATCACTATTGCAAGCGGCACTTTTCAACATGTATGGGGTTAGTGGGGAAGTTGTTCCTACCTGCTGACAAAGGAAGGGTTGTTAAGTATACACAGGTGCTTTCCTCTCAGTGGAATAAAGAAGACATGTGATACAGTTCATGATCATTTTCAATATACCATCCCCCTTCTTGGAGGTCTAGGTGGGAGTCAACTATGTCTCCCTATTCAGGTTAGCCTGTCATTTCCTATCTGTAAAGGATGCTTTGTCCAGGAAGCCCATGTTGCTGAAACTACTTTGGAACTGCTAGCAGTTCTTAGTAGCAAAATTTGTTTCAAGAATATGAAATGCTACCCTACTTGTAGAGGGCTTCACATACTTTTTTGTCACTAGCATTGCTGCAACTAGCAGCAGTGAGTTTTAGGATATAAGAAAATGGAATGAAGCTATGGTAGGACTGTTCTTTGTTTTGCTTGTTAAGGAGCAAAAAGAGCACTGTAGACAATATTTCTCATGTGTACATCTTATTTGTCTCCTCAGTTTCTCATCTTACACAAAAGCAAGAAAATCTATCACAGAAAATTAAAAATAATTTGCAAAATAACACTCAGCTTTCCATTATCTGCTGCATTTAATACCAACCAATAGTGTTGCTCTGAAGTTGGAAATCCATGATTAGTATTGCAATCGGATTTGTTAAAAGTGGACTGAATTATTTCTCAAGGATCTCCCAAATAATGATTCTGTCAAAAGAGACTGTTAGAATAGATCTGATTTTCAGAATTGTGTTTGAAAGAGGCAGAGAGCTACTTTTCCTCTTCACATGAAATCCTGTTGCACTGTACTGTAATCCAATAAATATGCACATTTATGACAGCAAACTGATATAAAAATAACAAATAACATTCAGTGGTTGACTTGTGATGTATGGCCATCTGTCAGCTGCAATCCCACTTAAAAAACAAACTTCTAAATAGGAGAGTTGCCAAATTATGATAACCTAGTTAGTTCTGCAGTGGTTGAAAAGTCTTTAAATTAATGACCAGGTAATTCAATCCAAGTGTTAGCCTTACCAGTCCGTTTCCCCTGTCTAATCTGTGCCTTGTTGTGAAAATATCTGATTTTTCAAACTATGTAACAGTCATGTGGCACGTTAAAGGCTGAATGATTTTATCATAGCGTGAGTTTTCACAGACAGGTCATGTTTTACTAAAAGTCTTTAAGATGCCCCAGGACTGTTTTTTTTTCCTGCAATAGGCTAAGGTAGCAATCTCTTTGGAAATTATCAAATGGTGTGTCCCACACATCCAGTTACCAGTACATTTAAAAATAAAATGCTGCAATTTAACTTTCACTATCTAAACAAGGGATGGCCAACTGAAATGTAGCCCTTCTGTGTTTCATCTACCATTGCCCCACCTAGTTCTTCAAACTAGGGAAGGCTGTTGTGGCCTGACCCATAAGTGAAGTAGATACCCAAGGATCATACTAGTTCAGAGCTGGCCAGCCTTTCTGGCCATGAGGGAGGCATGTTCTATATGCCTAGGCATCATGACACCCAAGTCAAAGGCAGCTGATTCTGTTACCATAACAAGCCTCTGATATGTGTCCTTCTGAGAGGTTTTTTATTTAAGCTTTGCGGGTTGAGTGAAACAAGTCCTCCTTAGTCTACACTACCACTCTCAGACTTTCAGATACACATGGGAAGAGTTATTTAACCAATTATTTCAAAAGGGCACAGCCATAACTGATTAAAGCACAAGTTTTGCAACTTAGCTGTATGTTCCCATGTACTGCAATGCTGAGCTGAAATGAGGTGAGCAAATAAAATGCAGTCTGTTTCTAATATTGTCAGCTCCCAATACTTGCAAAATGCTCCAAATTATTTGCTTTAGTCTTTCATCAGACAACTGCAGAATTCTTTAGCCTTCCTGGTTTCTTTCTAAATATAGTTCCAAAGATTTTGCAGGTTTTAGTACACTGTTACCAGACAATGAACTTAATGCATGGTTTTTGACTCAAATTTATATACCAAGGATAATCTCTGCATATCTTGGCAGACATTTGGAAACTGGAGGGGGTTCAGATGAAATGTTAGTTGGTATGAGGTAGAGATATTGGAAGGAAAGGTGATTCAACAGCAAAAAGACAAAAAGTGGAGCACCCAAGGCCACCTCATTTTCTGAATTTACAGCAGGAGGTTGTTAGTCATATAGATGAATGATGCCGCACAGTTTTCTTTTCTAAGCATGCTATGGATTTGGCAGTGTCTTCAGTTTTGTGCTGATGTGTCCAGAATTCAAATAATTTGATTCTTGGATACAACCACGATTGGAGCACAATATTACCTTGAAAAAAGAGACAGGAGAGGCAGCTGCTATGCCCAGCTTTTGCAAATGATATTGCATTCACAACTGCTTCCCATTTGCTCCTTTCACGAAAAACTTCATTATGTGCTGGGGTGATATTAGCCCTTATTTCCCCAAGGGCACAGAATTAAAAAGGGATACTGCCAGTAATACTCATCTTCAAACCATGACATAGAATAATGGGGACAATAGATGAAAATGATGAATAATGAAGCAGTTTTAAAATCATGCTCGTGTAGAACATATTCAAAAGAAAATGTAATTTAGTGCCAGTGTCTTACCACTTTCTGATTTTATTTTGATAGATCATAATGCAGTATTCTAATATGGGTAGGAAATAAGTGAGATCTCACTATAGTTTGTTCATTGCTGTAGTCTTCTTTTTACAAAAGAAGATTTGAATCCACTGCTTTTTTCTGTGAAAATATATTAATTCCTGAATTCCCAAAAAAGCTTTGCAATAGAAGTGTATATAAAACAGTGAAGTGCAGTTTGTGCTGATTTTGAATTTGCAGGGCAACTGCAACTAATCCTGTTATTCTCTGCTTCTTTCTTAGAGCAGTCTTTGAAAGTGCCGGTTGTTTTTTTTAGCAAAATCATGTCCCCATTATGAAGTCATATTTTCATCTATGTATAATCCAAACATTAACAGTACTGTTAATTAATCCTTCTCAGAGAATAATTACAGCCTGACATATTTTTTGGTTATGAAACATCTGCACTGTAGAGTTGATAATTTTGTCATATTTTTTTTCTTTTCTGTGGGCATTTGTGTTAGAATAATTGGGCTTTCTTTATAATTGTGTGGGCACCATTCCTCTAAATCCTCTTAGATTTTCAAAGGTCTTATCAGAGCTGCAGTTTATGTATTTTCTATGAGAGCAGTTCTGTTTTGCAGAGAAAATATAGCTATGCTGCCTAAAGGGATTGACAAGATAGCTGGGATCTAAATCATTTAAATATGAACAAGCATTTTTTTAAAAAATCAACCATGAGGCAGTCAGGTGGTGGCAAAAGAAGTGACAGGCACATCATGGGGACCCTGCACAGATGTTAGTGGTAATCTTTAGAGTCAGTCTGAGAAACATGAATACTTCCTCAATTCTTATCAGCCGTAGGGATACTGAATTGGATTTATACATTTCTTTAGAGCTGTGGATGGATAAATAAAGTTCTGCTCTGCTACAGATGTCCCATGCCTGTTCTAAATACACATTTCATTTTTGTAGCCTGGTAGTCCAGCAGTCCTCCTAGAGCTGATGGTTGCTGCCTTGTGAAGTATCCTGAGAACCCATCTGAGCAATTAGAGAATGGGCTGAACTTCATATAATAGCATAATAGCTGTTTTAAGTTCTTATTTAAAGAAAACAGTACAACATCCAATGTGCATGCAGTGTTGTCTGTCCATTTAAAAAAAACTTGTAGCATTAAAAACAATAACTCTCAAACTTTTAAAAAATCAATGTTAATGGAAACTTAAGTTGAAGTTCAAACACACCTACAAGGGAATAGCCATGGAACACAATGTAATGCACTTCCAGGTAAATTTGCAGAAGAATATTGAACTAGTGCATTACTGTGTAGTAATTACTGTGTAGTAGGGAAGAATTACTTTTCCATAATCTTCCCTTCAAAAGGCATAAAACCATATGATAGAAGAATATTCCATCTAAACAGCATGATTGCACAGCAGAGGCGAAACATGTCACAGCCTATCACATCATAGGTAATATGATAGGCATCTCTGACACTCGTGCTCCTGCAGTATGTATGGTAGTCAAAAAAACAGTGGAAGTGCTGACTGAACAGAACATACTTTCTTAATAAGTAGAGGACTTCTATTTCACCTTGTGTTTTTCATATTGCTCCAAGCTACTTATCAACAACAATAACATCTATTAAAGCATATTCAATGATGGATAAGTATAATATCCACAAACAAAAGAATAACTCAGGAAACTCTGCACACTGCAAACCAGTAATGGCTTTGTGTTTGTTATACTAAGGCCTTCACCTAGAAAAGCCACTAGTAAAGAAAAAACACAACCCTCAAATAAGTTTATTTTTAATTAAATCTGCAGGATCTTACTACACACAACAAATTATTTATGTTGCCTACATTAATAAAATAGCTGAACAACTCTTTAAATTCTTTATTTGTATAGAAATGAGTGGTAGAATTTCTCACTTTCAAAGAATGGCAGCTGAATGTAGCTGTGCATCTTAATTTCATTAAATAATTACTTAGAATTTAAGATTGCATTCCTCTCCTCAGGTCACATGCCATTAAGTCTCCTTGGTCTGCCTTGGCCTTAAACATATATAACAGGGTGCATCTTGTGCAGTGTTGCAGCCAAAGCTTGTAGTTTTCATTGAAAATGGGGGGAAATTAATTCCATGCTGGGGCAGGGTTCCTTTTCTTCCACATCCAAAGCTTAGAGAATTGGAGTCCTGATCCACTTCTCACTACACACATATTCCTGATACCATCCCATTTTGTATTAATGGTGGGATTATGGTCTATATAGAGTAAATAGAAAGGACATTTTAAAAAATCAGCTTCTCAAACTATTCTGCACATGTCAAAGCCATAATATCTTTTTACATATCACTAGAGAATCCATTTATGGGTTCCCCAACTTTCATCATTACCTTCAAGAGTGTCAGTTTATCATGAAAGCTTGTTTGTTATTGGAATTCCATCTACCTGCTAATGTTTCAGACCCCAGCCATCATTTGTACAGGATACAGTGTATGTGTTTTCTATTATATTTTCTCTTTCCTTAGTACAAAGCGCATAGATGTTGTGAGTGATTGATCTCACTGCCATGTCTAGGTATTTGTGTCCCCCATGAGATGCATTTTGGAGATTATGAGGCACAAGTGGGCTATATCATCCCATTGATCTTAGTCCACTCATAGATGTCCTGCTCACACACTATGTCTGAGTTGATAAGAAGGTATCTGTCACCAACACAAAAGTGTTTCTGGCAGGCAGCGCACTTGAAGCATTCCAGATGGTATACTTTGTCTTTTACTCGCATGGTCATCTCGTAGGCCCGGATTCGTTTGTCACAGGAAGCACACAGGCCATCTTGGCCAAAAAGCCTTGAAGAGGGGAAAAAAAACCCAAACAGTCAGGTTTGCAGGTGTTATTTCTAACAAAGTAAAATACAAGGATACTTATTCATCTATTTTATCTTCCAAAATTGTATAGAAGTTTAATAGAATCTAGAGGCAGGGTACCTGGAATTCAGTGAAAGGTAAGAGGTGGGAAGAAGTAATACAGGGGATTCAGTGGCTGTCATCATGATTATTTTAATTTCTCTTTCTTATTTCTTCCCAAACTGACCTGTAGAAGTTGCTTGTTTGTGGATAGGTTTGCTGTATTCTAATTTGGATTATGAAACAATGAATGTTACTATAAGGGTGCACATGTGGCATTTGGATTTTCTTCCGATCAAAACATTTTCATGATAATGGAATCATTCACACTGCATTGCACGATTTTGTGATGAGCAAGAAATCCTAGCCCAGATGCATAGCTTTTCTAAATTTTCTCTTTATTTGGGCACATCACATCTACATTAAGACATTCCTACAGAAGCTACATTTATGGTATGTTTTCAAAAGGGATTCACTGTAATGTGTAGGAGACGTAGTTCTGATTTAAACAAGTTTTTATAATCCAGATTATATATTAAAAATATTGCTGCCTGCTTAATTTATAAAACTAGTATATTTCAACAAGTATGTTCTATCAGAATTTTACTGAGTAGTAGAGGTAAGTATGTTTGCTATATCTGTGCATGAATTTCAGAAAGGTTTTGTGAATTTCTAGCACTACAAAAAGCAGTCTTAGTCCAGTAAGATATTATTTCCCTTGTCATCCAGGAGGTGTCACTGTTCATTTCTCCAAAATAACAGTAATGTCACATATGGGTGTTTTAATGACATCAAGAACACCATTTACTTTGGAATGCATTACTTGAAAAATTGTTGAATTAAAATATTGAGAACAAGCTGCTTTAAATCAAATTATATCATGCGTATGTGTGCATGTGCGCACACGCACAAAACTAGACTAGCCAGTGTAGGTTTCTACATTTGAATTACAGATGCAAGAAATACAAAAGCCAATTTAGCAGTCTGTGTCTATGAAATGCTTCATTAGCAGACACAGATAATTAACACATTATGCTGTGAAAAGATGGAACACATCCAATTACAAGGCGCAGAAAATGCATTAATTTAACAGCCCATATTTTATGACATTATGGTGAGAAAATGTGCAACTGGCAAAAATAGAACTGAGGCACAATGCTACTCATACCATGGAGACTTCCTGCATGTTACATTTCACAAAGCCAGTCCTACTAAAAAAACAAAAATTCATCTGGAAAAATCTCTGAAGTGAGATCATTAGAAAAGTTTGTACTCTATTCCTGCCTGCTTTCTCAGGTGAATTTGGACTATATTAATCCAAATAAATCAAGCTGTATATAAATAAAGTGTAGACCTTTCATACATACAATTTCAGAGTATCACCCAGGTGAAGTATAAGATACATGGTAAATAATAAAAAGTCACTGAACTGTTGTTGCACACACACCCTTCTTCATTAGCAACCAGTAGGTAAGGACACTCTTGATCCTATTTGATTTTGCCACTGTTTTTAAAAAGAAATAATAGGCAAGAGCCTAAAATCTGTAAAGAGTATATATTACAAGCATTGTAGTTGCAAAAAAAAAAAAAATATCCAGTCTTAGTTTCTACACATCTTATTTGAGAAAGAACATTTTAACTACTTAATTTGAAACTTTTGGTTTATCATGTCTGCCTCTAAAACTGGCATAATTCTTCCTCCTATTCTCTCCTCCTCTCATGCTCATGCCATTATCTTGAGTCCAACATCATCAACCTGGAGAAGTGAACTTTGCATAGTGGCGTAGCTGCCGGCCAGCCCCGTACCACCACCACCAGCATACTGGTGTATATGTGGGGCAAATAAGAGCATTGCCTTTCCAAAAAAATATTATGCCCCCGCCAGAAATTTTCCATCAGTTCACACATTTTTAATTATGGCAACTTAAAACTTAAGTTAAGCATACAAAGAAAAGATGCAGGGAAAGTTACCATGAGCACAAGGACATGAGCACAACCAAGGTAAGAGTTCTAGGTGTGTATGATTTTCAATATCTGTGCAATCTGAGTAACTGGAGACAGAAGGAAAATTTCACTGGAGGGGAAGAATTCTTAACTAGATAGGCAATGTCTTCATTTTGTACTCCCCACTCCCCCAGGTGGCTACAACTATGATTCACACTTTGCTTTCGGATTCCTGATGCTCAGGTTAATCTAGCAAGGAACTTTTCCAGATTTGCCTTGGAGGCTAGCCTGTTTCCAACTGTCATGCACATTTCTTCTGCTCAGGCTAAGCCCAGCCCTTTTCATTCTTGTGGTAGAACTTAGAGCAGTGATTTATTCCACTCTTGTTCTAAATGATGGGAGACAGAGACAAGATGCAGAGATAAAAAGGTGGTGCCATACCTGAGATAGTCTCTTCGGCAGAGTTTTCTGCCCAGTTTATAATATAGTCGCCTTCCCACTTCTCCAAGCCTACACCCACACAAATCACAGCTGAGGCAGTCTTCGTGCCAGTACTGGTCAATGGCTTTGAGGAAGTAACGGTCTCCAATGTTCTGTTGGCAACCTCCACATGTTAACAAGGAAGGGGGAATCTGGAGCACCTCATCCACCGGCTCCCTGTTGGAAAGAAGCAGTTTTTAGAAACACACCAAAGCAAGCATTCCAGACCCCCTATTATGGCTGGAGTTTTAGCCTCATTGTTTGCCTGCCTTGCTTTAGGAGACACATATACAGATGTACAGGGCAGAAAATGCATGAAGAAGAAACCAGGTAGGGAAAAGTAATCCATTTTCTTCTTTTAAAAATTTTTTTTCTTTAAAAGAATATATTAAAAGTTACAAAAAGTTACAGAATTACAGGATAGTAAAAGGTGTGGGGAAAAAAGGAAAAGGAAGGGAAAAAGTGACTTCCAATCTTTCTTTTGATGGTGATATATGCATATACTTATTTGAAAAGTAATTCATTTTCCATGCTCAGGAAATGGTGAGGGTGAAGGGGACAGGACAGGGTGAAAAAGTTAGGAATGGGTTTGTTGTTATTCTCCATCAAGTCAACTTTAACCTACAGCAGCCCCATGAATGTGACACTTCCAAGAGGCCACTCCATCAACTGCCCCCGCTCAGGTTTTTCAGACTCAAAACTGTGACTTTCTTGACTGAATTTATACACAGCTGAAAACTGCGAGAAGTTCAGCTTTCAGTTCTGTGGGATCAGATATCTATCCTTTAAAGTTAAAGAACAAACTCGGAGATTTGAAAAGTACTCCGGGAAATCTTAAATAAAAAGGGTGGGAAGAGGTGTAGCACATCTACATATGATACCCAGTGGCAAGAGGGTAAGGTACATAGCCTTTTGCAATTCTTCATTAACTGGAAGAACAAATATATGCAAAAAATGCTAAATCTGTATAATTTATAAAAACTATAGAACCCAGGCTTTCTCACTGCACGTTAAAAAAAGAATTTAATGCCAAGTGTTGTTCTGAATATAACCTTCATTAATATCATAATATATAATTATCAACAAGAAGGGATAAACACATTTTGGCGCAGCTGTAGAAACTTGCTGGGTTCATCACACTCAGCCCCAGGAAATCCTGTGACAGGTTCTCCTTAGGATCACCATAAGTTGGAAATGACTTAAGAACAACAACAAAACAACAACACTATTATTTTGGCTGTTTTTGGTTTGGTTCAAAAGTCATCTAAGACATACTGCTAATTATTTCTGTGATTGTAATTAATAAATCACAAATATTCCATCTAAACTATGAACTATGGGTTCTTTTAAATGGAATTTTATTTTCCTGTGAGTCATAGCTTAGTCCAGTGCTGGGTCTGTGTGACATAAGGCTCCATTGTTTCTATGTGACTTTTGTTCTACAACAATGAACTTAAGGAAAAAATGCCAAGGTCTGTGTACAAGTGTGTAAGGAAAAAACATGATCTTTATATTTGTTTCTCTTTTGGAATTTGCCAGCATAGCAATGTTTTCACTGCTATGATAAATATTCTTAGTAATTATTCAGTGAAAAACATTCATAAAAGATGCCACCATGCACATCCATTAGGTAAGCTGGCCATCATTATTCATATGTATTTAATGTGGGAAGTTCTTTAAGGTCTTGGTCTGAAAAAATCTTGCAAAATAAGGTTCACTTTAAGGTCACCATAAGTTGGTAACAACTTGAAGGCACACAACAACAAGGGACTTTATCAGGGAGCTGTGATTAGCTATGCCTTCCTGTAGACTAAAAACTCTGTGACAAACCTAGTATGATGTGTGAAAGGGCTTGGTGAAAGGCAGTGGACTTTTTAGGCTGCAATCCAGTGTGTGTCGACTTGTGAATAAGCTCTGCTAAACGCAAAACGTGTTGCTTGTGGATAAAAATGCATAGGATTGTAATGCACATGTGATTAAAGTGGCTGTATAAATAGGAAATGTTACAATCCACTGAGAGTAATATTAGAATCCACCCTCCATGAGAAACCTGCAACAAAATTTTCTTCACAGAGCCTTCTTTATTCAGTTTTTATTCTTTATTCTTTATTTTTATTCTTTATTCTTTTTTATTTCTCTGAATTCTAACTGGGCATGATTGTTTAACGAAGAGGTGGGATGTTTGAGGCCCTCCAGATGTTGTTGAATTATAACTCCTATCAGCCATTGCTAACATAACCATTGGTGGGGATGATGGAAGCTACACTCCTGCAACGGGGGTGGGCAGAGGCAAAGGAAGAAACACCAAAAGGATGCCAATAATGACTGAGTATTCTTTTAGGTTATAGAATTGTGATTGATGAGTAGGGAGGGCAAATGGAATAGGGTGTCTTGGAAAAGGGTGTTTTCATTGAGCTTTGAACATTTGGTTGCAAGATGTATTTGTTGATTATAGTCATTTTGTTTCAGATATCAACATGGTTATGGCTTATTGATGTTGGGATATGCAGTCCCCAATTATTCAATGTTGTAATTGTTGTTGAGAAAATAATGGGTGGGCGGGAGCTAAACTGGTGACTAGATAAAATAAGAAGAAAGCCATTTCTTAACGTAAGCATATTATTTCCCTGAAAGCTTCCTTGTTCCCTGAATATTCCATTTTGCAACAGCAATTGAAAAATACTTCCAGTGAAATATTTTCTGCATAGTCAGCAACTCACAGTTAGACATTTTAGCACATGTTCAACCTTAAGCTCATAAACACTGCCACTGAAAAACAAAAAGAAGAAACCCTTACATTTTTAAAGTTAATCATGTGATTTACTGGTTATATCTTGCTCAGACTATCGATGATGTTCACTCCATCTTTTTGGCCTGATTGTCCAATATGGGTATAGTAAGCGCATTTTGACCACCCCACTCCCCCACCTTTGCACTGCTGTAAGCTGGAATCAAATATCAAAGTACTAGAAGTACTTTCTGGTCGAGGTAGGTATTACATTGGGCTATATTCAGTTTTAGTTTCAGCAAGAGCACATTCATTGAAATGAATGGGGTGCTAGTCATCATTCACCCACGTCTCATTTATTTCAATAGGTCTAACTGTAGTTGGGGCAAAAATTGGAATTAGCTTATTGGTCTTCTAGATCTGTTTAACTCATAGAAAAATACAAGAAATGTATCCGGTTAAAAGTTGCCATGTGGTAAAATGTGGGCCAAGAAATTGCTAGAGTGCAGCCCCAACCTTCCTGTTCCTGCTCATTCCATCAAATGTTAGCTCAGCAGATGCTAAATCTGGCATAATAATATCTGTGTGTATCACGCACATACACAGAAATATGGAAGGGACACTCCAGACACAGCATAGATACTGATGGTCAGCTTTGGTTCTGCTGATAGTCTGGGAAGGTATCCATCTCTCAGATGCATACCATTAATGAGTAGGATAACAGAACAATTACCAACTGGACATTACTTCCCTACCGTTCATTTTTCAGAAAGTCCCCTCTCCATCCTCCCCCCACCTCTGTTCTTGATTTTCATATCCCTGATTACTAGTAGGTCACAATAGCTGCCATTTCCGCAACTGCTTCCAATAATAATAGCTGAAGTAAGGTTACATTAAACTGGAGAAACAATTAACTAGTGCTATTGTATGTAGTTCTCCAGCCTGTATCTTCTCAGCAACAACACACAAGAACTTCAAAATAATCAAAAAGTATGTCCCAAAATCATACTGTGAAGATGTAAAACCTCCCAAGGTGTACCAACTTTTTTCAACACCAACAAAAAACTTATTTTCTTCAACATTCGCAAGACAATCATGTTTACCTGATGTGTGAAATTAAATCCAATGGAAGAAAAAAAATGTCCTACCTAGTGGGCATCAGCAGGTGAAAAGTACCACTGTTTAGAGTTGTTATTTATATATTCTAGTTTTGTTTTCCACCAACTAGACTTTTGTGACCAATTTTGCCACTAAAAATCGATAGTCATTTCTTTCTGAACAAGATCAAGCCAGAATCCACAAAACACAGGAATCTACCCCAAACATTATTCTAAGCAATGCCATCATTTATCCAGCCTACAGTAAAGTCAAATAGAACAGCTGTTTTTACTCCCAGCCGCACCTCTTGACATGAAAATATCCATTATACTTAAAATGTATAGGAATAAGAAAAGCATTTTCTCAGTTTGTGAAACCAATAGGTAGGCATCATCCAGGTTTATATACAGTAAACAGCTAAGGAACAGAAAAAGATGGAGAATTCTCTTGGAGCAACTGCACTCCTAGTATTTCAATCTCTTAAGGTTTGTGTTTGTGTGACTGCACTGTGCAGTACTCTTACAACATAATGATCTGGGTATTTTTAAAAATGAAATTCCCCTAATATTATCTTTGACATTCAGGAAAGCCATCTGTAGCAGTCATATATCAGATAAGTATGTAGCTGGGGACATATTATACTCTAGGTTGTTAGAGACTTACACAAATTCCTTATAAAAAATAACAAGATAATCCTATGTATGTCTATTCAGAAATCAGTTCCTATGGACTTATTCCCAAGAAAGTACTGTATAAAATTACAACTCAACGTATCAATAAGGAAACCAATGGATTAAGAAAAACAGAAACAATTGTGACAAATGCTGGATTAAGAAAAACAGAAACAATTGTGACAAATGCATTATATTTTGTCAATATGTTATCTATAAATCTATGTTTAAAAATGTTTTAACAGCTACTCCCAATCATACTCATTCTAGAGTACTTTCAGTATAGAACCTATTTCTGATGGTGGGGACAGGGTTCTAAATACTTTCAAGCTGGTTCTATCCCATTAACCACACGTAGGTTTCATTCATTTTAGTACATAACTGAGCATGGCTTTACACCCTATTTGTTTCCAAAACTTTTGGGAACCGTTGTCAGATGAAAAACAAAAACCATTAAGAAATTGTCAAGCCCCAAATCCCATTTGGGGAGAAAATGGGGTGCAGAACAAGTATATAAATTAAAAATTTTAAATTAGAATTTATATCTACACTTTCACAGCTAAATTATACGTAATCAAGATAAATAAAATACCACCATCATAAACAGAACCATGTGAATATTAGTCATGCTTACTTACAGCCAAGCAAGTGCCACACAGTTCAACTGGATTTACTCCCAGGTAAATAAATATATAACAGGGTAGGAGATATAGGGTACAAGCATGTGCAGATATATAACAGTGTATCTCTGCATTCTATTTTGGCTGGATTGTTCTTAAGAAACCCACCGGGAAATTCTAATTTTGCACGGTTCAGAAACCACTGGCGCTAACATGCCGGACTGCGGTTCCGTTCTTGTTCCCACTCATGCACAGAAGCACTTTTGCCTGAGGTTGTGTTATAAGTTGCAGAGCTGGTTCGCATTATGAAAACGTGGAAGCCGAGCATGCATCTGATAACAGCCTTGACCTTTGAGTCTAATCAGCCAATTAAGCTGGGCCGGGAGGGGGGGGAGAGGGGGCTGAGAGAGAGAAACCCTGAAAACAACTGGGAGCTTTTGGAAAGTACGAGGCGCCTCCTCCTCCTCCCCGGGCCCCATCCCTCGGAAACCCCTTTCATCAGCATCCCTTAATCTCCCGGCCGAAGCGGCGGCAGGGAAGGTGGGGGGCATTGACCCTAATTCTCTGATCCCACTCTTAGCAGGACACTGAGAGGAAATCAGGGAACTCGGGCCCTTGGCTTTCCACTCGTGAAGGGGAACTTGCGCGTGTGCCTCCGGGTTTCAAGCAACCATCCCTTATAAGCAGCAGCAGGCGGGCTAACACCAGTCTCAGCATCCCTGCACTGGTGTCTCTACGGGAGGGGCGGCAAAATGAGGGCACCGCCCCCCCATTCCCTTCAGTCCCCGCATTACTAGTGTTGGAAAGAGTGAGAGACCCTGAAAATCCTCCACGCGGGGTCTAAATGGCTGGAAGGCACCCGATCCCGTCTGCTCTTGGAAGCTAAGCAGGGCCAGCCGTGGTCAGTCGTTGGATGGGAGATCGCCCACCCATGCCAAGTGCTGCGGACCGTATTTCGGAGGAAGGAGCTGGCAAAACCCCCACAGCCTATTCCGTGCCTGAGAAACTTATACGGAATTCATGGGGTCACCCTAAGTGGACAGGCGACTTTGCTCTCCCGCTTGCTGTGTTGGCTTTCCATCCGTCACTCTGCCTGCTCTTATTTCTAAAGGCTCCGCTGGAGTTTGAAGTTATGCAGTACTAGAAATTTGGGGACTGAAGGAAAATTTAAAGGGGGGGGGGTTCAGATTTTTTTACTTCGCGGATCAGCGCTTCCATTTCTGCCCCCCTCCTCTTGCCGTCGTTACACCCCTGGAACCCCGCAAACCCAGCCCGACCGCTGCCCCGAGCACGGCGGGATACGGGAGGGCAGAGCCGGCAGGGCGGAGAGGAAGGCCATTTCCGCACTAGGCTGTTATAGCGCGATGATTCCACTTTCAACCTCCTCTGGAATCCTGGGGTTTGCAGTTTCGGGAGGGGCCGGCCGGCCCCTCCCGAAACTGCAAACCCCAGGTCCAGAGGAGGTTGAAAGTGGAATCGTAGCGCTATAACAGCCTAGTGCGGAAGTCTCCAAAGACGCGGGGAAGAGGCAGGCGACCCCCCGGGACTTCTCTCACCCAGAAGCGAGGGCTCCCCCTTTCCCGCCCGGCCACCCGGGCCGCCCACCCGCAGGGAAAGTTGGGTCCAGCCGGGAAACGGTCCAGAGCGGGGCTGGCCGGGGAGGAAGGTGGGCGGGGGGGGCACTTACTCGGAGGGCTCGAGGCTTTTCCTTTCGATGGCCGAGGACATTGGCGGCTCTCTGGCGCGGCCGGGGCTGGAGGCTCGGCGGGGGCGGCGGCGCGGAAGGGCGGCCGCGGCGGTGCGAGCGCTGCCCCCCGACAAAGGCGGCTCCGCCGGCTGGCTCCCCGGCTCCGCTCCCCGCCCCCAAGGACGTCCCCCGGGTCGCCTCCTCTCAGGGAGGGAGGGAGACAGACAGACAGTCACCCTGAAGGCTGTCGCCGGCGGCGGCGGCGGCGGCGGCGCGGCTTTGATGCTCCGCTGCTGTCCTGCTTCTGCCTCTGGGCGGCGAGGGCGACTCTCCTCCCTCAGCGCCGCCCGGCTCTCGCCCTCCCCGCCTGGCCCGGAGCCTCCTGCCCGGCTGCTCAGCCCCGCCGCCCGGCTCCCCCCCTCGCCTTCTCCTTCTGCCCGCCCGCTCGCTCGCTCCCGACCTCTCTCTCTCCCCCTCCTTCTCCTTCCTCCCTCCGGGCCGGCTCTTAGGTCTCCTGCCCGGGCAGCTCGGGGCGCGCTCCGGAGGGGGCTTCCCGCGCCGCAGCCGAGGCAGCGCCGAGCATCCCCGGCCGCCCGGCCACCATTCTGGGGAGCGCGGCGCCTGCGGTGGCTCCGGCGCGGGTCCGCCTGTCCCCCCTCCTCCCCCTCCCCGGCCGGCGCGTGGGTGCCTCTTTCTCTCCCCTCCGAGCCGCTCGGGTTTCACATCCTCTTTCCTGATCACGATTCAAATACAATAGAAGGAAATGACATTTTAAAGAGACAGCTGTCTATTTCTTCCCTGGACGCCTCGGGACCGCCGCCGCCGCCGCATCTCTGGCGGCGACCGAGGTCGGCTCCTTAAAGGGCCAGCCTCCCCCTCCGCGCGCCGCCCAAGCCGGCAGTACGGAGCTGACTCGGCATTTATTTATTTATTAAAGAGAGCTAATCGGGGGCCACCTTGGTGTCCTTCTGCCCGGAGGACTTTGATGCAGGGCTGCTTAGGGTAACGAAAGGGGAGGGAGGGGGGGAGGGGAAATCTCCCAGCCCGACGGACCGCGGGAACACTTGGGGCCTTAGGCCCCGTTCCGCACGAGCCTGTTATAGCGGGATGATTCCACTTTCAACCTCCTCTGGAATCCTGGGGCCGTCCGGCCCCTCCCGAAACTGCAAACCCCAGGATTCCAGAGGAGGTTGAAAGTGGAATCATCGCGCTATGACAGGCTCGTGCGGAAAGGGCCTCCGACAGGCAGAGTCAATTTTAAAGGCCGGGTATTGTATCAAACAAGGCATTCACCAACGGGGGCGGGGCGGGGCGGCGGATGAGAGCATAACCACTACTCCCCCCGCCCAAATAATTATTATGTTCCACATGGGCTGATTGCACATTTCCCCTTCTGCCTCCAAAACGGTGACAACCAGTTAATGAATTTATCCCCTTCGCAAAGGAAGAAAATGTTCGCACGGGAGAGATTATTGATTAGCCGTTCTCATATACATATATATATATATATAAGAATAGGAGAGCATGATATTCCCGTAGCTGCAGCTCAAGGCTCGAGCACGCACATAAAGGCGAGTAATGGAGAGAAAACAGCGATCTCATCATCTTTTCCAGCCGCTCCCTGCCGCTCTCTTCACCTCTCACCCTCCAGCGAGGCAAGATAATTCACACCGTGCAGCGATCTGCATCGTTGTTAAATTTTAGCTTCCCCTTAGAACTGCAGTGACAGCAGCGTCAGGCTGGGTGTGTGTGTGTGTGCGCCTGTGTGCCTGTGTGTGTATCTGAGGGACAGGCGGGGGTGGAGAGGGAAACCATCTGCTCTGGTGGCTCCTGGATAAGTTACAGTGACTTAAGAAAAGGAAAAAAAGAGGAGACCAAAACCCAGAAAAATGTTGGTGAAACATACCAGACAATCCCCTTGCCTATATGTCCTCCCTAAAACATGATGCTGCTGACGGGGGTGGTGAGAGCTAAGCCCATTCTTAGTTCTTAAAAGTAGGTGAGGCCAGTCCCTTGAGCTCCTGTCCAAACTCCTGGGGCAGAAGCGGCAGGACCTCCTCTAAAGGGCAATGGTGCCAGGGGGATAAAGTTCCTTCATGAGCTTCAGTGGGCATTGGGTCTGGCCTCCCTCCCTGGTGCCTCTTTCAAACCACAGATCGCTTGATAAACAACAAAGTGTTCAGAAACAGACACACTTTCTTCTGACCTGGAAGTGCTTCCTGCTCAACTGTAATTAAATCTCCATAAGATTTGTGGATAACCTGTAGTAAAGGAAGGGGCTGATGAAGACACTCATGCTGTCACTGTTATTATAGAAATGCTGATATTTGGTTTCTGGATGCATGGCTGCTCCATGCGCAGTTTAAGATTCAGCCAGGTGCTGAGATCACAACTATACAGTACTCTTAAAATATTTTGTTCTCCCCTGAGAATATGCACATGTTGTCAACATGTAAACAGAGGATTCCTACTTATGGGGTAGGGAAATGATACCCAAAACAAGGGATACTAAGTATGCTGGACTAAGCTGAGAAGGCAAATGCTATCTTAGCCTGCATTAATAGAGGCATAGTTTCCTAGCTGAGGAAAATAATAGTTCCCCTATACTCTGTGCTTGTCAGGCCTCACCTGGAGTACTGCTTTCTGTTCTGAGTGCCTCATTTTAAGAAGGATATGAACAAGCTGGAGCATCGCTTCTCGGCCTTTTGGCTAAGATCAAGAGTAGTATGAACAAGCTGGAGCACGTTCAGAGAAGGGCAGTGAGAATGATAAGAGGTATGATGAACAAACCATAAGAGAAGAGGTTGAAAGAGCTGGGCATGTTCTGTCTGGTGAAGAAAAGACTGAGGGGTGGCATGAATGCGCTCTTCAAACACCTCAAGGGCTGCCACGGAGAGGAGGGGCAAGGCTTGTTCTCTGCTGCCCCAGAGGGTAGGACCACATCTAATGGTTTTAAATTACAGGAGGATACATTTTGATTGAACATTAGAAGGAACTTCATGACAGTGAGAGCAGTTTAGCAACGGAACCCATTGGCTAGAGAGGTGGAGAGATCTCTTTCTTTGAGCACCTTCAAAAAGAAGCTAGACAGCTACCTGCTGGGAATGCTCTAGCTGGAGATCCTGTATTGAGCAAAGGGTAAGGCTTGATGAGCTATGAGGCTCCTTCCAACTCTGTGATTCTATTATTCATTCCATGCTCCAAGTCAGTCTTAAGAGAAAGTTCAATGCTGCCATTTCCCAGCCAGGGTTAAGTTTCACAGGACACAGTTGGATTGTGGATTATAGCCTTTATGTCTCACAATATAAACCAAAAGCCATGGGTAGGAAGTCAAACTCAAAGGCTTCAGATCCAGAATACACAAATGTATATTCTATTTCCTGTCTCTCCTATCCATATATGTACAACAATGTGTTATTCAATAAAGCATATCCATATTGTTTTTTTAAAATAATTTTTATTATAAAATCCAAGTGGAAATATACAGAAAGGGAGAATGTTATCATTTACAATATGGATTATGGATTGATGCATGTAACACTAACAAAACAATTTAAACAATCCTAACTAACAGATACAAACAGGCTAGCCCATCCATCTTCTTAACAAGTAAATTAAAGTCTTATCCCATTAGCTGTTTTTGGGTACTGTTCTTGTGATTAACCATGCATCCTAAAACTGCAAGGAAGGCAAAGGCATCTAGACCTCTCTTCCAGAAAAAGATGAGGTAATGAGTATATGATGGCATTTTGAGTACACGAGGGCATTAAAGGCCTCTAGCATTCTAGGCAGTGGGAATGTCAATAGCAGCCTAAAACCACACTTTTCTCTCTCTTGACATGCCAATCATTGCATCACATCTCAGAAATGACCATCTTGCCTATGGCTGCTCTTAAGCAGATAATTCATAAGGCTGATTGCAAAACCTCATATAATGCTGAGTACAGGATTTGACATACAATAGATGAGAGTGTTCAGATACAAAATTTATTCTGAGGCTGGAAAAGTTACGTTTGGGGATGACAGCTGCCAGAATCTCCCATTGTTTATAATACACATGTATATTCTTATAACCTGTATCGATGGGTAAGTGAGGGTGATGCTTGCATTTTCCCTCTGAGCACATCTGCAAGGCTTCCAAATAACTGTCTGGATTTCCATGATCTGCAGCTAAATGTGCAAACATTTAAGATTACTGCATTTTCAATCATGCAAATGCAACTGAATCTGGGAAAGCTCTTTCTGTTCAAGAAGGATGGTTGCTGTTCTAATTGCCAAGTGATAAACATCATGTATAAATGTGGCCTCAGATATCAGATCCCAGCAAATTGTTTAATAAAGCTAGAAATTACATAACCAATATTCAAAACAGAAGTTGAGATTTTCAATGCGGGCATTTCAAAAACTTTAGAATATTCTTTATAAACTTTCACAAGTCTGGCAGTATCACAAAACTAGATTTGGAAATTCCCACCTTTAGCATTTTTTAAAAATGAAAAATATGAGAATATCCTAATTTGTACTTTTTGTTTATTGATTTTTAAAGAGATCTGACCATGTTTTGCTCTTTATTTTGCACATGCGAAACCAGCTACAAACTGGAGAGAAACAGAGAATGGAGAAACAGCAAATGTTCAACAGTTTAGAGAATCAGCATATCATATGACTGTGTTTGGTACTTAAATTAAATTGTTTAAACCAGTAGTTATTTAGGAAATATTTCATGAAGATAAATGCCATGGAACACCTATAACACAGAGAAACACAAAGCTCAATTTCAAGTGGCAGGTGGAGTATTAAATCACATTACATAAGAAAGGACCTCCTGAAGAGGTATATAAAACTTTCTGAAGACAGAAGGGTGTAGTCTTTATTCAAGGGTGTACTTCTACACACAATCAAACAGTATTTTTCTAAGTGGAATTTCCATTCATATCTAAAATAAGCTCTTTCAGTAGTTGCACACAATGTCGGTTCCCACTGGATAAAAGAACAGGAAGCCAAATAAATAAGCATTTTACTGCATTCTAAAACTGGCATGGATGAAATGATTACTCTTCCCTTGCGGAGAAAATAGAGACTGTAATATAAGTTTGATTTGCAGAAACAAGATTTCTCTTCTTGTATCAGATTTATAAGTAATAATTTTACACCTGTATTTTCCTCTCTACATAAAATCTCTCTTTGGTAATGAATGGTGTAAAACATGACACCAAATTCTACTTTCTAACCATGAGTAATGAACTTCATATCCCCTCTTTTTCTAAAATATCCATAGTTCCTTTTATCTTGCAGGAAAAGGAGGCACTTCAGTTCCTATAATTACTGTGAAATTCTGTAGTAAAGGATTATAAGGATATCAATAAATTTATAAAGCATATCTTTCAACAAGAACTCCTTCATTTGTTACCTCCAAGTGGCAAAGTGAACATCAGTTCTTCCCCTTAATCTGTCTTTGTTTGACACCCAGAATTCTGTAAGTTTGCTGTCAAGCTGTTGATCTTTTTGTACTGGGAATTAAGCAAGATGAGTTTCCACTAACATTCACTAAGTTGTGTGATATTGTCCATTAATGAAATCCTAGGTATGTGTGTCATGACTCAGAAAGTCCAACATATAAATAGAAACAGGATCACCCCAACTGCAACAAGACAGTGATGATGGAGAAGCCCCCACATTTTGCAAGCTCCATCCCTCCACTTCAGAGACAGTAGTTGCGGGACTGGTATTGATCACACTGTTAAACTGAAGGGAGAAGAAAATGGAGATTATATTCAGCACTGGTGCCCTCTTCCCTCCCTCTTAATCAAAATAGTTCACCAGAAATTACAGCACTAATCAGGAAGAGAAAATCCACAGGCAGATGTGAGCCACATAGTCCCTGGCTGTGATCAAGAATGCTTAAATGAAAGAGGTGGTATAAAATAACCAACAGGGAAATGAACACTGGAAGATGTGTAACCTTTCCTGGTATCTGAAGATCAAGCATTTTGTTTTGATGAAGGCACACTTGTTTCATCATAGGTCTCCTTCACTGGGATTGGTGGTTTGATGAGGTACCACAGCTTGTGTTCTCCTGTTTGAGCATGCCATCATCTGAGATTCTGGACCAGATTAGTTATTTAAAAAGTGGCTTCCACAGATGTGAAGTTATTTATTTATTTAGTTATTTAGTTAGTTAGTGGTGGTACTGCAGTTCTGAAATTCCATCCCTAGGCTCATTTGCATGGTGTTGATGCTGTTGTCTTTTTAGTACCAGGCTATAACTGTTCTGATTTACCAAACATTTCACTGCAAATGAAGTGGAACTGTTTATTAATATAACGGCTATATAGTTCTGTTTTGGTTTGTATATTTTGGATTTTAATGTGTATTGTTGTGGTCTTTTTTTTTTTAACCTGGAAGATAAATTTTAGTGGGAAGATGGCATAGAATTAAACAGTAAATAGCAGTTCTGCATCTTTTTGTTTGTATGTCCAACTGTATTCATGGGGAGCTTACTCCCTAATAAATGATTTCAAGAAGCAGGGGAGGAGGAGGGAAGTTTGGGCCATGGAGGAAAAACATCATCATACACATTTTTTTTTATTGAGGCCTTCCTTTTGGTTTATCATTGTCATAGCTGAAATGGAAATCAGGCATCTTTACACCATTATATTTAATCAATGATTGTTTGCCACAAGAACTATGCCAGGAATCCTCCTCATAAATTATAAGGGTATAAGTCTTACTCACCTCATTGAAATTCACTCTTATGTCTCTTCTAACCACACAACAACATGCAGTGTAGTTGCCTGTTTCAGTGCATCCAGCTACAGAAAAAGAGCTGGATATGTCACTGTTTATCACCCTGCTCTCTGGCAACATGGAAATGGCCATGTTTGGGAAGTAGGTGTGATAGATGATGACTCAGAGGTTGATGAGCAATTGATTGTGCAAGGAACAGAGCCAGTGATAGACCAAACTAGCTTGCAAACACCCCCATCAGTTGAAAGACAAGTGGAGCCAGAGTTGTTGCAGCCAGCCCCAGAGGGAGAAGGAACCAGCAATGATGTATAGGAATTAGATTTTCCTTTGCCCCCCAGCTCCTAATCACGGAGGAGTCAGAAATGAGCAGCTCAGAGGGAAGCTGTTTTGGCAAGATTAAGAAAACAGAACAATGATAAGTCACACCTGTTTTCATCAGCTATTTAAGTCTGTCGGCATGACTTGCTGTTTGCTTGCAAATCACAATGCAAGCTCTCTCAACCCTTGTGTTCCAGCTCCCTCAACTCCTTTGGACGAACTTTTGGCTTTCTGGACCCCTTCGAATTGACCTTGCCTTGGCTCAGCTCAGTGTTTCCACTTGCTTGTTTATATTGGACGCTCCCCACTGCCTTCTCCTCTTGGGCAAGTACTCTCGCCCTCCTTCCCTTGCTGGCAGAGAGGCACAGGCAGGGAGCTGGACTCTGACAGCAGGACTGCACTGCTGAGAAGATAGATTTTGGGGAGTAGATACAGAGATGTAGTTATGTCTCAACAGTTACATCTCCCCGCTGTAGAATATCAGTCCTATATTTCACTTATAGTGTCACGTTACACTATTTGCTTAATGAAGGAACCACTATCACTTCAATATAAACAGTGTAATTAATTCTACAGAGCAATTATTGGAACTATCATCTTGTCTTTGTCAAACCCCTACACTCTGAGTATCTCCTGCTCAGCTCTTTCTGATCCTTCTCTGAACCATTTTCTTGCTATTAGCTGGCTTGACTTTTGAGACCCATGCATGCTGGTTTCTTGCGCTCACGAAGAGAAATTCTAGGTTTAAACGTGCATGTTGGAAGTTATGGTTATTAGACAAAAGAATTAGGATGCAGAATTCTCATGATTCTAGCAGGAAAATGTTGCTGCATAGGAAAATATCTTAACTGGAAACAAGCACCTTTCCTTCAGCCAGCTCGATAGAACTTTCTCCCAGGTAAGTCTGCAGAGACTTGCAGTCTTAGCCATTAATCGTGCCCCAGTGCAGAGGAGAGGACTTCATGACACTTTAAGCCCCTTCGAGCACTATAATTCTATTGTTGGCCATATACTGGCTGTGGCAAGCTATTACTCCACCAGTGTCTATTACTTCACCAATATCTATTACATGACTCTGAACAATGCTGCTTCAGGTTCTCTGGAGTGTGAAAGGCAACATATAAAAACAATTCCTTCTTTTAAATCTGTTCTCTTTTCAAGGCTCCTCAAAGCTCTTTTATCTGGTAACTTGGTGCACTACATCATTCCAAGTGCTCTTTCTTTCAGCTATTGGAACCTATCTGTTGGTGCCTGCAGCATTACAAGCAAATAGCTGCTATGCATCATTTTTTATAAGTTTAGTAGAAAAGGACAACCTGTAATGGAATCTTGTCGGAGTAAAGCAACCAGGAGGTAACTGTTATTGCTCTAGGATTTTTTTTAAATGAATCCTGATATAGAAAATTTGGAAACTTCTCTGTTTCAGAACCATTGACTGCTTTTCCAAATTGTTTTAAGTGGGGGGAGGGCTTTGCTTTTGGCCTTGAGAATGAATCTTGATTTTGAGAGCTTCATACTATCTTGGACTATACCAAATGGAAGATAGGGGAATGCTCCTCATTAAAACAAACATAATTCACACAGACTATTGGAGCAGCACAGGGAGACTTTGTGCACTAGGGAGCATTCAAGATTGCAATCTCTCACACTGAGTTTGAACGATAAAATTAAGAGGGGACTTTACCATATAGATATGCTGAGTATGCTACTCTGTACTGAATCATCATCGTGTGTGTGTGTGTGTGTGTGTGTGTGTGTGTAGAGAGAGAGAGAGAGAGAGAGAGAGAGAGATCCCCATGTAAAGTCTATACAAGGATTGCATACCCTTTCCTATATAGTAGTGATTTCTGTAACAATCCTAAGTATTGCTGGTAGACTAAAATGAGATAATGAGGTTACTGCTTGTGGGGAAAATGAGATGATTGACATATTTATTAAATATAAATATAAGTACCAAAACCATCTTGAGGAATGATAATCAGGAAGTGTCATGGAAAGTCAGCGGAAACTAAGAGAGAAAGGTGATATTTCAGAGACGAGGTAACATCTGAACTGAGGTCTATGATCAGTACCATTAAACATGAGCACTACTGGGTTTGTTTAAAAAAAGGAGCTCCTCACTGAGGACTTCCCCCCCCCTCAGTAGTATTATAGGGCATGGCTTTTCCTTTAATAAGGGTGGTGTACTATGATGTAAGGCAAGTCAGCGGTGCCTAAGACATTGCAAAGTGGACCTTATAGGCTACTTATCTTGGGCCAAGAATGTGAAAATTATTTAAAGTATATTAAAATAAGGAGTAGGATGCACAAAAAACAGAATAGCTGGTGCTCTTGCTGTTCTCTTGCACAAGCCTGAGTGAAAATAATGGGAGTTGTGTAGGAGAAAATCTGGAGGACAGTTTGTGCCTAGTGAGTGCATTGTTTGTTTTATACATTTTATCAGTCCACAGAGATGAAACGAGCCTGTTTTGACAAACAAGGAAGAAGATCCACTTCTGCCCACACCTGAGGGAATGAAAAGTAAACTATAAGACTTCACAAAATGGAAAAATGCTTTACTGGTGCCAAACGCACAGGGTGCCCCCACCCTCATCCTGCCTTTATCTTGTTCCATTGATTTCCCTTGCTCCCATCAAGACCTTTCTGCCTTGCACACAAGTCGGATCCAATTACGGCAGACTACCTCCTTGCAGAAGGCCATTGCTCATCAGTGTCAGCCTTCTAAAGTGATTTGTACTTTTGTTTGTGCCAATCCGTTTATTCTCTTCTTCCATCACTATCTCTGTCAATGCATACGGGTCAGGCTACTAGTTGCAGTTATCATACCAAGGGGATGGAACTAAGATGTCAAAGCTGAGGCGAACATCTGGTTCAAAAGGGTCACTCACTGCAAACATGAACAGTGGGCTTTACACTAGAGAAACTGCAGACAGGAATTACCAGGCAATTTGAGAGTCAGTGGAAGGTTTTTCATTGGTTCCATGGGAGGATTTTCTGCCATCATCATCATCATCATCATCATCATCAAAATTATAGCCCACCTTTTTCCTAATAATGAAACTCGAAGCACCTTGAAAATAATTAACACCAGTGCAGATTAAAAACAGTCAAACCTCAGCAATATATAAAACCATTAAAAATTCATTGAATGCTATTAAACAATCTATAGAATTAACATCATATAAACATTTACCAAAAAAAAAAAAAAAGGAGCAGAATTAACAGAACAATACGCTGTTATAAACCCATCAAAGCCAATTCCTAAAAGCCTGACAGAATAGGAAAGTTTTCATGTGTCAGAGGAAGGAGAGAAAGCAGGGAGCCATCCTACCCTCCCTTGGGAAGGAATTCAAAGGTCTCAATCAGGAAGCCCCGATCTTTGCTTCCACCAAATGAAACTGAGAAGGTGAACTGAGCCTCTCGCAAACCATTACCTATAGGGCAATACAATCCTTCAAATAACCTAGACCAAAATCATATAGAGCTTTATAAGTCAAAACCAACACTTTGAATTGTGTCTGGAAATGAGATGGTAGCAATGGAGCTGTTGCAACAAGGGAGTTATATGCTCTCTTCAGTCAGCCCTAGTTAACAATCTGTCTGTAACTAAGGCCATTTCTGCACTACACTGTTATAATGCTATTATTTCACTTTCAACATCCTGTAGAATTCTGGGGTTTGTAGTTTACTGAGGACAGAGAGCTTTCTAGCTGAGAATTCTAAATGCCCCTCCCTAAACTGCAAACCCCAGGATTCCATAGGATGTTGAAAGTGGAATAATAGCACTTTAACAGTGTAGTGCAAAAATGGCCTGAAGTTTCTGAGCACTTTTCAAAGGTAGCACCATATGGAACACGTTACAGTAATCCAAACTGGATCATCATTCTTAGAATGTATAGAACAGTTTCCTACCATATTACAAGTGCTTTATAAACTACTGGTTAACATCAGTGCATTATTTCCAGAAATCATCAGGAGCACACAAGGATAAAAATGAAAATGAACAACTTTTGTAAGCTTCTTATATGATTCCAATTGATGATTTCTGGATAAGTCTGGTTGGGAGTCATGGGTGTATGTGCACTTTGGGGTTTTGAAATTCATTGGATGTACAAGTGAGTCCTTACAAAACAGCAGTATGGATGAATGCTCACCTGGATCTCTTAACTGAGTAACAACATTATTATAAAGATGACTCAAACTACTAGGCACATGTCAGTGCAATCATACCATGGACAAAACAAAGGTAACCAAAGTTGTCACCCTAAGACGTGAGGGAGCTTGAGATCCACCAACAATCCCAGCATCCCCTTAGAATTTGAGGGATTATAGCTCAAAGGAGACCTGCAAGAGGAGGGTAACAGCAGGATCTTTTCACTTGATCTTTTCACCTGTGTATACCAGTACTAACTGTAGACAGGACTCCAGTTAAAAGTCAAAGAGGGTATTTTATTTGGAATTAACAAACACACAAGAAATCAGATACTCTCAAGGATCATACAAGTCTTTTGGAAAGTGAGGCAAGAAAGGTTGGATAGAAAGAGGTTGGGTAGAAAGAGTGATAATTACCAATCCTGAAGCAGAAGGTCAAAGCAGAGTGGCTCAGACAGCATGTTTGAGGGTAGCAAGAATGAACAGAGGTTCGAGCACCACGTATTATGTTAAAGTACTACAATTTACAGGGTTGGAGCTGGATTTTTTTATATCCTATTTCCTGCCCTGAAGGAAGGTGTGTTGACAAAGTGGTAATGGCTTTCTCACGGGATTGACAAAGGGCTGATTGTTTTAACTCTAGGTGACAAAACATTGATGGGAATCCTGACAATTTTTTAATGTTTTGATCAGGTAGTGTGAATGGGGCAGGTCTCTGTAGGATATGCTCACAGTAGGGTCCCTGACTGCTTCACCTGGCAGTTTTGCCTGCTATTGTTTTTGGGAGTGCTTGCAACTTATAGTTTTTGAAAGGATTATCCCAAAACCATCAGCACTGGGCTTTTCCATTTAATCCTTTCTGAAATGACCTGATCATGTCTGAGGTCATCCTGACCTAGCATATACTTACAGACAGTGCACTTTCAAGCATTTATGCCAGCCAATTGAAATAATTGAAATATGTCCAATTATGAAAACAGCACATCCTGCAGAGTGAGGGTATATAGTGTGGTAACAAAGCTCTCAGTCTAATTTCATGTGAGCTTAATTTCAAAAGCCATCACAAATTCTTAAATGGCTTTAATTCTATAGATTGTTTAGTAACATTTACTTTTCTGCAATTCTCAGGATTTTTATCCATTTTAATTTTGTAAGCCAATTTAAGATTCTGTATTAGAAAAAAGATGGGCATATTAATGAGCAACATATTACTATTACTACTACTGAGTGCTTAATCTGCTTTATTTGCATTTGGTTTATTTTATCATTGTTAAGTATCCTGAATGTCACTCCTTCAGACAAAGGTGGGGCATAAACAAATAAAAAAAGCAGGCAGCAATTGTATCTCTGCTGCCCCTTGTAATTTCAAGGCAGTATCAAGTAACCACTGATTTTTATCTATTTGCAAATAGTATAGATCTACGTTGGCTAGGTGAGCAGTTTAAGAAGCCATTCATACAAAGAGACCTCTTACAGCAGTAGGTTGGATAAAGCCCACCATCCACTCCCTCACACACACGATACACTCATACACATATGCACACACACTAGAATGGATTGTGCAGGCCATAACACAGAGATGGACAGTGTTCAACATAGTTGGTCTTAAATTGTGTAGGGTGGATTAGGATAACTTTTCAGCCTATACTGAAAAACTAAGACAAAGCAGAATTTATTGCTATTTAATTGCTTTGATTGTGGGGAAGGAGTAAATGGGAACTAATGCATGCTAAATCATAGTTAAAACTCTGCCTGAGTTGCTTGTCTTCTATCACTAAAGGTTAACTGTATAAAAACAAATTCCACTTGCAGTGAGAGAATATATCTCTATTATTCAGAGCAGTTTGATATCACAGTCATGGTTCTGTCCTATGGAATCCAAGGATTTGTAATTTGGGGATATACTTAGAATTCTTTGCTAGATGCTCTAGTCCAGCTCTCTAAATGATAACACTAGAATGCTGTAGCAGAGAAATGTAAGTGTCCCCTCAAACCACACATCTCAGAAGTCCACAGAATGGAGCAAGACAGAGTGGTACCAAACTGTTGTAACTGTGAAGTATAAACACACTCAGATGCTTTTAGATCCAAACTGGAAAGTTTTTTTGCTTCCTGAACTGTCTCAGATTGTCACTTTTCTTCCATATAGGAAAAAAAAACCAGATTACTGTATTTCTGATCCATGCCAATTTTCCATGTGTTGATTAATATGTGTCTTCTACCCTGTTTTCTCATTTAACAGGTAGCTTAACAAAATTCACATATGTTTTTTGAAACACAAATTTTGAAGGTATTTTCTCACACAGTGTATATACATTTCTAAATGTATTTTATCCTAAAATATTTGGATAATGCACTTTGGTACATTTTATGAGCTGAGAAATCTGGTGCAAAATTTGGAAAACTGTGTAATCTGATGAATAATTATGTTCCAATCCATGTGTTAATTTGGGTGCAGGGAGGCACAAATAAGTTCAGTTTGCATCAGAATTCACAAAGATCAAATTCCTTGAACACCCATGCTCCACACAATGCAGTTAACATGGTTCAGAACTGGGGCTCTGTTTATCAGAATAATCTTATTTCTTCTCTTGAAAAGCTCCTTCCTGGTTTCTTTTCTTGGTCACGCTGCAGTATGACAAAGAGACCAAAAATAAAAAATAAATCAAGAAACTGGCATGCAAATCAGCAATTTTATTTCTGCACTTAACACCTGGCATGGTTTTGGCTTCCGGATGCTGATCTGTACAAATTATCCCCTGGTGCTCTCTTCCCCCCAACTCCCTTCAAATAATCTTTCTGCACTTCTTAACAGGACAAAAATCTCCTCACATGGGAACAGTGGATGCGTTATTGGAGTTATTTTTTGTACATAACAAGGTTGTGTTGCAGGCATTCCAATCCCTTAATTATTATCCTTGACCTTGGGAAAAATAACCGAAAATAACAACCCCAGTGAGATGAAGCAGCTTTGCAATTACATTGCATAATGTTGTCACACGAAGGGGGTTGTCAGGGAGATAATGGTAAACACCAGCCTGGGTTCTGTCTGAAAAATAATTGGAGTCTGCTCCCTTTGTGGCTGGGGTAGAGAAGCAAAATGGAAGAGTAAATTATCAGTTACTGGAGACATTAGCAACAACGTGGTACTTACCAGTGACCAGAACACTGGCTGCCTTTAACTACTGTGGCATGAAATTGCCTGGCTTCCTTTTTAATGACAGCCAAATTTTCAAACGGACAGTCTTTCAATTTAAGCAACCCGACAAGCCGCCTGCAGTACGATCTTTGTCTCTCATACTGTTATTTACAGTGGTAACAACATCTAGTGCATCACTCAGCGGAGATTTCATTACCACCCAGAATATAAAGAGATATGTGACTGGGATGGTTAACATGCATGATTATAGGGACTGGCATTTCCTTTCAGTCCAGTTGGATGTTTCGCGCACTGAGGTCAGGCACTGCCCCTGAGGGACGAATTGAGCTCCCGGCAATTCTCTGTTATTTTGCCTTCTTGCTTTCTCCCTAATTGCTGCTGCGCAACACCTGTTTCATCTCGAGAGACCCTCTCCAGCTGTTGTCGGTGCCACCACTCTGCCCTGCCAGCAAAGAAAAAAGAATGCTGTGTGCATACCAAAGATGGCTGTAAGAACCTGTGCAAGATCTGTCTCAGGGAATATTTGGTACTTTCCTAACTATGCTTGAGTGCCTATAGTCACTCAGAGTTGCCTTCCCCACTCCCTACACCCCCTGCTATCTTTCTTGGGATTTATGGAATACGGAACCCTCATGTGAACATATAAGTCATATGTGTCAAACACAAGGCCTGCAGGCCGAATCCAGCCCGACAGGCCATTTCATGTGGCCCTCACACCTCTCCTGCAGCCGTGGCACTCCCCCCACCTGGCGAACCTGATCCCCACATTGTGGGCCCCAAGTGTGGGTATTCTGAAGAGGGGCCCAGCAGCCAGCACTCATGATCTACTTCTGACTGCTCCGCTGTCTAAGTCTCCCCATTAGAATGTTGCTGCAGGTTATCATGGCAACATTCCACGGGGCTTGCAAGAGTTGGACAGAGGAGCAGTCGGCAGTAGGAGTAGATTACGAGTGCTGGCTGCTGGGACTCTCTTCAGAATACTGGCAGTTGGGGCCCGCAATGTGCGGATCAGGCTCGCCAGGTACAGAGAGGGGCAGGGGTGGAGAAAGAGCCACAGGGGAGGGAGGAGCAGAAAGAGGCACAGAGAAGGTCTGGGGGCAGAAACAGGCACAGAGAGGGTTTCAACTGAGACCAAAAGTTTAAACAAAGTTAATGTAATAAATAGTTTTTGGTAATATTTGTCTGATGATAAAAAAAATAACTTCCTGTTTTCAAAACTCATTTTTCAATAAATTGTACAATAGTTATACTGCTTACCATTATTTTTCCTAGACTTCTAGTTTCAGAGCTAGTTATTAATAAAACCAGTAAAAATCAAATGCAAAGGCAATTATTTAATATGATTAAAGAGTAGGTACATTTATAGAGTCCTAGAGATACAATCAGCCCTTTAAGAGCAACCATAATGCTGATGCGGCCCAAGATGAAATTGAGTTTGACACCCCGATATAGGTGATGAGGTTCACCACCCCAGATGTCTTTAAAAGGCATGATGTGGGTTTACAGCAGGTGTTTTTCCACATGGAGTTCTATTCAAGACACTCATACTTTCAAAAAGGGAGGAAGCAATCATTGCTAATTTCCTGCTGTCTTTGCAGTCCCCAGCACTACCTCTCCCAGTGTTTCAGAAGGTCTTCCAGTGATCTGGAACAGATTTTGAGAAGAGCAATATAGGGAACTGAAGGAGGAATGAATGAAGGTTGCTTTCCCTCCCCCCGCCCCATTCAGCCAGCAGAAATGGTCTACTGAATCAAAAGCCTTGTGCAGATAGATGCCATTTCTGCAAGAACACTGTTATAGTGCTATTATTCCACTTTCAACATCCTGTGGAATCCTGAGGTTTGTAGTTTAGGGAGGAGCCTTTAGAATTCTCATCCAGAGAGCTTTTTGACCCCAGTAAACTACAAACCCCAGAATTCCACAGGATGTTGAAGGTGGAATAATAGCACTATAAAGGTGTAGGACAGAAATGGCCAAAAAGAAGCTTTCCATCTATGAGAGGATTCTTCTGGATCCAACCCAATAGCTAATAGTCATGACAACTACCTGCCTCCAAGATCAGAGACAGTATGCCTCTGAACACAAGTGAGTCTCAATTTACATTACTCCCATGCACAACTTTTTAAATTTACTGTACTTCTCCAGAAATAAATAGATAAATGAAAGTTACCCAGTGTTCCTTTGGAGTTGAAAGAGGTGGAAGAGGCAAAAGAGAGAGGAGGGTAAAGTGAGTTTGAGTATCTGACATCAGAAAAGCTGACTGGAATCAGTTTCTGCCTAGGTTGGAGGAATGGGGAGAAAGCAAATACAGTCTTGTTATTGTCAGAACTAGGGGTTTCCTTTGCTTGCTTAAGAGCAGGGGGTGGGGGAGAAACTAGAATTTTGGAGTTTTGGTGTGCCTGTAGGCAAGGATGTCTACTTGCTGCTTAGAAGGAGGAGTTGTGATGGGAAGAACGCACGTGGGTAACAGCAACAATGTCAAAAAGAGATAACTCTGTTAAGCACACTCCAGTAAAAATGATGAACAAAACTGTAGCATCTTAAAGTCTGCTTAGCATCAAGAAACAGAGAAATCAGTAGATGTTCTGTGCAGAGACATTTTAAATTTTCTTAGTGTAACTGGTTACTATACAGGAGATGACCTGCCTCTCCCCTTGTGCCCTCTGTATCTGCTGCAGAAGACACAGCAGGAGATGTGCTGCCTCCCTCCTCCCAATGTGCTTTCTCTACCTGGGAAGCTGGCTGGAGAAGCCACAGCAGAAGAACACAGTTCTTACCAGTTGCTCTCTATCTCTGTGCTCCTCTGAAGAGGAACTCCTGCCTAATGGCAAGCCAGCTAGTTCCAGACTAGCCCCCTTGGAATCACCCATTGCTGCCTCTTTTGGTCTTTCTGAAGAGCATCTGCACTTTTCTGCCTGGAAAAGATGAACTTGTTTTATGCTTCCATACTCTTTAAATTTACAGGTGTGTAAATGATTCCCTATGGAATCCCCACCACCAGAATTTACATCAGTCTCAATTTACATTCTAAATCCAGGAACATAGCCCTGATGTAAAGTGAGACACACCTGTAACAGCCTCCAGGAGCAGCCAGCAGAGATGGCCATTTCTCCCATGTCCTGCTTTTGGATCCCTGCATGCAGTTAATTGGCTATTCTGTGGAGTGTGTCTACACTACAGAGTTATAACAGTTTCATACCACTTAACTGTCATGGATCCATCCTATGGAATCCTGGGATTTGTAGTTTAGTGACATATAGCTTTTCCTGTTAGAGAAGTCTAGTCCACTCTCCTGAACTACAGTTCCCAAAGTACCCTAAATAAAGTGTTTGACAATTTGATTTGTTTTAATTCGGTAGGGTGGTCTTTGTTTTTATTCTGCAGGCTTCTCTTTGTATTCTTGAGTACCTATGAAATTCACTTGCACTGAGCCTAACCAATGGTTCATCTGTCTCAGTATTATCTACTTTGATTAGCTGAAACTCTCCAAGGGCTCTTTTCCACCTAATTTTGACATTATTCCAAAAATGTACATATATTTTCATATCAGCATTCACTAATGTACATTTTTTACACATCTTTGCCTATATTAAATTTTCTCTGTATGCATCTTTTTTAACATCAACATTTTTGTAGGCAGCTGTCCCTTCAGTGCACATTTTCATATACAGTTTGTGATCCAAGAACTGTATCACGGGATTTGGGGATGTGCAGCATCAGAAAGAACTGTGTTCCAAAATCAGAGAACAAATGAAATTTCTCAGCATCTCTCATCAGGGCTCAGTTGCACACCCTTGCATGTAAAGCACTGCTATCAATTCAAAAACAGATAGTGATAAATAACTTGCTATTTGCAATTAATGAATTTCTCTAATTGCCATAGTATATTTACATTTAGGTAGAAGTACTCTTAAAAGTAATTTAAAGTTATTTTAATTACTTTAAGAAGATATTCATTTACTTTTGGGGAAAAAAGTAAAGAGCTAGTTTGAAAATTATCAATATATTGGTAAGTTGCTACTCATGAACTGCAATATTTTTTTAAACAGATAACTTTCTAAGCTCTCGTCATTACCTCTTCAGAGAGCAGATCTTTATAAGAGTACTGCTTTCCATTTAAAAAATATATATACTGAGATCATGCTCTTGAGTGGCATAACATGTAACTTTACAGCAGCAACTGAAGATATTTTTAAAGCTCTAACATTTTGTAAAAGTTCACGAAATGGCACTGGAGCCCTTTTGCTCTTCAATTCTGCAGAGCGACCTATTCAATAGATGGTTCTACCACCTGGCCACTTTCTGAATGGCAATTGCAGTAGCAACCAAGGGGAAATGCATGTGCTTCTTTTTTCCAGTGACTGTATATGGTGACTTGGATGCTTGGGAATATCTGATACCCTAAAATGGTGGAGCCTCACTGCTTCATGGTTAAACATCTGGAAATGCTATTGAACTAGAACTGCATTATTTTTGGAATGAGTTCTAGGGGCTTTCCAGAGCTTAAATTTCTTTCTTGATTTTGTCAGTATTTGCTGGCACAAAGATGTCTTACCATGCTCTTCTCTACTCTTTCCTGCTGCTGTCCAAATAGAACAGTAGACCACTGCTCAGGAAGTAGGCTAGCAGTCATACAGCAGGTCTTGACATGACCGGGCAAAACTTCAGGGCTTTATAAGGTTACCAGATAAAACAAGGGACAATGCTCCTGACCCATTAATGGTTGTATAGGAGAGAGTCAAAATACCCTAAAGGTGCCAAATTCCACCTGATCTTGTCAGCTAAACAGGGTCAACCCTCCTTTCTACTTGGATGTGAAACTGTCAGTGAATACTAGATGCTGCAGGCTATATTAAGAAGAGTCTGCCAAAAGCAGCTCTCTACATTCCTTGCCTAAGAAAACCCTATAAAATTCATGGGGTCTCCATAACTCAGCAGGCAACTTGAAGGCATATACACACAGAGAGAGAAGAGGTAATGTCAGCACACAATGTAAAGGAAACCTCTAGCATCTTTGAGACTGAGGCCTTTTCCACATGGGGTTTTTTAAACGGGGCAGAGCGCCCTCCAGGGAGGATATCTGCACCTGGGACCAGACTGGGTCGGACCTACTTAACGTAGATCTGCAGTCCAGCCCGCTCCCAAATGACCCAAAGTGGTTGTCCAGTGTGCTTTTGAAAGACCGCTAAAAACAGGTCTTTCAAAAGCATGGAGTGCGCCACCGTGAGCCTGCTCCCATATGCAGATTTGCAGGCTCGCATTGGTGCGAGCCTGCAATCTGCCAGGGACGGGCTTTAGGCTGGCAAGCTTCAGTGGTTGGTTGAGACCCTTGACCAACTGGAAGCTGCCATTTTCGTCCCCCGGAGCAGTGTGGAGTGGTGGCCACAGACTGCTCCAGAGAAGCGTGGACCAGACTGGGGAGCCCAAAAGTCTAGTGAGTAGCTTCATGGGGCGATTCCCTCGCCCCGTGCGGAAATGGCCTGAGACCATGAAAGCTCGAACTAGAAATGTCCTTCTCTTTGTTAGTCTCAAAACTGGTACAGGATATTTTTCTTTTACATCTTTTTATGCTGGCACAGGTTAACATGGTTATATCTTTGAACACTTTCAGTTATATCTTAACAATGTTTAAATCTGCCTTGGGTCCCATGTTGGGACAAAGGCGAGAGGACAGGAAACGGTCAAATTAACGGTTTTAAGCTTCTCTGGAAGCTTTTTTGGCTGAAGGGAAGGGTATAAATACTGTAAATAAATAAATAAATAAATAAATAAATACCATAAAATAAATAATAAATTAAATTTCAGAAATCTAAATTCCAGTTATATAATTAGAATATTTGTTGGAAGAATTCCTTTCTTGGGGTTTGCAATCTCAAAAAAACAAAAACAAAACCAGCCCTTTTAATAGGTCCATTCTCTTTGGCTTGGCTTGCTACTTGTAGGACAAAATACCTAAGAGCAGCCCAGGGTAATTAGGAGATTATCTGAAGTTAAGTTTCTGTGGGAGGTAAATGGCTGAGCACTCCAGTTAAAATGACAGCCCTGTATGTTAACTTTATCACAAAGCATAAAAATCACCAGGTAGTGCAAAAGAAATGCAGCTTTAATCTCCTGTAGTGGGAGAGAGGCATTTTGCTTTGTCAGGTGTAGACAGGAGGAGTGATGATTTGCCCAGAAGCACTCCATGGAACTGAATCTTAGGGGAACTCCATTTGGGCTGCACTTACAGCAGTCTACCTGGCGAAACGGTAAAGCCTGAAATACAGGCCAGAGAACTTCGACATCACACAAGCCCAAGCCAAATACAGCTCATAGAAAGGTCAAAAGTGTGGTGTGTGTGTCTCAGCTAAAATTGCCAGCGTTAAAACTGGAAGTGACTACTGTACCTTTCACGGTGGTGCAAAAGAAGGAATTTCAGCAGATCTTGCTTATTATACAACCAGATAACAAGCAACATCTCCTGAAATTCCCTCTTCTGCCCATGAAAAGTATAGTAGCTGCCTCCATTTTTTACTCTGGTAAACCTAATCATAGCACGCAACCTTAAATTTCTGTTGCCAGTCTAGAATTGCCCTGCAAGAACTTGGAAGTCATTCACATTACTTTTAAGACCAGAGAAAGGGACAATGACATTAATTTGGCAAAACAACACAACTGTTGGTAGCATAGCTACTTTTCATCTTAAAATGTTGTTATTGCATTATTTTATTTTATTTAGCATTACTGCATTTTTGATTTTAAAAAAAGGAATGAAAAAGTAACATATTAACAACACACCAAAGTTCAAATAATAAATATAGAGTACCATCAATAGAGTAATAAAAAAAAACAGCTTATGTGCAACAAATGATTTTTAAATATTAATATTCCACAAGCTCTGGGTACAACTGAAAAGAAGCGCATCAAACCTGTGGATTGCATTATGGTGACCCATCCAAACATATTAAAGAAAAGGAAAAGCAAAGAAGAAGGCAAAAGAAAACACTGATTTGCATTAAAAATCCACGCACATTATATCTATAGATGAAAAATTAGAAATAGTTACAGGTAAACTATAATTTGTTTTGCTTTGGTCTAACATTTCAAATTTACTTTTCTTCAGAAATAAATAAATGAGAATTTCACTCACATTGCATTGCTTTCCCACTATGTCTGTGCAGTTGAGTGTAGTGGGAGAGGTGAACTGAGGTGAGTTTTTTTTGGGAAGGGGCTGTTTGTTTGCTTGTTTTGGCCTGCTGAGGCTGGCGGGTGTGGGAAAAGAAAGAAAGCAACTGCAGCGTTGGCATTATTTAAAAGAAGAGGTTTCTGCTGACAGCTTTATCTGCTTAAAAGGGAGAATGTAAGAAGGAGGAAGAAATCTGAATCTTGCCACAGGGAGAAATGGATTTCCTTTGCCTGCTCTGATAGGAGAAGGGGGAAGAAGAAACTGGAATCTTGCCCTAGAAGAAGGAGCTATGCAACCAGAGTCCTGCCATCTGGAAGGCAGGGGTTTCTCTAGCTGGGAGAAAGTACCTATGTTGTTTTATGCTTTCAACCTCTTTAAAATTGGTGGTGGTTTGAGTAAAACCACTAATTTTGTGGCTACTTCAGCTTCATGTGTTCTCCATCAGAATGCATCCGCCTTGTGTATTGTTACCCTGATCTCTGGGGATCCCAGGAGGGACACCTAAATAATCAAACAACAACAACAACAACAACTTGGGGGAAATTAGCTGGAGCACTCACTAAAGCTAGCGAGAGGCAGAGTAACTGAGCAGGATCTTGCAACCCAGCGTCTACGGGGTCAGGTCAGTCAAGCAGTCAGACAGTTTAAAGTAATAAAAATGATGTTTTATTAAATACAGACAAACATTAAAGACACCACAATCACGCAGGTAACTAAAGAATCGGAAATAGGGATTTTTGGAGGAAAATGGGTGATACGACACCTGTCTCGTAGTCCTAGAGAGGTATGAAGATTGAGTTCGTTGGGGTGCAGGGAAGAAGCTCAGCGCGGTTTGCTGAGGGGAGCTTGCCGAACAAAGCGACAGCAAGGCAGTCTGGAACTCAGGAGCGATCCCGGGTTGAGTGGGCTCAGTTACTGGAACTGAGGGGAAGGCTCACCAGGCAAAGCGGCAGCAAGGCGGGCTGGAACTCAGGAGTGATCCGAGGAGGGTCTTGGAATCGGGGGGGTTTTATAGGGTGAATTGTGACTGCAGGCCATACCTTACTCGGTGAGAACAATGCGATTTAGGAGCGGGGCAAAGCCTTGGAAAGGTCAGAATTTAGCATGATTGGCTTAGAGCCGAATTAACAATAGTGTAGCCAGTATGCAAATACAGAGTGCTTAGTACAGCTTTGTCAGGCTACCTGCTCGGGGCAGGGAGCCTTTGTTAGTCTCACGCATAAGCAATGAGGTGTTTGCCAGGGAGGTCCCTGAAGCGACGAACTGGCTGTGTCTGGCCTGCTTGGGTGGAGAATGGAATGTCCAGCAATTATCGGCTGCGCCTGTTTACGTGCTTGTCCAGAGGCTTCGCAAACACGTGGAGCGGGGTGGCAGAGGAAAGCTGAATTGTTTGATATCAAAGTAATATCGAGTGCTATCTCCGGGTAGGCCTGGACCGCAGTAACAATATCCCTATGGAACTACCCTCCCCCATTTATGTCACTCTCAATTTACATTGCAAGTCCAGAGATGCAACCCTGGCATGAATCATGATCTGCCGGTACTATAATCTGAACAGAAATATAATACATCTTATCTTACTGGAAAGGATTGTAACCAGGTGACCAGTGTACCTCCTGGAAGAGTCCATCAATCTCTCCATACCCAATAGTTCTTCAAAAAGTGGATGTTTCAAAATTCAAATATATTTAATTACAGCCTTTCTAAACTTCCCTTCATTTGTGCAGACATCAGGGGAGTGTACAAAGATAGTATTGAAAGCACATCAAACACAATTTTTAAAAAATTAAACTAACATAATAATAACCATGCAAAAGCAGCAACAAATACAATAGAATAGACAAAATGTATTGGTCAGAATCACTTAAAATTAGCATCACTTAAAAAGGAAATGTCCAGGCTAACAAAAACATTCTGAGCTGGTGCCAAAACAATTGCAGCATTGGCACCACTCACATTTCCATGGGGAGGATTTTCTATAATTACAAACAGAGGAATGTTCTCTGACTAAAATAAAATAAAATAAAGACACATGGCCACCCTAAGGGGCTGTGTTTGGTTTTAATAATCTCAGTATTTACAGGTTCCTTGTAAGTTGATGAAATGTCAGCACCATTGACAGTTGGTGACTTTCAGCCCAATGAGGTGGAAAATTTGCTTTGGGTTTTAGTCTAGACTTTAAATGATCTATCCAAGGTGCTAAACCTTATCACCAAAATAGGTTTAGCTGCTTGGGCTATTTCCACACTGCACTGTTATAGTGCTATTATTCCACTTTCAACCTCCAATGGAATTCTGGGGTTTGCAGTTTAGGGAGGGGCCTTTAGAATTCTCAGCCAGAGAGCTCTTTGGCCTGAGTAAACTATAAACCCCAGAATTCCACAGGATGTTGAAAGTGGAATAATAGCACTATTACAGTGTAGTGCAGAAATGGCCTTACATAGCTTTCTTAATGTTCAGACTAAAACCTGGAGTGAATTCACCATTCTGCTGACATAGAAGCTGCCAGCTGCCACTAGTCAGCATGGATCTAATGAAGTTGATGCAGGAGGAAAGTGCAGGTCTGCAGTTGGAGACATATTGCAGGTCTGCAGTTGGAGTCAAGACTGATCTCTTCCGACAGACCTTCCCAGACTAACATTTCCATCGCCTCCCGTTTATTGCCTTGCTGCTTTGCTAATAGTAATTGATGGATTGTTAATTGCTGTGTATTTTAAGGGGTTGGTTTAGGTGGGTTGGTGAGTGGGGAGGATTGGGTATGTTTTCAATGTCTTTTAATGTATTTTAATGTATAATATATTTCATGTTGTTCACTGCCTCAATCCATGTGGAGAGGCGGGATACAAATAATAATAATAATAATAATTATTATTATTATTATTAATTTTCCCATAATTTATTATTGTACTTCGTTGTGCTGACGCTGTTTAAATAACCCACCCATTTCAGTTCTCTGACCACTTTGAGATTTGATTGCTTCTACTTTCTAGCCACACAGAGTGAGAAAAATGTTTTCATATCCAAAACTGTCCCCAGATCCAGAGCGCTAGAGATAGGCTGGTGGCAAATCATGGTCCTGAGTGCTAGGCCCTTTCCGTACTAGGCTGTTATAGTGCTATGATCTGCAGTGTGGGATTTGTAGTTTCAGGAGGGGCCCACTGGCCCCTCCCGAAACTGCAAACCCCAGGATTCCATAGGATGTTGAAAGTGGAGTCATAGCGCTATAACAGCCTAGTGTGGAAAGGGCCCCAGTGTGGTGCAGGCGTTTGACTGTTGGACTACAACCCTGGAGACCAAAGCTTGGCCCTGCTTCGTCATGGAAACCCACTGGGTGACTTTGGGTGTGTCACACACACACACAGCCCCAGAAAACCCTGTGATAGGTTCACCTTAGGATTACCATAAGTTGGAAATGACTTGAAGGCACAACAATAACAACAACAAATTATGGTCCACAATTTAATGGATAGGGACAACTGGCTGTCCACACAGGGAGTGAAATGCCAAGGTGACATTTTAAACAGTCACTGTGGCAAGATAAATGATTGTATGGCCCTGAGACCTAGAGGATTTTAACTCTTCAGTCACTATGGACTCAAAGCATTGGCATTCTTTCCTATTTTTCCTGTTATTGCAAGATCACTTAAGACTGAACCAGTTTTAAATCCATCCTTCTCATCATTTGGGTGTTTCGAATATAAATCCTTCCTACTTAGATTAGTCACATTTCTAGTCCTTTTATTAATTGGCAACAAGCTTTCTCTGCTTGGACCTTCCTGATCCTTAGTTCTGACCCCAGCTCTCATTCTCCTTCACTTTGCCTTCCTAAATAGTGACATCTTCTTCCACCAGAGTAACTTGCTTCACAATGGTAGTGTGTAGGAAGAACCTTATAGTAAAAAAGAGGATTAGATTACTTTGCAGGGTTTTTTTTAAGGATAAGTGGCATAATTCCATGTTTTCCATCTTGAGTTTCTTGGAGAAACAGTAACCTGTGAATACAGCAGTAGCTATAGCACTAACAATACCAAGAGATCATCATCATCTGAATGTCTACAGCTTCAGCTCTGGCTGATTTGGGTGCCTGCCAATCAACCAGGCTCTTGACAAAGAATGATAGATGTTCCTGTTTGGTTCCATAGCACTGACATCCTAAACAATATGCAGAGAGTTAACACAGAGTAACACAGTAGTTCCCCCATAAGTGCAGGGGAAACGTTCTAGGACTTACCAGGTATAGCGAAAAGTGAGGATAATATAAACACTATAGTTTTCATTGAGACGAACAACGTAGGTATCAAGACAGTTATGCAGCTTGGAGAAGAGGCTCTGAAACTTGACAGAACTTGACAAAAGTTTAGCAACTAAGAGAGAGAAGGCTTTGTAGTCACTATTTGCAGTCCACAGCCAGAGCACAACTGTGAAAAATAGAAAATAACAATGTTTGGTCCAAAACCAAAATGTTTTTGTATGCAGAAAGTCTATAGTAGCCTAACGCTGGCATCACAGTGCTGCAGCGTTAGGTGAGTATTGACCTTCTGATAGGTCAGAACATGGATCATCATCAGAAGGAGGATCATCAGAAAGAAATCCTGGATTATAGCACTAGGATGATGTTGATGGTTAGATCTTGATATCAGGAGGCGATGATGTCTATGTTGAGGGTTGGGGATCCTCTGAAGTTGTTTTTTCCCCCTGGAACTTTTTGGAAGAACAATGTAATGATATGTTGTTGTGCCTTTCTTTTTAACTCACCAAAGTACTCCTGCAGAGTTTGTAATCCTTTGGTGATTGTATAGGTCTGGGATGAAGCACTGGTGAAACCATTCCGTAAATAAAGTGGCTATCACCCATGCATTCTTATTGTGCTGCCAAAACATGGGGAGATAATGTTTGTTTTTGTTTTTAAGAGCAAGTGGCTCCTTAGATTTGTACACAACACCTGGCTTTATCATATGACCTGCCACACAGGACTAGAGCTAATCTGTCTTTCCATGTTCTATGCCCTGGAGCCATCTTTCCTTGCAGTTTTATGAATGTAGGTTCTAGTAGGCATTTTCTTCCAGAAAAGCCCAGTTTCACTGCAATTGAACACCTGCTTTTGATGGGAGCCTTTCTCCTGAATCAACTTCTTAAAGCTGTTCTGGAAATGTGAGAGTAGCTGCTTCATAGGCAGAGGCAGCTCATCACTTAGTTTTAAGATTTTAAGTCCAAATCTGTTCCTAAATCTGGGCATCCATCCTCTGCTTGCAGTAAAGGGTTTGGTGGCATTCATTTGAGGGGATGCCTTGCTAATGTCTTTGTATAGCCTCAGTGTTTTGTAGTGCAAGATGTTGCTGTTAGTGGGGGTTCATTTTCTGTTCATGGCTTCCAACCACAAATTTAATGACTTCTCCATTTTAATTAAGCACCTGTCACACACTGTGGAGGTAACTTTTTCTGTTTCAGGTGCAACAGCAAAACTAACATGGATTTCTTTTTTTTTTCCCTTCAGAATTTCACAGATGGAAGATTCATTCCTACCATACATCTTGCCAACCTCAATGCATATTTTGTTTTTTTTCCTGATTAAGTCAAGAATGTTCACCTTCTCAATTAAAGGAAGAACTTTATGGGTTCTCTGAGGCTTATCAGGATTGCCAGCATTACCACTCATGCACTTTGGCAACATTACAAAGAACAGAAGAAGCCAAGCAGAAGGACTTTACCAGGGACTGTACTGAATAAGGACAAGGACTTTACTGGGCAAGCACAATAATTTCACAGAAGGGCAAAATACCACAATCAGATCAGAAATGGTAACTGAGAATCCTACTAAGAAACTGGGTAGTGTTAGAGCATGTGTAGTACTGTATACAGTGAGGAAACACTCAAGAAAACAATAGCATGGACAAGACGAGACAGCGTGATACCACAAGTGAACGGGATGACATTTGCTTCAATTTTACTTTCCCTGCCATTTTCCATGTAATAACTGTGTGTACTGTAATTGTATTTCACTTTATCTCCCTCCAATGTGCATTTTATTTCTATTAAATTCAAAGTATGTATTTTTGGAATGTGCCTTGTTATGGATAACTGAGATTGTGTACATTGGCCATGTGGTTATGGGGGACCCACTATATAGATCTTGCTGGACAGATCAGTTTTACATATGCAGCCAACATGCAGGAGACTGAGAGTATAAAGTTGACCTTCGATTAACCCCTAATAATAAGGAAAAAAAATATTAGCAGCCTAAGCAACCTATATTCAGAAAGAACATCTGTTATTATTTAGACTCAATTTCTGTCACAATCAAGTGAGCTCCACCAAAGACAGGAATGTATAAAGAAAATAAATTTACCCTGGCTTTGCAGCAGTGTGGCTGAGAATAGAATTTGGCTCAAGAAGATTTAAAGATAAATTCTACTCTGAATTATTGAAGCTTCTATGAAAGGAAAATATGTACTTACAATAACATGGTATTCTTTGGAAGAGACAGGCATCTTTATGTCAGACCACTCTTCTTTCTGTCTTATTTAATAAATCCTTGTATTGTAATCAGCTCTGAATCTAAGCTTCTATCTGCACAAAACAGAATGAGCTTAGAAAATAAAATGATTTGACATCTTTCTTTCTTTCTCAATTGTGCACTGGTTTAATTTATTTCACAATGTCCTGCCATGCCTATTCTCCAGAGAGGCATTGGCAAATGTTTGCAATGTTCAGTTCAGCAGTTTGTTATAATTTTTTAATAATTTGTTTTTGGATAAAATTGTATTTTGGTTGAAATAGTATTTGCAAAGTCATTTTTGAGGTGAAACATTATTGTCACATTTTCACTCAAGAAAATGTTGTGAGAACTTCATTCTCCCCAGCATATAAACCTCAGCTTGATTGAGAATATATAGTATTTTACCCAACTAACTTACATAGTGATGTGTCTGAATGCTATGTGGTATATGACAGAATAAAGGTAACAGACAACCCTGGTGGCAGGAAACAGTGGTAAGATGTCCACTGCTAGAAAGGTGAAATCTAAGAGAAGTGGGAAGGAGTTGATCTTCTCTTCCTACTGCAGCCTCCTGTGCCTCCCTAAAACTAGCTCTGGAAACCCGGAACTCTCTCCAGAGCTGGTTTTGGGGTGTTCATACTCTGTGTGTGCGTGTGTGTGTGACTGCAATCACTGTAGCAGTGACAACTAGGGGCTTTCATGTCTGTTGAGCCATGAATTTGCTCCAGGGTTTGCTATCGGTGTGGTGTCCCTTCCAGTAGTTCCCAGCTTTTAGTCAGGTTAAAGCAACCGTATCATGGGGTTTTCCTGGCAAGATTTGTTCTGCTGAGGTTTTCCATTGCTTTTCTCTGAGGCTGAGAGAATATTACTTGCCCATGGTCACCCAGTGGGGGTCTCCATGACTGAGCGGGAATTTGAACCCTAGTCTCTCAGAGGCCTAGTCCAACACTTAAACCACATTTGCACTCCAGTGTTTAGTCCAAACTTTAAATCATCCACCCAATCTTGAACTTCATTTCTAAAGTAGATTCAGTACCTTGGAAAGTCATTTTAAACTTCACACTAAAAACCAAAAAAATTGGATTCCTGGCTCCACTGACCTGGAAGCCATCAGCTGCCACTGCATCCATATAACATTGGAGTAAGCCATTATGTTCATGGCGTGCTACATATATTCATGGTAGAGTCATCACTACTGCACATGTAACAAAAGGAACCTTCCCAGAGAGAGTTTTGAACCAAGGCAAACTGACTTTTGGTAAGCAGATTTCTTGCTTTTAAACATCCACACTAACTGATCACTGTAAACATCTGAAAGGCTTGTATCACCTTGTCCAGGCCCTTGAAAATTTAGGAACATGATTTGCATCTTCCTGGATCCTATTCCATTGTATCCCACTTCACAACTGCATAAATATGCTTCATACCTGAGGCCTTAATATCACTAGGTACTGTATCTGAAGAAGTGGGTTTATATCCAAAAAAGATCATACTAAAATAAAAACCAATTAAAGGTGCTGCCACTTTCCTTTTTTCTCCCTTTCTTTCTTCCTCCTCTTTACCCAAAAACTGTGACATCATTTGTGATTAGTGATACAATTCTCCCACCACACTTTCAGCACCATTTGGGGGGCTTCTTCCAAGGGATGGGATGGGTTCTTTCTTTCTTTCTTTCTTTCTTTCTTTCTTTCTTTCTTTCTTTCTTTCTTTCTCTCTCTCTCTCTCTCCCCTCCCTCCCTCCCTTTTTTATTTATGTTTCCACAGTGTGCAAAGCTCTACATAGAGTACCTATCAAATCCTGTTTTGAAGACCCTTTGACTCTGAGACCTTGGGCTCTACTGAAGCACTGCTGGACACCATGTAGAATTCTATCAATGAATCAGGGCCACAGAACAATAAAACTCTCACCTGGAAGTATCCTTAATGATTCCTACCAGGGGGTCCTATTCTGAGTGTGGGACACAAGGTGATCACATCTTGGCACTCTTGTATGAACAAACCATACCTTATCTCATTACAACTTTACATGAATGTTCTTCTCTAGTCTTCAATGACTCATTCATTGGCAACACATACCAAATAAGACTATCAAAGACAATAAATCAGTAAATCAAGAAACATAATGGAAAGCAGTTATGTCCATCTAACAGGAAAGAATAGTAAAAAACCAATCTCTGTTCTAAGACAGTAAAAGAAGAATTCTGTTTGCCCTTTCTGTGCATATCCATATAAAAACAATATTTTTCCCCCAGTTCACCAATATGCTATGGTAAGAATAGATTTCTGATTATCTTGTTCAGATTATACAAAGGAAATTGCTATGTAGACTGTAACACTTCCCCTTTTTGGAGTACAAAATTCTCTTTGATTTATGACCAGCATGAGATAGAGGACATGATATCTTGTTTCTAGTATAATCAAGAAAGGCATTAAACAAATATCTACATGCCTTCAGCTAGTAAGATATGTATCTGAACTGAGCAGATTCTACAGTATGTTTGACCCCAGTGCAAAGAAAGATTTTATTCTGACCACTTGCCTTTCTTTAACTGTTACCTTCCAATACAGTAGGCAATGGTTGCAATTTGCAAGGGATATGGGAAATCTAGCATAGAGATCTGAATGTGGTTTGAAAGGGGCACAGCTCCTGAAGTTAACTGGTCTTACTTTTAACGCTAATCAACAGGTTTTGTTGGGGTTTGAATCATTTCAGAAATCTGTAAAACTTATTTGACTACAGGATGAGGACAGGGGAGAAAATGATGTGTGTTTTGTATATACCATGGGGAGCTATCTTTCCTCAATCTTCTTTCATATCTCCTAAAAACAACAATCTGATTCCAGTTTTAAACTGAAAAACAAAGTATACTACATGTTCATCTATGAGTCATGATGGGAAAACAGAACTGCCCTGATCAGAGATAGTTGTCTTTTGTCATATGTTTATCACAAGTAAAATGAAAGTACAATGCCAGACTTGTTTACAAGCTACATAAACTAGGATTAGGGCCTCAGATTATGTACAGTACAAGGCAACATGTACTGAATATCAAGTTTTACATAATTCATTTTTTTTCCTGGCAATGCTATGAGGCCTCTTAAGTTTCACACAACTTATGAACCTCAGCATATCTTAATTTGGCCTGCAAAAGTTTTCACACATTGGCAGAAAAGACAAACTGCTATCATGTTCCTGCTGTGCCAACCCTTTGTATGATTAACAAACAAAAAAGGCTAGCATTCCACTGAATGTTATGCCATTTCCGCACTAGCCTCTTATAGTGCTATTATTCCACTTTCAACATCCTATGGAATCATGGAGTTTGCAGTTTAGGGAGGGCCTTAGTCACTGAGGAACAACGGTGAGAAGCTGCAGCATCTAGTTGGGCTCTGCAGCAAGGATGACGCTGGTCCAGATCATACACTTTGGTCTGCTCTAGCAGGGTTCCTTTTTATGTTCTGCACCAGAGCTTGGGAAAGTTACTCTTTTTTGCATGATAACTCCCAGAGTACTCCAGGCAGGGTGGCCACTGGCTGTGCTGGCTCTGGATTCTGAGAGTTGTAATCTTAAAAATAACATCTCAATGGTCTGAATTTGCTGTTCTGAGCAGATTGACTCAATTGCAGCTTCAATTCTGGGAATGGCCACACAGTTTTCGGTCACAAATTCTTTACTTCTGTTTCCATGTCTTTTCCTGCATAGCCATCATCATTATTGCCATCATCACCACCATCCTTCTCCTCCTCCTCGTCATAGTCTTGCCTTTCACCTTTCATGAGATTAACTCACATTATTTTCTACTGAGCTTGTAATTTTTCTTTCCAGAAAAAAAAGAGAGATCACAACACTTTAAATATGAATCGTTTGAATTTTAAGTAATATCCTGGAAACACACCCTAAAGGAAATAAATCAAAATCTGTAATTCATCAGACTGCCTGCTAACATACTTTACATTCCATGGTAAAGCAGACAATATTTTTTGACAGGCAGCTTATTTCTTCTTCCGCTGAATGGACTTGCGGACAATGTTAAGGACAAAACAGGAACAGAGATTTGTTTGAAAACGCAACTGGCCAGGCATCAATCACCTCTCCTTGACTTCCTCTATGCCTGACTTCCTGTAACATCCCCCTCTTTTGCAACAGTAAGCCATACACTGATAGGCGGATTCTTTACAGATGGCTTCCTGTGATTAGTTCTTCCTGGTCACCACAGCATGCTGGATAGATGAATGTGTTTCTTTTCTTCTCTTTTTGCCCACTTAATAACCACCTGCATGCTTATCCTCCCAAAACAGTGGCAAGTCTGTTGCAATTGTTTCATTAAAAATAATAATAATTAATGACTATGTATCCTGTCAGAACCAGTGTGGTGTAGTGGTTTGAACATTGGTCTATGACTCTGGAGACTTGGGTTTGTAATGCTACTCAACCATGGAAACCCACTGGGTGATCTTGAGCAAGTCACACTCTCTTAACCTTAGAGGAAGGCAAATGTAAAACCCTTGTGAACAAAGAAAACCCTGGGATAGAGTCACCTTAGGATCACTTAACAGGTTCACCTTAGGATTGGAAATGACTTGAAGGCACACGACAACAAACAATCCTGTCACATTTCAGAAACAAGCCCTGAAACATGAATATATTTCATACAATGGGTAAAACTGGCAGTAGTGTTACATTGAATGTTTTGTAATCACTGGTGTAGAGGTACATTTTGACATGTAAGTGCCCATCATCACCCTCCCTATAGTCACATCTCTGAGGAGAATGCAAAAAGGACAGGCAGCTGTGTTGATGCGTATCAACAACCCGGTTCTAGCAACCTTAATCTCCACCCAGAACAGATTGTTTTGCAGAACAAAAAACCAAAAAAAAAAGAAAGAAAAAAAAGAAAACCTAGACCCCCCAAAATACTTTCCATTACAACAGGGGAACACTCACAAGAAAAATATTGTTGGAGGTAAAAACCAATCCTTGTTCCTTCACATATGGTGAGGATTAGACCTCACATATCCTTCTACATTTAACAGATGGAAACATGACACGTGTGACCAAGCAAACTCAGAGTGTGGTCAAGGTGGCAAAAATTATTAATCAGGAAGAATACACAAGCTAGGAAAGCCTGCAGCTGTTTGCTTTTCCTTGAGCCTACTGGGAAGGACAAGATTCCACTGTGTTCTGGTTTGTGATGGAAATAAATCATAGAATCATAGAATCATAGAAATGTAGAGTTGGAAGAGACCACACGGGCCATCCAGTCCAACTCCCTGTCATGCAGGAACACCCTCAAAGCACTCCCGACAGATGGCCATCAAGCCTCTGCTTAAAAACCTCCAAGGTAGGAGACTCCACTACTCTCCGAGGCAGCAGATTCCACTGCCGGACAGCCCTGACTGTCAGGAAGTTCTTCCTGAGGTTCAGGTGGAATCTCCTTTCCTGCAGCTTGAATCCATTGCTCCTTGTCCTGGTTTCTGGAGCAGCAGAAAACAAGCCCCCTCCTTCCTCTACGTGGCATCCCTTCAAATATTTAAACATGGCTATCATGTCCCCTCTTAACCTCTTTTTCTGCAGACTAAACATACCCAGCTCTCTCAGTCTATCCTCATAGGGCATGTTTTCCAGGCCTCTCACCATTTTGGTCACCCTCCTCTGGACCTGCTCCAGCTTGTCAATATCCTTCTTGAATTGGGGTGCCCAGAACTGGACACAGTATTCAAGATGGGGTCTAACCAAAGCAGAGTAGAGTGGTACCAGTACCTCCCTCGATCTAGACACCATACTCCTGTTGATGCAGCCGAGAATTGCATTGGCTTTCTTGGCTGCCGCATCACACTGCTGACTCATGTTCAGCTTGTGGTCTATGAAGACTCCTAGATCCCTTTCACACGTACTGCTATCCAGCCACGTGTCCCCCATCCTATATTTCTGTATTCCATTATTTCTGCCTAAGTGTAGGACCTTACATTTCTCTCTGTTGAATTTAAATCTATTAATTCATTCAAGACCTTCACCTTGCTCTTTTTTTGCACCTGCTAGAGTGCAAACTACTTTTATACTTTGAAATCAGTTTCCAGCAATTGAACTAAGCTGTGGACAAAGGGAGAAAGTGGAGGGAGGAGAGAGAAACTGGGACATTCCACACTAAACAATTATGGCATTTTGATTCCATTTTAACTATCATAGATGCATCCTGTGCAATCCTGGGATCTGTAGTTTGGAGAGGCTCTAGAATGCTGTTCCCTAAACTACAGATCTCAGGTTTCAATAGCATGTGGCCATCTCAACTGAAGTGGAATCATAGCACTATAATATTACAGTGTGAAAGGGCCTTAGACCTGGCCTGCATTTAAAGAAGTGTATACTCTAAAGCAGCCTCCTTTCTACAGTTGTTACCATTATCATAGTCTAACAGTGAGAGAACATCTAGAACAGGATTGTTCTGAAAACTGATTTATGAGAAACCAACAGGCACAATCCTTTTGGTTTTGCTGTGATTACATTAGAATCCAGTTCCTAGATGCATCACTATCCCATATTACTAATTACTCAGGGTGCCATCTGACAACCCTTGTGCCCCTTGCGGAGGAAGGAGCAGGCTTTGCGCTTGGGTGGAGGATTTGAAAATTGTCCCTTCTTCTCCAGATGCAGAAGGGCAGCTGGACAGTACTTGTGCACACTGTCCAGCTTCTTTTACACCGATTGGCAATCAAGCTGTTCCTGGAGGCTATCTGGCTGCCTTTCCATGTCTGTGGAAGAAAGAGCAACCTCTGCATATTGGATCACCAGCACAAGTATGTTGGTGAAAGAACAGGTTGCTTACCTGTAACTGTGGTTCTTCGAGTGGTCATCTGTGCCATCATACACTAGGAGCTTTAGTGCCTGCGCGGTAGCGTTCGGAAACTTCTAGAGCTTGTTCGCTTGGCGGGAACCCCTCCCCCACGCCGGTACTGCGCATGCTCCTCCCGCCGAGCAACGGTCTCTCCTCAGTTCTGTCGTCCGCCGTAGAACCTACAGGGACCTGAGAAAGAGGGGAGGAAGGGCGGGTGTGTATGATGGCACAGATGACCACTCGAAGAACCACAGTTACAGGTAAGCAACCTGTTCTTCTTCTTCGTGGTCTCTGTGCCTTCATACACTAGGAGACTGTGTAGCTTACCGGTCGGACGGCGGGTCAGGTCCTACAGCACGGAAGCCAGCACCTCACGTCCAAACCGGGCATCTCTGCGCGACCGGCAGTCGAGCCTGTAGTGGCGCACGAAGGTCGATGGTTGGGACCAGGTCGCCACACGGCAGAGTTCATGCAGGTCAACTCCTCGCAGGAGGGCCGCAGAAGTAGCCACCGCTCTGGTGGAGTGGGCTCGAAGCAGGACTGGCGGAGGCTTCCTCGCGAGCTCATACGCCAGTTGAATAGTCCGTACCACCCACTTGGAGAAGCGCTGGGTGGACACTTTGAGGCCCTTCCGACGTCGCCCATAGCAAACGAAGAGATGCGGCGTCTGTCGGAAGGAAGCAGTCCTGTCCATGTAGAAGGCCACGGCCCGACGCACGTCCAGGGAGTGGAGAGACCGCTCCAACGGTGTCGTCGGGTTCGGGAAGAAGGCAGGCAGGATGATGTCCTGGTTGAGATGGAAACTGGACACCACCTTAGGCAGGAACGAGATGTCAGGTCTCAGGACCACCTTGTCTCTGTGGAAGACCGTGAAGGGCTCATCGGATCGAAGAGCTGTGATCTCACCCGCTCGCCTCGCTGAGGTCACCGCTACCAAGAAGGCAGTTTTCATGGTCAGGAGCCTGTCATCCGAGGTCGCCATCGACTCGAAGGGCGGCTTTGTCAGCTGCGAGAGCACCAGCGAGAGGGACCACGGCGGTAGCGGCGGCGATACCGGCGGGTAGAGATGATGAAGTCCTTTCAGGAACCGCTTAACGGTATCGTTCCTGAAGAAGGCCGAGGCAGCCGACCGTGGCGGTTGGTATGCCACGATCGCGGAGAGATACACCTTCAGGGATGGAAACGCCAGCCCCTGTTGCCGGAGGTGCAGGAGGAAATGCAGGACGGTAGAGAGCCCCGCGGGCGATACCGGCTCACTCCTCTCGTTAGCGAAGGTCAGGAAGCGTCGCCATTTATATTGATAGCTGCGACGGGTGGATTCCTTCCTGGCCGCGACGAGGACGGTACCGAGCACGGGATCGTCTAGTGCGATATCCTCCAGGCATGGAGGGCCAGGCGTGGCAGGTCCGGATGGAGGACTCGGCCGCCGGAGTGGGAGAGCAGGTCCGGTGTCGGTGGCAACCGGAGCAGGTCGTCTCGTGCGGCTTGTAGCAGGGGTGCGAACCAATGTTGCCTCGGCCAGTACGGGGCCACCAGGATCGCGTCGGCTCGGTCGGCGAGGATCTTCGATATCGTTCGGCCAAGCAGCGGGAACGGCGGGAACGCGTAGAGGAGTTCCCCGGTCCACGGAAACTGGAAAGCGTCCCCGATGGAGGCACGATCGTGGCCCGCTCTGGAACAGAATCGGCGACACTTCGCGTTTTCCCTGGTCGCGAAGAGGTCGATCGATGGTTCGCCCCAGCGGTCCCGAATCAGTCTGAACGCCTCTCCGGAGAGAGACCATTCGTGATGGGATGAGGTGTCCCTGCTGAGGGCGTCTGCCGTGGTGTTCTCCTGCCCGGCCAGGTGAACTGCCGCGGGATGCGTATGCAGGCGAATGCACCATTCCCACAAGTCGAGTGCAATGTTGAGCAGGGTTGTGGAGTGAGTCCCTCCTTGTCTGTTGATGTAACAGACGGCGGTGGTATTGTCCGTCAGAACCAGGACCGTCCGCCCCGCTACGACGTGGCGGAACGCCCGTAGCGCTTTCAAGACGGCGAGCAGCTCCAGCGCGTTGATATGGAGAGCGGTCTCGTCGTCGGTCCATCTGTCGCGGACTCTGAGATCGCCGCAGTGGGCACCCCATCCATACAGGGAGGCGTCGGTCGTTACCGTCACCTTCGGTGTCGGCGGTTGGAAAGGTATCCCTGACATGAGATTGCGTCGCGACTGCCACCATCGGAGGGATGAGCGGACGTCCTCCGGCAGCTGCAGTCGGAGTGTCTGTTCGTCTCGCAGGGGGTCGAATATGCGGATGAACCAGTGTTGAAGAGGTCTCGCTCTCAGCCTGGCGAGATATGTCACAGCGGTCGTCGCAGCCATGTAGCCCAAGAGCTGCTGGACGCTTCTCGCAGATAACGTCGGGGCCGTACGAGCGTGAGCGGCGGCCCGGATCAGGGTTTGGGCTCGAGACTCTGGTAGGTACGCCCTGGCGGAGGTCGAGTCGAGCGTCGCCCCGATGAAGTCCAAGATCCTCGCCGGCTCGAGGTGGGACTTCTTCGGATTCACCCGTAGACCAAGGCGGGTCAGGAGTGACAACGTCATGTGGACGTCGTGGTAAAGTCTCTGTTTGCAGGACGCCACCAACAGCCAATCGTCGAGGTAAGGGAAGACGGAAGCACCCTTCGTCCGCAGGAAGGATACCACCGGGGCCATGCACTTGGTGAAGACCCTTGGGACAGTCGAGAGTCCGAACGGCAGCACCTTGTACTGGTAACAGGTGTCGTCGACTGCGAAGCGGAGGTACCGTCTGTGCTGCGGGCGAATGGCGATATGGAAGTATGCGTCTCGGAGATCGATGGAGGCGAACCAGTCCCCTCGATGTAGGAAGGGCAGGATCGACGGTATCGTGACCATCTTGAACCTTTTGGGGCGGATGTAGTAGTTCACCCCTCTGAGGTCTAGGATCGGCCGGAGGGTACCGTCGGCTTTCGGTACCGTGAAGTACCTGGAGAAGAAGCCGGTGGTCTTGGCCTCTTGCGGGAGCTGCTCGATCGCCCCTTTCTGGAGGAGGGATTGGATCTCTTCCAGGAGGGCCGGACTCGACGGCGTGGAATAGTAAACGCCTCGAGGAGGAATATCGAGAAACTCGATGGCGTAGCCAAGACGGACGATGGAAAGCACCCAAGAGTCCGTAGTGACACATTGCCACTCCGCGAGATGTCGAGCCAGAGTCGGTCGGTCTCCGAGCGCTGATGGTAGGCTGAAGAGTGGGTATTGGTAGGTCCTGCCAGGCACGTCAAAACCGAGACTTTGTCTCGGAGGAGGACTTCTTGGACGAAGCCGGGCGTCGTCTAATCGTGCGTCTGGCCGATGAGCCGGAGGACGGTCTCGACTGTCCAGACTGGGCCGAACGCTGGAACGACGAGGTGGAAGATCGTCGCCAGGATGGGCGGAAGGTGGAGGCCCTGCGGGCTTGCGTGGCCGGCTGTAGCCCGATCTTCTTGGCGGTCAGCCTCGCCTTAACGAGATTGTCCAAAGCTTCGTCTGTGGACGAATTGAATAGGCCCTCACCGTCGAAGGGGAGATCTTCAATCCTCCTTCTGGTGTCCTCCTGGATGTCGGCCGGCCGCAGCCAAGCATGGCGGCGCAGGCCGATGGATCCCGCCATGACCCGGGAGGCAATCTCCATTGCGTGCCTGGAGGAGGCCATCTGCTGCAGAGCGATGGAGATGGCCTCGTTGAAGATCACGGAGGAGGCTTGGCGGATGTCCTCCGGTACCGCCTCCATCGCCGGTTGCAGGCGATCGAGCACCTTTTTCAGGTATGCCGCGAGGCAAGCCTGAGTGTTGGACAGCCTGATCTGCAAGGAGGCGGCGGAATAGAACCTTCTTGCATAGGTGTCCAACTTCCTGCCCTCTTTGTCCGGCGGGGTGGTGTGTTGCCTGCCGGAGCCTTTCGTCTGTGCCGACTCGACCACCACAGAGTTCGGTGCAGGGTGATTAAAGAGATAACCGGCGTTATCCTTCTGCACCCTGTAGAGGTGTTCCAACCGCTGCGGTATCGGCTGAGCCGAGGCCGGCCTATCCCAGGCGGCCTTCACCAGTCTGGATACCCGGGGCAGGAGAGGCAGCGGGGCCGTGGCAGGTTGCTTCCCTTCAAAGACGGAGAAGACTGGATCGTCGTCCTCCGGCTCCGCATCGGCGATCTTCAGGCCGAGGGTAGTAGCCATGCGGAGCAGCATCGCAGAGAACTGGTGGACGTCCTCTGGAGCAGAATCTGGGATCGGGTCCCCGAATCCCAGCGGAGGAGACTCCTGGGAGGCCGCCTCAGACACCTCTGATTCCGCACTCGAGTCGTATGACTCTGAGGTCGGTGAGTCCTCTCGCCGCTCGCTTGCCGGCTCCTTCGTAGTCGCCACAGGTGTTGCCTTCCTAGGCTTCTCTGCAGCCGGGGCGGTGGTAGTAGCAGCGTCCCGCTTGGGCTGGCTGACTACTGACTTCACCTTCTTAGTGGTGACAGGGGTAGTCTGGCAGGCTGACGTCGTCGTAGCCCACTCAGTCACCACCGACTCCGTAGGGCGCGTCGCCATTGCCGTGACCCTAGGAGGTGGCGATATCGCCCGATACCGAGGTGAAGGCTCCCTCGCCCTATGATATCGAGGAGAGGGAGAGCGGCTGAAGGAGCGGCGGTCCGACGGAGATCGGCTTCGGCGTCGACGGTACCGAGCCTCGTCCCCTCTAGGCGAGCACGATTCGCGCTGTCGACGAGGTGACCGGGACCTCCGGAAGGTCTCCCAGCGACTCGGGCCACGATGGTACCGATCCCGGTACGATGGCGAATGTGACCGATAAGAGGCCGGGCGCTCTCTCCATTCAGATTCCCTCGCGTACCTGGCCACGTAGGACGCCGAGGTGTATCTGGAGGCAGACGAGCGAGGTTGTTCCTCTCTTGTCTCCCTAGGAGGCGGCGAGGCCACCGGACGCTCCGAAGAGCGGGACCGGGACCGGAAGGAGGTCGAACGCCGCTCCGGAGAAGCAGAGGGCTCTCTCTGCTGCAGGTCGGCCGACCTGCGACGGCTAGGAGGGCGGTGGCGCTCCTCCACCAGGGTTGGAGGGTCTGCCACAGGCGAGTCCGGGCGCTGTTGGGGAACGTCCTCGATCTCATCATCCGAGAGATCGACGGACTCGCCTCGCCCTTTGGAAGGCTGCTGAGTAGGAGGAGGAGTAGGAGGTTGAACGTCCCCAGCCGGGGAGCGCTTCTTCTCCTTCTTCTTCTTCTTCTTCTCCTTCTCCTTGCCCTTGCCTCCGTCCGGAGCAGGGCGCTTTTTAGCAGGCGTCTCCGTCAGGGGAGCCTCAGCCTTCCTCGCCGTTGAGGATCCTTTCGCTGACTTGGCAGCCGCCGACAACTTCGGGATCCTCGGTAACGCCGAGATCGGCGTTTTCGCCGGTACCGAGCCCGATACCGACGAGGTGGACGGAACGGCAGCCGCCGATACCGTCGATGGCGTGGTCGTCTTCTTGTCGGCCATCTTGGAAGTGGAGGTCTCGTCTATCGCCCGCAGAGACTGTTCCCAACAATAAGACTTAAGTCTCGCGGACCGGTTGCGGAGAGTTTGGGGAGTAAAATCCCGGCAAATTGGGCAAGTCCGAATGTTGTGGGACTCACCCAAACAGAAGAGACACTCCTTGTGGCCGTCGTTGAGGGCAACTTTGCGCCCGCAGGACACGCACTTCTTGAAGAGCGCGGACATAAGACGAAGAACGCCAAACTGCGAAAATCCGAAAAGACCAAAAGCCGAAGGGGGAGTCCGAAAGAGAGGTCAGAGACAGTCCAAAATCCGTAAAACCGTGAAAACAGCAAGCCAAGCACAAAAGTGAGAGGAACAAACCAAAGAACCTTCCGTACGCGACGGCGGACGAGAAAGAACTGAGGAGAGACCGTTGCTCGGCGGGAGGAGCATGCGCAGTACCGGCGTGGGGGAGGGGTTCCCGCCAAGCGAACAAGCTCTAGAAGTTTCCGAACGCTACCGCGCAGGCGCTAAAGCTCCTAGTGTATGAAGGCACAGAGACCACGAAGAAGAAATATCCATACACTCCAAAAGCAGCCCAATAGAATTGCAGCCATATGCTGGAATCCTACAATGGCACTCTCCTAGCGCAATAAGAGGTGCACAAGCAGTTACAAAGTTTCTATAAGTGTAGTCTGTAGTACAGCCAGTCATTTCCAGATACACACAGTAACTGCTTTCACACTATTGCCTTCACGATCAGCCATTATATAATGGGTAAGCTCAGAGTTGAGGTGCCTGCTACATAAAAGGTTACACCACTGTGGGATCCAGCATAACTACACTGGTTTATTTATGTTATACTAAAAGTCTTCAGTTCCCTGGCTCTATACAAGAACCACAGTGTCCATCATAAGGATAACTTCATGGTACAATGTCTGGTAGCTTCAAACTGCAGGATGGAAATCATATTAGTCAGTCTCAGGAACTGATTGCTGGTGCTGCATCAGTGTTTGTACTATTGAAAGGAAGATGATGTTCTTGTCCTTGTTAGAATATCATGATATATTTTGTCTTTGATTCTCAGTGAGGTGTTCTTGATCACAGCTGATAGTCATTTTTTAATGATGTTGAGTTGCACTGGTACAAAGGAAGTCCTGTCAATATGAATAGACAGAATGAGGATTTCCTCTAACTTTCAGTTTTTCATATATCTGAATGGCAATTTAGTCATTATTTCTCTCTCTCTCTCTTTCTGTGAACATACTTTCAAGTTGTTTCTGGCCTATGATGACCCTGTCATGGACTTCTCTTGACAAGATTTCTTCAGAGTGTATTTGCCACAGCCTTCTTCTGACACTGGGAAAATGTGACTTACCCGAAGTCACCAGCTGGGTTGCCATAGCCAAGCAGGGATTTGAATTCTGGTTTCCTGGAGTCCTATTTCATCACTCTAAGCCATGCTGGTCAAGACTTTAGCTGCAGTAAACAAGCAAATCAATGGTTGTTGTATCAATGGCTGTTATAATTGTTGTTTAGGAAGTATTTCAAAGCTGGCTAAAAGTCCTCTTAGTCTGATAATCTTCAGATGGGGACATGAGAGAGGTCCTTCTCAGTGGCTGTTCTCAGGCTGTGGAAGTCTCTTTTAAGAGTGGCCAAGTGTCCCATCCTTGTTAATCTTGTTGTGTGCCTTCAAGTTGTTTCTGACTTATGACAAGAGTTATGACAGTCATTGGGGTTTTCTTGGCAAGAGTTCTTCAGCGGGGGATTTGCCTTTACTTTTCTCTGAGGTTGAGAGAATGTGACTTGCCCAAAGTCACCCAGAGGGTTCCCATGGCTGAGTAGGGATTTCAACCCTGGTCTTGAGTCATAGTCCAGTGCTCAAACCAGTACACCATGCTGGCTTTCCATTGATCTCTGTCTGCTGCTAGAAATTGACCTTCTAGCAGCAGGCACAGACCCATTTATTCAGGTAGGGCTTGGGTAACTGACTGCTAAGAAAGGGGCTTTTGATGAGGGGGTACTGTGCTTTTTATGGATATGTTTTAAAATTGCTTTTAAGTTTAATAGTATACTGGCATTTGTTTGTATCTAAACACTGGATGTTTTTGTATTTTTATCTGTGCCTGTTTTTAGCCCTGCCATGGATCACCTTTAGTAGAGAAAGGTGGAACAGAAATCAAATAAAGAAATAACTAAACTTGGCTGAAAATTTCAGTCTTCAGTGGAAACTTAAACACTCTTTTCTTCATTGACGAGATGGTGACATCATTACTTTGTTCCACATCCCACTGCTTACAAATCCACAAGGATCTGACTAGTGAAAAAGGGCTGTCTCCAACAAATCCTATACATTTTTATTCTGCAAAACAACTATAGGATTGGGCTTTGTGAGGGCATTCTGTAGGAGGTATTTTAGCAAAATCAGGTGGGCTCATCATCATGTATACAAGATCCTCCAGGCATTGGCTAAGGTACAGTCAGTCCCCAGCCTCCATGTACATCCACTGAAGATGAAAAAAATGGAATCAGCACAGAAAAAGGTGTTCAAAAACTCCAGGATATAACATTGGTATTGGAATTTTTCTACTCGGATTTCATTTTGTTTGGACATCATCACCTAGATTCTTAGTTTGGTGGTAAATTGGGAACAGATGCAGTTCTTTTGACCATATTTAAAATGGGCAAAGTCCAGAGACGCCTGCTAGATCTTTAGGACTACTGCTTGATAACAGTCAGTCCTGAAGAGCCCACCCTCTTCATTAGTTCAAAAAAGAAGGTGAGATCTATGTGAACATTCTACAGGTGATATTTAATACATCTCCCCATGGAATAACATCTGCTTTGCATACAAAAGGTCCCAGGTTCTGTCCTCAGCATCTCCAGCTAGGGCTAGGAAAAACTGATACCTGAAACCTTGACAATCTATTGCTAGCCAGAAAAATAAAACTGACCTAGATGGACCAATAGTTGACTCAGGCAACTGACTATGTTCCTAAAAGAAAAGTCCTTATTTTAAGTCTAAGACAATCAGCATCAAACAGATCTTGTCCCTCTTCAACTAGATACTATGATGGGAAATGACATTTGCACAGAAGATTACAGAAACATCACAATCAGATTGAGTAACCCAAACACAGCTGGGTTGCTATTTTTCTTCTTCTTCTTTTTAAAGCTTTTGATTAAAGCTAGCAAGAGTAGGCAGTTTGCCCAGGCATAACACTTGGATAATGAGGAAGACGGGGTGTTAATATACATCCCATCAGTACCAATATTTACCTAGCCTACCTAAGTTTTAATAAGCTTTGAGAGTTCTGAAATCTCACACTGATAGATTTAAGGAGGAATTTGCTTCATTCGTTTGTTCAGATGAGTCCATGTGTTCAGATTAAGGCCCTGCTGGGGTATGTAGGTTGTGAGGGCATTCCTCAAGCAGCTGTTGTGCCAAAGATCCTCTAGACTTCCAGTAGTGCAGCATTTTGGATGAGCAAAAGAAATATTTAATCAATGGCCCAAATCCTTTTGGTACTCTCTCCTAGGTCATTTCCTTACTAGACTGTTATAGTGCTATTATTCCACTTTCAACATAGAATCATAGAATCATAGAAATGTAGAGTTGGAAGAGACCACAGGGGCCATCCAGTCCAACCCCCTGCCATGCAGGAACACCCTCAAAGCACTCCCGACAGATGGCCATCCAGCCTCTGTTTAAAAACCTCCAAGGAAGGAGACTCCACTACACTCCGAGGCAGCAGATTCCACTGCTGGACAGCCCTGACTGTCAGGAAGTTCTTCCTGAGGTTCAGGTGGAATCTCCTTTCCTGCAGCTTGAATCTATTGCTCCTTGTCCTGGCCTCTGGAGCAGCAGAAACAAGCCCTCTCCTTCCTCTACGTGGCATCCTATGGAATCCTACCTTTGAGCCCCTCCCTAACCGTAAACCTCAGGATTCCACAGGATGTTGAAAGTGGAATAATAACACTATAACAGTCTAGTAAGGAAATGACTTTAGAGTATACTCACTGAATTCATGAGATTCAACATCAGTGTTTATTCTGCATTTAGCAGTGGATTCAATGGGTCTACTTTGGTTGGGACTGCGAATAGGATTCGGGTCAAGATTTGTTAATTATTTGTATATAAATAATTTGTGTCTGGCAGCAGGGGTGCTTTTGGAGCTTTGTAAAGCAGCATGTATAAAAGTTTTTGTTCTAGTGCATGCTATTTACAACTTGAATCCCACTGTGGAGAACACATGCTGGTTGAGACCTATGAGATCACCAGCACTCTACTATCCCCCCACAAATTCCTGGTGCAGTATTGTACATTTTTAATGAAATATTTGTTTAGAGTTTTTTGTTTTTGTTTTATAAATATAATGGGAAAGATGAAATTCATACATTTATACCTCTTTTCTATTTTTAAGGGAAACAGTTTTCCTGACTCATACATACAGGAGCAAGCATGAAGACTTATCCAACATTTGACTTGTTTGCTATTTTATGCTTTTTATATATTTAAGGAGTAGTTAAATTCCTATTTCCCCTTTTCTCCACTAAGATCAGATCAATGTACATGGTTCTCTTTCTCCCTGCTTTTAACAAATGTTTAAGGTAGTTCAGGCTGAGAGAAAAGTGACTGACTTAAGGTCACCCAATGAATTTTGTAGTGTGGTAGGAACTAGGAACTAGATTTCCTAAGTATGTCTAATATGCTTAGCTAAACCACAGTGGTTCTTAAATGAGTTCCAATGTAGCACAAGTAAAGTACACAGTACCAAGAGTACAAAACCCACCAGGACTCCTCTTGAAACACTACTCTAAGGGCACTTTCAGACTACACAACTATAGCAGCACTTGTGATTCTGCAAAGAGAGCCAGTGTGCTGTAGTACTCTGAGTGTTGGACTAGAACTACAGAGACCAGGTTTGATTCCCTGCTCACCCACAGAAACCCGCTGGGTGATCTTTGGTGTGTCACACACTTTCAGCCCCAGGAAACCCCATGATAGGTTCACCTTAATGTCACCATAGATTGAGAACAACCTGAAGGCACAAAACAACAACAATAACTTTAAGATTCAGCATGGGAAGTGCTGGACTATGTCATGCCCAGTCCCAGGACTCAGGTGCAAACATTGACAGGACATTCCTGAATAGCTGCAACACAGAGACGTGAACAGGACAATACTTACTGCAGCCAGCATAGATGAAAAAAGGGAGCCTACAAGACTCAGAGCGTTTATATAGAGAAAGTGTATTAATTAGGTAAATAGCTGAGGGAGGCTGTTGGCCCATAAATACAGAGGAGGGTGTGTGGAGAAATCTATTGAAGACAACTGGAATTACCAGTGGAAGCAATGCATCCTATGTTACCTGCAGGATCACTTCCCCCCGTACAATCAGCCCTGTATACTCAAGTCGTCTAGGGGCCAATTACTTAAACTGGCAATGGTCACCCAGAGGACCTTCTTGTCGGCCACTCCTAAACTGGGAATGACCTGCCGGAAGAGATTTGACAGCAAAATATGCTGCCCAAATTCAAAAAAGTACTAAAGACTTATCTCTTCCAGCAGGCCCACCCAGTCTACTTTTAATTGTACTTTTAATTATGATATATTTGAATTATGATATATTTGTATTTTAAATGGCTTGTGTTTTAGTGCATTTTAACTAGGATTTGTCTTTAGTTGTATCTATGCTATACCCCACCTCAAGCCTTGGGGAGAGGCGGGTAAAAAATAAAAATTTATAACAACAACATTCTGATCTCTGACTTGTGTTCCTGGAAACTCTGACCCTCGCCTTGTGTGCTGACTTCACTGCTGGACACTCCTTTGGATTGTCACTCAGAATTTATTACTGACTCAGACTGCTAAAACAACAAACAGTAACTGGCTGACAAACTGTTGTAAACTTTGTATGTGGCTGCTTCTAAAGACTCTATTTGGAGAGCTGTGAACCTTGGCTGGCTGCTGGCATAGGACAGACTACAACCCTGGAGACCAGGGTTTGATTCTCAGCCCAGCCATGGAAACCCACTGGGTGACCTTGGGCGCATTATGCACTCTCAGAAAGTGCCATGATAGATTAGCCTTAGAGTTGCCATAAGTCAGAAACATTTTGAAAGCACACAGCAACAACAAGCCAATCTCATAACTTTTGGGATTCACATTTACAGTAGTAAACGACCAAGTGTAACCCCTAAAACCTACTTCTTGAGCTAGGCAGCACCTCAGTGAAAGGGTTTTGTGCTTCCCAATATGCAGTGCCTCAGAAACCTTTTGGTTGGTGTAGTGCATAGCTAGAAAAGTAGGGGGGGTGTTGGGGCAGCGTAGAAAGAAATTGCTACAGCAAGGGAGTTCCATTGTTATAGTTATGCCTGATGATTTAGGATATCCGCTTAAGTTTTTAAACATGGGGCCTTTCCACACTACACTGTTCTAATGCTATTATTTTACTTTCGCATCCTATGGAATCGTGGAGTTTGCAGTTTAGGGAGGGGCTGTTAGATTCTCAGCCAGAGAACTCTTTAGCCTCAGTAAAACTACAAACTCCAGAATTCCCCAGGATGTTGAAAGTGGAATAATAGCGCTATAACAGTGTAGTGTGGAAAGGCCCTTGGTTATTTCAATTTTTAAATACAAATATACAACTAAAGGTTAACAGTTCACATTATTTTAATTTGTTACTTCAGGGGGTAATTCTAGAAGAACAGGTTGCTTACCTGTAACTGTGGTTCTTCGAGTGGTCATCTGTGCCATCATACACTAGGAGCTTTAGCGCCTGCGCGGTAGCGTTCGGAAACTTCTAGAGCTTGTTCGCTTGGCGGGAACCCCTCCCCCACGCCGGTACTGCGCATGCTCCTCCCGCCGAGCAACGGCTCTCCTCAGTTCTGTCGTCCGCCGTAGAACCTACAGGGACCTGAGAAAGAGGGGAGGAAGGGCGGGTGTGTATGATGGCACAGATGACCACTCGAAGAACCACAGTTACAGGTAAGCAACCTGTTCTTCTTTTTCGTGGTCTCTGTGCCTTCATCACTAGGAGACTGTGTAGCTTACCGGTCGGACGGCGGGTCAGGTCCTACAGCACGGAAGCCAACACCTCACGTCCAAACCGGGCATCTCTGCGCGACCGGCAGTCGAGCCTGTAGTGGCGCACGAAGGTCGATGGTTGGGACCAGGTCGCCACACGGCAGAGTTCATGCAGGTCAACTCCTCGCAGGAGGGCCGCAGAAGTAGCCACCGCTCTGGTGGAGTGGGCTCGAAGCAGGACTGGCGGAGGCTTCCTCGCGAGCTCATACGCCAGTTCAATAGTCCTCACCACCCACTTGGAGAAGCGCTGGGTGGACACTTTTAGGCCCTTCCGACGTCGCCCATAGCAAACAAAGAGATGCGGCGTCTGTCGGAAGGAAGCAGTCCTGTCCTTGTAGAAAGCCAATGCCCGACGCACGTCCAGGGAGTGGAGGGACCGCTCCAACGGTGTCGTCGGGTTCGGGAAGAAGGCAGGCAGGATGATGTCCTGGTTGAGATGGAAACTGGACACCACCTTTGGCAGGAACGAGATGTCAGGTCTCAGGACCACCTTGTCCCTGTGGAAGACCGTGAAGGGCTCATCGGAACGAAGAGCTGTGATCTCACCCGCTCGCCTCGCTGAGGTCACCGCTACCAGGAAGGCAGTTTTCATTGTCAGGAGCCTGTCATCCGAGGTCGCCATTGGCTCGAAGGGCGGCTTCGTCAGCTGCGAGAGCACCAGCGAGAGGGACCACGGCGGTACGGCGGCGATACCGGCGGGTAGAGATGATGAAGTCCTTTCAGGAACCGCTTAACGGTATCGTTCCTGAAGAAGGCCGAGGCAGCAGATCGTGGCGGTTGGTATGCCACGATCGCGGAGAGATACACCTTCAGGGATGGAAACGCCAGGCCCTGTTGCCGGAGGTGCAGGAGGAAGTGCAGGACGGTCGAGAGCCCCGCGGGCGATACCGGCTCACTCCTCTCGTTAGCGAAGGTCAGGAAGCGTCGCCACTTGTATTGATAGTTGCGACGGGTGGATTCCTTCCTGGCCGCGACGAGGACGGTACCGAGCACGGGATCGTCTAGTGCGATATCCTCCAGGCATGGAGGGCCAGGCGTGGCAGGTCCGGATGGAGGACTCGGCCGCCGGAGTGGGAGAGCAGGTCCGGTGTCGGTGGCAACCGGAGCAGGTCGTCTCGCGCGGCTTGTAGCAGGGGTGCGAACCAATGTTGCCTCGGCCAGTACGGGGCTACCAGGATCGCGTCGGCTCGGTCGGCGAGGATCTTCGATATCGTCCGGCCGAGCAGCGGGAACGGCGGGAACGCGTAGAGGAGTTCCCCGGTCCACGGAAACTGGAAAGCGTCCCGATGGAGGCACGATCGTGGCCCGCTCTGGAACAGAATCGGCGACACTTCGCGTTTTCCCTGGTCGCGAAGAGGTCGATCGATGGTTCGCCCCAGCGGTCCCGAATCAGTCTGAACGCCTCTCCGGAGAGAGACCATTCGTGATGGGATGAGGTGTCCCTGCTGAGGGCGTCTGCCGTGGTGTTCTCCTGCCCGGCCAGGTGAACCGCCACGGGATGCGTGTGCAGGCGAATGCACCATTCCCACAGGTCGAGCGCGATGTCGAGCAGGGTCGTGGAATGAGTCCCACCTTGTCTGTTGATGTAGCAGACGGCGGTGGTGTTGTCCGTCAGAATCAGGACCGTGCGCCCCGCCACGGCATGGCGGAACGCCCGTAGGGCTTTCCAGACGGCGAGCAGCTCCAGCGCGTTGATATGGAGAGCGGTCTCGTCGTCGGTCCATCTGTCGCGGACTCTGAGATCGCCGCAGTGGGCACCCCATCCATACAGGGAGGCGTCGGTCGTTACCGTCACCTTCGGTGTCGGCTGTTGGAAAGGCATCCCTGACATGAGATTGATCGCGACTGCCACCATCGGAGGGATGAGCGGACGTCTCCCGGCAGCTGCAGTCGCAGTGTCTGTTCGTCTCGCAGGGGGTCGAATATGCGGACGAACCAGTGTTGAAGAGGTCTTGCTCTCAGCCTGGCGAGATATGTCACAGCGGTCGTCGCAGCCATGTAGCCCAAGAGCTGCTGGACGCTTCTCGCAGATAACGTCGGGGCCGTACGAGCGTGAGCGGCGGCCCGGATCAAGGTTCGTGCTCGAGACTCTGGAAGGTACGCCCTGGCGGAGGTCGAGTCGAGCGTCGCCCCGATGAAGTCCAAGATCCTCGCCGGCTCGAGGTGGGACTTCTTCGGATTCACTCGTAGACCAAGGCGGGTCAGGAGTGACAACGTCATGTGGACGTCGTGGTAAAGTCTTGTTTGCAGGACGCCACCAACAGCCAATCGTCGAGGTAGGGGAAGACGGAAGCGCCCTTCGTCCGCAGGTAGGATACCACCGGGGCCATGCACTTGGTGAAGACCCTTGGGGCAGTCGAGAGTCCGAACGGCAGCACCTTGTACTGGTAACAGGTGTCGTCGACTGCGAAGCGGAGGTACCGTCTGTGCTGCGGGCGAATGGCGATATGGAAGTATGCGTCTCGGAGATCGATGGAGGCGAACCAGTCCCCTCGATGTAGGAAGGGTAGGATCGACGGTATCGTGACCATCTTGAACCTTTTGGGGCGGATGTAGTAGTTACCCCTCTGAGGTCTAGGATCGGCCGGAGGGTACCGTCGGCTTTCGGTCGTGAAGTCCTGGAGAAGAAGCCGGTGGTCTTGGCCTCTTGCGGGAGCTGCTCGATCGCCCCTTTCTGGAGGAGGGATTGGATCTCTTCCAGGAGGGCCGGACTCGACGGCGTGGAGTAGTAAACGCCGCGAGGAGGAATATCGAGAAAATCGATGGCGTAGCCAAGACGGACGATGGAAAGCACCCAAGAGTCCGTAGTGACATACTGCCACTCCGCTAGGTGTCGAGCGAGAGTCGGTCGGTCTCCGAGCGCTGATGGTAGGCTGAAGAGTGGGTATTGGTGGGTCCTGCCAGGCACGTCAAAACCGAGACTTTGTCTCGGGGGAGGACTTCTTCGACGAAGGCGGGCGCCGCCTAATCGTGCGTCTGGCCGATGAGCCGGAGGACGGTCCGACTGTCCAGACTGGGCCGAACGCTGGAACGACGAGGTGGAAAATCGTCGCCAGGATGGGCGGAAGGTGGAGGCCCTGCGGGCCTGCGTGGCCGGCTGCAGCCCGATCTTTTTTGCGGTCAGTCTCGCCTTGACGAGATTGTCCAAAGCTTCGTCTGTGGACGAATTGAATAGGCCTTCACCGTCGAAGGGGAGATCTTCAATCCTCCTTCTGGTGTCCTCCTGGATGTCGGCCGGTCGCAGCCAAGCATGGCGGCGGAGGCCGACGGATTCCCCCCATGACCCGGGAGGCGATCTCCACTGCGTGCCGGGAGGAGGCCATCTGGTGCCGAGCGATGGAGATAGCCTCATTGAAGATCACGGAGGAGGCTTGGCGGATGTCCTCCGTACCGCTTCCATCGCCGGTTGCAGGCGATCGAGCACTTTCTTCAGGTATGCCGCGAGGCAAGCCTGAGTGTTGGACAGCCTGATCTGCAAGGAGGCAGCTGAATAGAACCTCCTTGCGTAGGCGTCCAACTTCCTGCCCTCTTTGTCCCGGGGGAGTGGTGTGTTGCCTGCCGGAGCCCTTCATCTGCGCGGACTCGACGACCACAGAGTTCGGTGCAGGGTGATTAAATAGATAACCGGCGTTATCCTTCTGCACCCTGTAGAGGTGTTCTAACCGCTGCGGTATCGGCTGAGCCGAGGCCGGTCTATCCCAGGCGGCCTTCACCAGTCTGGATACCCGGGGCAGGAGAGGCAGCGGGGCCGTGGAAGGTCGCTTCTCCTCGAAAACGGAGAAGGCTGGATCGTCATCCTCCGGCTCCGCATCGGCGATCTTAAGGCCGAGGGTAGTGGCCATGCGGAGCAGCATCGCAGAGAACTGGTGGACGTCCTCTGGAGCAGAATCTGGGATCGGGTCCCCGAATCCCAACGGAGGAGACTCCTGGGAGGCCGCCTCAGACACCTCAGACTCCGCACTCGAGTCGTACGACTCCGAGCTCGGTGAGTCCTCTCGCCGCTCGCTCTCCGGCTCCTTCGTAGTCGCCGCAGGTGTTGCCTTCCTAGGCTTCTCCGCAGCCGGGGCGGTGGTAGCAGCAGCGTCCCGCTTGGGATGGCTGACCACTGACTTCACCCTCTTGGTGGTGACCGGGGTAGTCTGGCAGGCTGACGTCGTCGTAGCCCGCTCAGTCACCACCGACTCCGTAGGGCGCGTCGCCGTTGCCGTGACCCTAGGAGGTGGCGATATCGCCCGATACCGTGGTGAAGGCTCCCTCGCCCTATGATTCGAGGGAGGAGAGCGGCTGAAGGAGCGGCGGTCCGACGGAGATCGGCTTCGGCGTCGACGGTACCGAGCCGTCCCCTCTAGGCGAGCGCGATTCGCGCTGTCGACGAGGTGACCGGGACCTCCGGAAGGTCTCCCAGCGACTCGGGCCACGATGGTACCGATCCCGGTACGATGGCGAATGCGACCGATAGGAGGCCGGGCGCTCTCTCCATTCAGATTCCCTCGCGTACCTGGCCACGTAGGACGCCGAGGTGTATCTGAGGCAACGAGCGAGGTTGTTCCTCTTTGTCTCCCTCGGAGGCGGCGAGGCCACCGGACGCTCGGAAGAGCGGGACCGGGACCTGAAGGAGGTCGAACGCCGCTCCGGAGAAGCAGAGGGCTCTCTCTGCTGCAGGTCGGCCGACCTGCGACGGCTAAGAGGGCGGTGGCGCTCCTCCACCAGGGTTGGAGGGTCTGCCACAGGCGAGTCCGGGCGCTGTTGGGGAACGTCCTCGATCTCATCCTCCGAGAGGTCGACGGACTCGCCTCGCCCTTTGGAAGGCTGCTGAGTAGGAGGAGGAGTAGGAGGTTGAGCGTCCCCAGCCGGGGAGCGCTTCTTTTCCTTCTTCTTCTTCTTCTTCTCCTTCTCCTTGCCCTTGCCTCCGTCCGGAGCAGGGGGCTTTTTTGCAGGCGTCTCCGTAAGGGGAGCCTCAGCCTTCCTCGCCGTCGAGGATCCTTTCGCTGACTTGGCACCGCCGACAGCTTCGGGATCCTCGGTAACGCCGAGATCGGCGTTTTTGCCGGTACCGAGCCCGATACCGACGAGGTGGACGGAACGGCAGCCGCCGATACCGTCGATGGCGTGGTCGTCTTCTTGTCGGCCATCTTGGAAGTGGAGGTCTCGTCTATCGCCCGCAGAGACTGTTCCCAACAATAAGATTTGAGTTCGCGGAGCGGTTGCGAAGAGTTTGGGGGGTAAAATCCCTGCAAATTGGGCAAGTCCGGATGTTGTGGGACTCGCCCAAACAGAAGAGACACTCCTTATGGCCGTCGTTGAGGGCAACCTTGCGGCCGCAGGCACGCACTTCTTAAAGAGCGCGGACATAAGACGAAGAAACGCCAAACTCCGAAATCCAAAAAGACGAAAACCGAAGGGGGAGTCCGAAAGAGAGGTCAAAGACAGTCCGAAAGTCCGTAAAACCGTGAAAAAACAGCAAGCCAAGCATGACGTGAGAGGAACAAACTAAAGAACCTTCCGTACGCGGCGGCGGACGGAAAGAACTGAGGAGAGACCGTTGCTCGGCGGGAGGAGCATGCGCAGTACCGGCGTGGGGGAGGGGTCCCGCCAAGCGAACAAGCTCTAGAAGTTTCCGAACGCTACCGCGCAGGCGCTAAAGCTCCTAGTGTATGAAGGCACAGAGACCACGAAGAAGAAGCATGTTTCTGGTCATTTGTAGTCAGCTGTAGCAATTTTTTTTTAATTTAAAGCAATGTGTTGCTATCACATCATGAACCATTAACATAATGAAAATATTGTATAGTTTCAGTAAAAGAGTTAATGCTAACAAATTAATTCCCAAATTAATGTCAGAATTAGCTTTAAAGCAATTGCTTTCAAGCTTTAAACCTACCTAATGATGTACCAGGGCTTTGGGGAACAAAGTTTGGAATCTAATAGTTCCTGATGTTTATTTTGGTCTAAACTTGTCCAGCCATCGATTCATGGTGAGTAATAACAATTTAACTAAATGGCACATATTACTGCTGTCCATGAATGGGTAACAGGGCCAAATGGCAAAGACTGTATCTCTTCTGCAGTAATGGAATTTGCTTTCCCCAAGCTAGACCAACTGCTATACAAAATTAAGTTTATTTTATTGTTTTCGTTTAGGTTGGCATTTTAGGTAGGTGTCCCTTAGCTCACAATATTTTTACAGTTTTTGTTTATTATTTCTTGGTGTTTTTTCCCCTTAAATGCTGATATTTTACTGACATGTGTTAAAATATCCTATTACCTGCCCGTAGCCAATAAGACAGGACTGCCACATCATGATGATCAAAAGCTAGAATTTATCTGTGTGCAGGCTTTAATCTCAAACTTACTTAATGTTTTCCAGTTTTCAGCGCTCTGCCTGTAAAACAGAAACAGAAGGTAGTTGTAAAGAATGTAGACGCTTCTCCTAAATTTATGGTTGGAGGAAACATAACACATTGGCAAAAAAGTTAAGTACAGGTATTTGGTCATTGTCTTTGGATGTGTCAAACACTGCAAAAATCCCAACTACTACATTAAAAAAAAGTTTTGAGCCAAGGTCAATATATGTTACGTTGTCGTATCTATAGGAATGTTACCACTCCCAGTAAAGGAACAAAATTCAACACTCCATATTTTTTGCTTCCTTCCCTGTCTGGTTATAATTTATAAGGTAATTTGTTTTGGTTTCTACTCTTTCCTGCTTATGACCATGTGCAATAAATACCTTTCCCTCTCACAGATGCCAATGAAAATGTGTTGCCTTCAATGTTCTGATATGACTTGAAGCCTTCTTCTGAGAAGCCACTCAGCTCTCCCTAGAGGCCTCATCCTTCCTGGGATAGAGTGTTGACTGGTTGTGATGGCCCTGCCTTCTTGTGAAGGATGTGTTGATCAACAATATTGCAAGGCAGGTTGCTATGCTCCTTCTTTCAAAAGAACTGGGCCACCACCAATCCATTTGCCCTGTCTTTGGTCAGCACAGGACCTCCTAAACTTTCAAGGCCAAGGGAGGAAGGTCAATTGCCAGATAAGCCAGCTCACTTAACCACAAGCATGTTTTAACGCATTTCACCCCTTATTTTCCTGTGGACCAGAGCATAACACGGGAGGATGTTCTGCTCATGGGGGAAATGCTCTTTATAATGTCAAAAGGTACCGCCAAATTTCTAATACATATTAAGATCAGGAAAGAGGAATGGAGGAGGGAATTAGGAAAGGGGCAGAAGAATGGGTAAATGAATGATTGTCTGAGTAGTCTGTGCTTAGACAGTTCTAAAGCCGGCTGCAAACTTACATGCAAATAACATGAATTGGCCCTGTTAGTCTCTGTCAGGAGTGGAAGATGAGGATATGTGTGATAAATTTAATTGGAAAAGCACAGTACAATTATATGTCTGTAGCATCAGCAGCTGGAAGTGAAAAATTGACAGAAAGGCAGAAATCTTAAATCAGAAAGGAATCTGAGGCGAGAAGCATGGTAAGCAGGTAGTAGTACCTGTGGAGATAGGAAATTGATGCTTTCCTAACCCAGGGAGATGTAAGGGAGAGGTGAGAAATGCCAGGAATCATCTCCCATTCTTCCTTGGTAAACATTATAGAATTTCCCATTAGGGAAAACCCATGGCTGCTGAATATTTTGGATGTTACCTGACAATTATTCAGAAATGATGAGGTTGTGAATTTTTGGATGCTGGTTTATGGAGGCCCCTACCCTCTCTGCTACTCCATTGACAAGGGAAAATTGGATAGTATCCCATGGGAGCTGTAGGCAAACAGGAAGTCTGATTCTGTGCCATAGTTGTTTCATGGCCCCTGCCCTGGAATATCACCTATTTCATGTTGTTTGTGCTACTTATGGCCCCCATGATTGACCCAGAGCTTACAAGAAATATGTTACAACTCAACACAGATACTGGTACCTAGTTACTTGGGGGGTGGTTGTTGTTATTTGCTGTCAAGTCAGTTTTAACATATGGTGACCCTATGAATGAACGCTCTCCAAGAGATTTGGGCTTTTCTGCACTACAGTGTTATAGTGCTATTCTTCAGCTTTCAACATTCTGTGGAATTCTGGGGTTTGTAGTTTACTGAGCCAAAGAGCTCTCTGGTTGAGAATTCTAAATGCTCCTCCCTAAACTGCAAGTCCCAGGATTCCATAGAATGTTGAAAGTGGAATAACAGCACTATAACAGTGTAGTGCAGAAATGCCCAAAAAGTAACAAGGCTCAACAGCTTTTATTTTAGTCATTTTGGTTTCTAGTGAAAGTTCAGGCTTAATTTGCTTGGTTGTTGTTGTTAACTCACTTCAACATATGGTCACCCCATGAATGAGAGACCTCTAACATCCCTAGTCATCAAGTGCCCTGCTCAGGTCTTGCAAACTCAGGCCTCTCATTTCCTTGATTAAACTGATTCACTTGTAGTGTTGCCTTTCTCTTTTCCTATTGCCTTTCACTTTAACAAGCATCATTGTCTTTTCCAAAGAGGCATACCATCTCATGATGTGCACTGGCATACAGATGGGGGGGGGGATGAAAGAGGTCTACCCCGGGTGGCAATTTTTGGGAGGAGCCCCACACGACATGGCCAAGTCCCTGCGTGATGTGGCCACACCCCTGCCCCTCTGCCCCCCTCACCCTTGCCCCCCACTCGCATTCCAAGCTAAGTGGTTGATGATATGTGCAAAGTATGACAACCTCAGTTTAGTCATCTACACTTCTAATGAGAGTTGAGGCCTAAGCTGTTCTAAGACCCATTCACTTGTCTTTTAGTGGTATATGGTATTTTTAGTACTCCCCTTGAGCACCTCATTTCAAATGAGTTGATTTTCTTCCTGTCAGTTTTCTTCACTGTCTAGCTTCTGCAATCATACCAAAAACTGGAAATATGACATAGATGATACCAACTATAGTACTCAATTTACATCTTAACACTTGAAGATCTTATCTAGTTCCTTCATGGCTGTCTTTCCCAGTCTCAGTATTCTTTTGCTTCCTTGTCTACATTTATTTTCTTAATGTTCAGCTATAACTCCTGCTTTTCCACTTTCTTCCTTAACTTTCCTCAGTAGAGGTTCCAAGTCTTTAATATTTTCTTCAAGTAATACGTTGTCATCTGCATATCTTAAATTATTGATGTTCTTTCCCCCTATTTTCATGCCTTATTCCTCTGAGTCTAATCCTGCTTTCCTACATATAAAATTAAACAGGATGAAAATATATACCCTTGTTTGATTTCCTTGTCAATGGGAAACAATTCTGTTTCTGGATATTGTGATCTGTCAGTGGCCTCTTGTCCAGAGTGCAGACTATACATCAGGACAATCAGATGCTTTTGTACTCCCAGTTCTTTTATTGAGGGACGCATACATACACGATGAAGATTTAAGGAAACTACATCTCAAAAGAAATGGAACACATTAAGAGTTAAATTCCTTTATTGATGCAACAAATAATGCTACCTAGTTAGTTACAAAAGTTACTTTGAAGTGTGTATGGGCATTTTCACAGGAATTTCTCCATTTTAATGCCACTTCACTATTCACTGTCAGTCCTAAGGTTTTCTGTATTCAGAAAATAACAAAAGGTAATAGGCATGCAACAAACAACAAAACAAGTTCTTGTTTTCATCCCTAAAATGAGAAACAGAAATGGATTTCTTTTTTAACGCATGGTAGTAAATACTGGAATGAAGTAACTTTCAAAATTTTCAAGTTCTGGAATGGTCCTTATGCCTAAGTGTCTGATCTTCTTTGCAGCAATCAAAAACTACTCATTTCTACTGAATTCCCAAATTCCTTCTATGTTTCAAACTGTACCTAAAAATGATGCATAAACTAGCCCTGAGATTTCAGACCTGGGAAAGAAATGCTGAGAGTCACTGTTTTGTTTCAAGCTGCTCTCAGTTTTCTTAGGCCTAATTTACATTCTTCAAATGCAGTCTCACAAACCTTGAGAGCACATACCCAAGTCTCCTACTTGCTTAACTGTCTGTCTTGCAGTTCCATCTCATCATATCCTTCATTCTCCAGACTAATTTATTTTCCAATGTACTTGGTGAACTAACTAACATCAAGCTCTAAATCCTGGGCTTTTAGTATCTGCATTTCCTATTACTGATCCAGCTATTTCCTATTCATCATCAAAAGGGGAAATTAAATCTCTTGCCATCCTTTGGGTCAATTTTGTTCTCATTCAAAAACTTTTCCAAATTAAAAAGAGACCAGTCTTTTCACATGAAGCTGATTGTTCTTCTTTTTCTGTCATTTCTCCCCCTTTTAAAAACTGAACATTTTGGGCCCTTTCTAATGCGTATTTTCTCTTTCACACCCACAATAGTTAGATACTGTAATATGAGAATTAGACTTCATGGGTTCCAGGATAAATTATGGGGCACTTTCACACTATAGAATTATAGTACGATCATTCCTTTTTAATTACCATGGTGCCGTCTTACAGAATCCTGAATTTTAGGAAGGTCTATTTAGAACTCTCAGCTGGAGAGCTCTAGTCCCTCACTGAATTACTAATTCCAGGATTCCATAGGATGCAGCCATGACAGTTCAAGTAGGACCATTGTGCTATAATGATGTAGTGTGAAAGGGCCCATAGTTGCCACCCCTCCAAGTTGCTAATTATGCTAAATATATCATATGATATCTCATCAAGATGGCTGAAGAGACTATCTAGGATGGGGAATTGACTTAGGATTACTTATGACAACATACATATGTGAGGCAAGCAGATATAATGTCAGTTTATAATGATTTTATGCTATATGAGCCACTTCTTTGCTTGCACATTGTTTCTTCATGGCCCAGCTCAAATTCCTAACACCCTGTTTCACGGCAAACCACAATATGCAATTCTATCTGAAACAGCAAATTATGCTTTGCTCTTGCCATTCAAAGTTTCTGTGACTGGTGCCATCTTTTGTTTGGCCCAGAATATTATTATTTGAGCTGAGTGAATTTTGGACTGTTATCACTTCTGGCTGAGGATAAAGATAGATAGATAGATAGATAGATAGATAGATAGATAGATAGATAGAAAGATAGATAGATAGATAACTGTTCTAGCTTGGGAAAAAGGTTTTTGCAATATTGTAACTAACATTTCAGGGACAGGTTGTCCTAAAGAGGTAATAGTGATTCTTGCAGCGAAACTAAGGAACAATTTTATATTACCTCAGAGACCTAACAAATTTACTGTGGCATAAACATTTGTGGACTAGAATTTATTTCATCAGATGTTAAAGGTTTATGCTACAATAAACCTGTTATCCTTTAATGTGCTACAAGATTTTTTGTTCTTTCAAGGATAGCCAGACCTTCTTCCCTGATGTGCTAGTTCTCTATTTGTAAAGATACTTTCCTCCCCACTTGCAACTGGGGCAATGTTCTTATCTTAAACTGTTTTCTGGATTTTATTTAGAAACAGAATTTACTGCTCTGTGCAGAGGTTACCATTCCCACTGGGCATGTCTACTTGTCCGTATCTCAGGCCATTTCCATACAGACGGTTATAGTGTTGTTATTCCACTTTCAACATCCTATGGAATCCTGGGGTTTGCAGTTCAAGGCCCTTCCCTAAACTGCAAATTCCAGGATTCCATAGGATGTTGAAAGTGGAATAACAACACTATAACCATCTAGTGCAGAAATGGCCTCAGTTGATTCATCTCATTGGTAACTGAATAGCCTATTCTGGGACATCAAAGTTAAATTAAACAGAAGGTGATTAGTGAGCTTTGCAAATTGCCCATAGAAGCACAGGTACTTTGTATCCATTGTTTTTATGGACAATTTGAAGGGGAGCTTTATTTGTCATAGTAATACATAGGCCATTCTCAGTATTGGCTTGGACCTCCACAGCCCAGCAGGATGCATCCATCCTGGATGCAGGGGGCTAGATCCAGTATCTGTCTTCTGCTCTGCTCACAAAAAAGTGTATGTGCCTGATTTGGGGGGGGGGACTCATTCCGCTTGCACCACTGTTCACTCAATTCAGCATGGGGGCTCCCTGATCTTCTGTAAAGCAATTTGAGAGTACTAGAGGAACAGCCATGTGGAACAGGAGGGCAGAAGTCTGTTTCCATTACTCCAGTTGCATGCACTTAAATCTGGATTCACCACTTTATTGGACTGTAGTTCCAGAATCCCCATCCAATATAGAACAAACAGTATAATAAACATGCTTGGAGGGGTGGATTCTGGGAGTTTTAGACCAAAAAGTAATTTTCTCAGCTCTATGTGATGTGAAACACTTCTATTCAATCCATGGGCATCTAACTGTAAAAAATTAGTTTAGTTTAGCTTATTTTTATCCCACTTTTCTCCCATATAGGACCTAAAGCAGCTTAGAGCATATGTTAAAACTGCCAAAATAATTTGAATACAAAAATTAAGGGTACAGCCAGACTGACTTAAAGGACCAGAATGTCTGACATTTTGTACCCTTTCTTTCCAATTTTAAAACGGTATTAAGCAAGAATTCACTTAAAAACATTAATTCAGAACAGTTAAAAACAGATTTAAAGCCTATTAAATATTAAAACTAGCATAGCTGTTGCACTACCCCTTCCCAGACAGGAAGCCAACTGAGCCTCTCTTGGAAGACAATTCCATAGCCTGGGAGCAGCCACTATGAAGGTTCTCTCCTGAATCCTCATTAGAAGTACTTGTGATGGTTGTGAGACTGTGAGAAAGGCTCCCTGCACCCAAAGATCTCTAAACTCAGGTATGCTCATATAGGGAGAGATAGTCTTTCAGACTGTCTAGAGACTAGATGTATACGGCTTTATAGATCATAACCAGCACTATGAATTCTGCCTAAAAATGGACCAATAACTAGTGAGGCGGTTCAGCAAGAGAATTTTATGCTCCTTATAACCAGTCCCAGTCAGCATTCTAGGTGCAGCACTTTGGACTTGATGAAGTTTCTGTATAGTTTTTAAAATCTGACATCTCAAGGAACAGATGTAGCTGGCGCACTAGTTTTAATTGTGCAAATGTGCTCCTGGTCACTGCCAAAACCTGTACTTTCAGACTCAGGGTGGAATCCAGGAGTATGTCCAAACTATAAAGCTGAGATTTCAGGATGAGTGTAAACTCATCCATCACAGGCAGAATCTCTGTTCCACTATCTACTTTTTGACTTACCATGATCACCTCTATCTCATCTGGATTAAATTCAATGTGTTTGCCCTTATCCAGTCCACTACTTACAACAGGTTTAGTACTGAAATAGCATCTTTAGAGTTAGATGGAAGGTGAGTTAGAGTTGGGCATCATCACTGTACTGGTGACACTAAATCCTAAATCTCTGGACAACCTCTCCCAGTATTTTAATTTGTATGTTAAACAGCATGGGGGACAAAACTGGACACTGAGGGACACCATAGACCAATGGCCAGTGTGTTGAACAGGAGTACCCCAGCACCACTTTCTGAGTGTGTCCCTCTAGGGAGCACTGAAGCCATTGTAAAACAGTCCCTTTCCAGAAAAGTGGCCCAGAAGGATACCAAATGACTAGTATTGAAAGTTGCTGAGATCCAACAGGGACACATTCCCCTGTCCAGTTCCAAGTATAGGTCATCCACCAAGCTGACCCAAGCTGTTTCTGTACCATAACAAGGTCTGAAGCAAGCTTGAACTGGATCTAGATAATCAATTTCATCCAGGAAGCCTTGAAACTGAAAGACCACAACATATTCCAGTTCCTTTCTAATACAGTGGGGTTCAGGGAAGGTTTTTTTCGGTAATGGCCTCACTATAATCTCTTTTGGGCACAATGGAACCCCCCCTCGCTATGGTGAGACATTCATCACTTCCTTAGCCACTCAACCAGCCCCCCTCTAGCTGCTTTAATGATTGAGGAAGGGCAAGGATCCCCCAGTGATGTAGGCTCAAGTCGATAGACTCGGACTCAAGTCAGACTTAAGTCGCTTCAGTGACTTGACTTGGACTCAACTTGGCCATAAATGATGCACTGACTCGACTTGACTCGACTCAACTTGAGACTTGTATATTTTTAATGACTGACTTGATGCCTATTCCCCACTTCTGAAGCTGCAGATGGCAAAATGTGGAGAGCCGACTTTGCTTAAATTGTTAAAACTGAATTTGTTTCACTCTATCGAATAATTCTGGAATTTTGGTTGGGGTATAAAGTTGGCTTTCAGACTTGAGACTTGACTTGAAAGTATCTTCAAGGCTGGAGACTTGATTTGAGACTTGAAGGTGGAGACTTGAGACTTGACTTGAGACTTGGAGTAAAAGACTTAAATACATCACTGGCTTTCACCTCTACAAGGCTCCTGTCCACATCCTCAAACTATACAAACTGAAACATATCCAATAACACTGGACACACCAGCACCAAGCTTTCATCCAATGGACCCATATCCACTACTGCATCCAAGTAAGAGCAGATCTGAGCAATTTTATCTGCAAAGGTTATTTCAAATTCCCCACTGCTAGTTGTCGAGTTGTTTGGATTTTGTTCTTGTGGGTGAGAGTGCAAAAAGGCCCTAAGCACTTGAGACATCTCTGCTGTGGACCACTCTTTCAAGAGGCAATGGTGGCAGAGAAGTATGATTTCTTTGCTGCCACCATTGCCACAAAGTAGGCTTTCCAATGCTGGATGGGTCTGTTCTGAATTTTCCATGATCAATTGTCTAGCCTCTGTCCCATTGGTTTTACTGTTGTCAGTTCTCTAGTAAATCAAGGGGTTTACTTAGCCCCTTTCCATGGGTTATTTCCCCATTCCAGAGATCAGCCAGAGCTTTGACAGAATCATCTGCCATGGCAATAGGAAACTCCTCAAGAACCATCAGAAATCTATCTGGTTTCAGAAATCTCCTGGAGTGGACCATCTTAATAAGCCCCCACCCCTCCCGAGGCTCTGAATCCCAGTAATTCTAACTCCACCAGGTAGTAATTTATCCATGACAATGGAACTGTAGAAAGTTCCTGTACACGCAGATTATCATCATCCTGTAGTAGAGAAAACTATGTCCAGAGTGTGTCCTCCAGCATGAGTGGCACAAGACACTACTTGTGTTACTTCGGCCCAGGCCTACCCGGTGATAGCACTAGATATTGCTTTTTGATATCAAAACCATTTGGACTTCCTCTGCCACCACACTCCATGTGTTTGCGAGGCCTCCGGACAAGCACATAAACAGGCACAGCCAGTAATTGTTGGACATTCCATTCTCCACCTAGGCAGGCAGAACAGAGCCAATCCGTCGCTTCAGGGACCTCTCTGACAAACACCCTTTTGCTTAAGCGCGACACTAACAAAGGCACCCGGCTCTGAGCCGATAGTCTTACAAAGCCAAACTAAGCACCTTGCATTTGCATACTAGCTACACTATTGTTGATTCAGCACTAAGCCGATCATGTTAAACTTGACCTTTTCCAAAGCTTTGTCCTGCTCCAAACTCGCATTGTTCTCACTGAGTAAGACATGGCTTGTTCATGTTCAATTCACCCTATATAAACCCCCCAATTCCAAGACCACCTCGGATCACTCCGGACTTCCATCCTGCCTTGCTGCCGCTTTGTCTGGCGAGCTCCCCTCAGTGAACCGCGCTGAGCTTTCTTCCCTGCACCCCAACGAACTCAATCTTCAACTTCTTCAGGACTACGAGAAAGGTGTCGTATCACCCATTTCCCCCGAAAATCCCTATTTCCAACTCTTTTTAATGGTGTGATTGTGGTGTCTTTACTATTTGTTTGTCTTTCAATAAAACATCATTTTGGCTATTTTAAAACTGTCTGAATGCTTGACTGACCTGATCCCGTAGACGCTGGGTTGCAAGATCCCTGCTGAGTTACCCTGCCTCTCGCTAGCTTTAGTGAATGCTTCAGCTAATTCTCCCCAGAATTGTGTTTGCGTTTTGGTTATTTGGGCACCCCTCCCAGGACCCCCAGAGAACAGGGTAACACTTGGGACAGACTCATGGTCATCATGAAGGATATGAAGCCCTGAGCTGCTTCTATCAGAGTGGTCTCAGCATGAACACTGAAGTCCCTCAGGACAACAAGCCAGGAGGATGCCAAAACCACAAAGAAGACCAACTTTGTCTGCTCAGGAAGACCACTGAGCAGCAGGATGGGTGGTACACCAATATACTATTCTGTTCCAGTCATCCACTTTAAGTACAGGCACTCAAACTCAGTAGACATGTCTACTCAGAAGTTTTGAAAATGCAGAAGTTTTCAGTGGGGCTTTCTCCCAGGTTATGCATATAAAGAACTGCAAACAAAATACTCTGTCTGAAAATGAAAAATATATTTTCTTTATTAAAGGGCAAATTCCAGTGTCCCACAAGCAGATTCAAGCAGCTCAACTGTCACAAACATCCTTCTCTCCTCCTCTTCCTCCCCTAGTCTGCCAGAAAGCCCATGCTAGATTCAATTAGAGAATTCTAAGTGCCCACTTTGTTCTAATTCTCCAAACTCCGCAAAGACCTTTTATCTGATATGTGACATAACGGCTCATCTGGATGGGGCAAACGTATCAATAGGTTGTTTCTGTTCTCAGGGTTTTGTTTTTTTTAAAAAAAAACATCCAAACATTTTGATTGTCTTTTTTTTTTTTGACAAATCCTTGCATCAGCTGCAACATTTTATTCCCATCCTCAGATGGAGTTCTTCTTAATTCCAAGACATATTGGAACAATTTGTTCAGTTTTCTTTTCCTCCTTTCTTTTTAAGATTTGTTTTAGATGCAGTGCTGTAGCGCATTCATGAAATGTCACTTTTGTACTGTAACTCTGTAACTCTTTAAAAAAAAAAGGTGGGGAGGAGAAAATTTGCTTTTAAAACCATAGGTTCACTTCAGCAAATCATTCCTCAATTAAACACACACACACGAGCCTTAGAGCATATGCAAGAAATCACTACAAACAGTTCTACCAAAGAATGGAATGAGTGGATGTGGTGGCAACAACAGCTGGAAAAAGCCAACAAAATCCAAAGACCTCTGTCCTGAGAATTCATGCTTCTTCAGGCCGACCTGGAAGAGTCCACGTGACAAAAAAGCTCTAAGCCTTTAATAGGGGAAAATCTTCCAAACTGGGAGAAAGACTGTCCTCCCCATTTTGGGATGTGAACGAATCAGTATTCTACATGACTACAAGAGAGATGGTTTTTGAGAAGGCAATTCAAGCTGGGCAAGGCTTAAATGATGTTAAGTGGGGCAATCCATTTCTGCAGGGTAGTCAGCAGTTCAACATTTGAACTGGCATTTTAGAAAGGGCAGAACTGCTATCTGAGTGGCCTTCCAATCTGAGTCCTACAAAACATATCACAATCTGACCAAAGAGAGGTCACACCACAAAAAATAATAAGCAGTGGGAACAGAAGAAAGAAACAAGTAAGTTAAAATACATCTGCACCACACACTTATGCTGGTTCTACACTTCATTGTTGTGGCTTTCCACCTCCCTCCACCAGATCCCAGAAATTATAGCATGGTGAGTGTGATACTAAGAGTTCTCGATTAGAAATCCCTGCCCTGACCCAGAGAGCTAGAGTTCCCATAGTTCCTAAGACAAGGTATGACTGTTAAACTGATATGTCTGTAGTATAGTTTTGTCTGGAGGGAGGAAGAGAGGAAGGAAGGAAAGAAGGTGGTATGTGTGTGTGTATGGCTGAAATAATTATATTTGTAAGACTGCTGTAAAGCAGTAAAGGCTGTAATACTCCATATTGTCTTTGGTGTTTAAAAGCAGCTTTTAGTATGTTTTAAAATATATGTGTTCAATATATTTTCACATATAACATTAAAACTTATATTTACATAACTTTTCATAAGAAAAGTGGTTAATTATTCTAAGTAGTAGTAACTATAAGCCTTCAGGTTGACTCCAACTTATGGTGACTCTTTCATAGTGTTTTCTTGGCAAGATTTATTCTTTTTTTTTTTTAGATACAAGAAAAAAAGATGACAAAGAAAAGCAAAGTAAAAAGAGAAAGAACAGAAAACAGAAAAAGAGAAAGAAAAAAAATTACATCGACTTACAACCTTCCTAATGATCGTTATACATGTTATTATATAAAGTAACTTCTCTAACTATACTATTCAAGCATTTCTTCATCTTAACCCAAGCTATTATCAAAATCTATAATTAACATATTATTCTCACTTTTCTGCCAGAAGACAGTCAAAGGTTTCCAACCATTGAAAATGGCGTCAAAGATTTTTCTCTAATCAATATTGATAATTTGTGCATTTCAGTTAGGTCAGTTAGTTTCAGCAACCAGTCTTCATTCATTAGAATAATGGTGTTTTTCTATTTCTGTGCATACATTAATCTTGCTGCCATGGTCATATATCATAATAATATTCCATGTCTCTTCTCCATTTGGTCATCCATCAGTCCCAATAAAAACAATCCAGGTTTCAATTGAATATTAGCCTCCACAGTTTTTTGAATCAGATTATGTATTTGTTTCCAACATTCTTTAGCTTTCTCACAAGCCCACCACAAATGATCAAATATTCCTACTTTCGTTCACATTTCCAACATACACTAGAAATCCCTTGATTTGGCCAATTTTTGCTGGAGTCAGATTATAAAAATTCTCCTTAAAATCATAACACAAAGTAAATTTCACTCCCTTTGACTATATTGTTTCCCCTTGTTCTGTCTGTCTGTTATATCCCAAGTTCTGAGCCTTGGTAAGATTTATTTTGATGAGAGTTGCCACTGCCTTCCTCTAAAGTTGAGAGAATGCAACTTGCCCAAGGTCATCTGATGGGTCTTTGTGACTGAGTGGAGATTTGAATCTAAGTGGAGATTTGTGCCTTTGCCTTCCTCTGAGTCTGAGAGAGTGTGACTAGTCCAAAGTCACCCAGTGGGCTTCCATGGCCAAGCAGGGATTCAAACCCTGGTCTCCAGAATTGTGCATGCCACCCTGACTCTCAGCAAGAATAAGGTGGAAGGACTTCAGCATCTTACTCTGTATCTTTCTGGTGGGAGACTCTCAATATAGGAAGGAAAGCCATGATTAGTATGACTGTGATCACAGAAAGTGTTCTGTGAGAATTATAGTTTTAAGGAATTATATGAAAGGACCTGAGGTGGAATATATTTTATGGAAATGGATACCAGCCAAGGTACAATGAGGCAAAATGGGAGATTGAGAAGACACGTATCTAAGAATTTGTATGGATAAAGGAGTTTATTTCTTTGCATGCTACATATAAATCACTCACAGAGTTTGGAAAGTTACTTTCCCTGAGGCCAACAGATGTCTTAGCTGAGGGATTCTGGGATCTGTAGTCAAAAAAGTAACTCTTCCAAGCTTTCTTCATTAATTGGTTTAATAGGCTAGTTGTTTGCCTAGAATAGTAGAAAACTTGCAGCTGGCACAATTCCCTAATTTCAACTTTTTAAGTAGCTACTTATCTGGTTTCTTCTGTTTCCCCTTTCACCTTCATTAACAGACCTCTTGTTATACCACTCTTTGGGCTAGCTGGCTATTTTAGTTTATTTACTGATTTTTAAGTAATAGACTTTTTTAGATTGCCCCTCAAAATATTATATTTCTAGGTCAGCTGTCAAGATTGTTAAAAACAAATTACAATACAGCAACAGAGGGAGAAAAATACAGTCCAAGCAGTTTAAGAATATACTGAGGATTATGTATTATGCTATATTTTGTTATGCCATGTAGATTCTATCAGAGGCTTCTGGTCAGCAGGTCTGACAGCAGCATACCATTAGCTAGACTTGGTTTGTAGCCTTCCACTGGTATCACTGCCATACAAAATGAGGGAAGTAAATATGAAGATGGTCACACACAATGGTCAGCTGAGAGCAATTGTGGGAAGTGATTGGATTGTTTCAGTCCACTTTTAGCAGGGAAGGGAGATAGGATAAGACATAAGTGCTTGCTGTTCACAATTTGAGAAGTCTAGCAGCAAAGGTTCTCATTTTGCTTGGGTTTGAGCAACACATTCTCCTATCTGGATGTTGCTCTGTAATTGGATGCATTCATTGCATTGCACATCGGTTAAAGAGGATACTTGACTAAGGCATTTCCACATGAGTAGCCTGTGACATCTTAGACTACCAAATTTGTAACATGAGCATTTATGGCCTATGCATTAGTGTTACCCAAAATTTCAAGTATACATAATGGTGCACATGGTTCAGATAGACAGTAGACAGTAGACAGTGAGGTCAGAGGGAAATTAAATGCAGAAAGTAGCAACAATGGCATTTATGTTATAGCACTCAAAATACAACCAAATCGAAAATCCACAAAACAGTGATACCTTCATTGGCCATCCAAAATGCACAAATACATCATGCAAGCTTTTGAAGCACTCACTAAGCCAATCAACACCTGTAGGATGGCATCCTGGCAATGACATAAGTGTTTGTAAGTGCAGCTTATGTAGTCTCTTTATGAATGGGAAACAGGGAGCTTCCCTAGCCCTTTGTGCTTTGCCCCCAAATCTCCTCCCACAGCAGATGTAAAGTTCTGGGAAGAGTCTTTCTGCTGCTACCGCTTACAGGTAAGGAAGGGAGAAAAGGGAGGCAAGGAGGCAATTCAGGACAAGATGTGGCTGCTCTAGGATACAAAGAGAGGTTGGACCCCAACTTTGAGCACAACCTCATGTCCCCTCCCCATAGCTGAGAACAGCTGCTTGTTTATCACCTGAATTGCCTCTCTCTCCCTTCCCATTGATAAGCAACAACAGCAGCTGCAGCAGCAGTAGCAGCAAAGCAGTGGCCACTCCAGGGGTTTGACAACTGCTCGGGGATAACTTTACAGGTGGAATGTGTTGTTTCACCCGCTCAGTGTACGAGCTGGGTCTTAGTGTGGTCAGAATCTGATATCCTAGTTCAAATCTCTAGTGGGAGACTGGGACCTCCTAACAAATTATAACATATAAGTCCCTTCCTTTGATTTCTCTTTGAAGTTTCTTTGTTCCACATTGGCTATATTAAGGTCAGTAACACAATGTCCTGGAAGTTTGTACTAGGGTCTGTCCCTTTGTTTGTGTCTTTTTGTCTGCCCAGTTGTTGCTAAGAAGCAATTGATTAAATGTGGGAGGTTATCTGTAAATGGGCACAGGACTAACATCCAATGCCTGTGAAGGGGCCATTTCTGCAATATACAGCTTGAAAAACTCTTTGAGAAAGTCCTTTATCATTGTATAAACTGTACATCAAATCAGTGTATAAACCATATAACAAATACAATGAGGAGCTCACTTTATTGTCCTTCTCTTTACCAATACACTTTTAGTAAAGCTGAACAAGGATGACAGTTGAGCTATTTCTTTCTGTGTCTGAGTAGTTATAACATTTTGTATGTGTTCTGCATTTTTAAATTTTAGATGATAGATGCCTTTCCTCCAAAGAAGTATTTTCTGACCATCACAATATGGTTAACTAGCAATGGTGAAAGGACCACAAAATGTCATGGTGAAAAATAAATGGCTATGGGAAAAGAGTTTATAAGGGCTGAACTCAGTTCATCAGCACACTAAACCAGAAAAGGAACTATCTCTTTCCTTCAGAGCACAGCTTATCCAAATCTTCATGGACAGAACATGAACTGGCTCCACCTTGATAAAGACTTTTTCCACACAATCAAGCAAAGAGTGTCAAAAGCACATCTTATCCATTGTGGTATACTCCCACAAATCCCTATAGCATGGCATCTCTTGCAGACACATTAGATGGGTTAGGAGAAGAGATGAAGAGGCAGATAGCTGTGCTACAGACATTAGATCTTATAGTACAGAGTGGCATGGTGGCCTTACATTTTTAAAAAGATGGACATGGCATACTTTAGTGAAGGAAAGAGTTGGCACTGAGCCTTCAGATATTTCCATGAGGTGAAAATAATCAGGAGCTTGTCAATATTTTGTCTTGGGGAACAGCTAGTTTCACCTTTGCACTGAGGGGAATTATAAAAGGTTTCGTACATACTGGATGACTTACCACAACACACATGTATTCAGTAAGCTGCGTATTTCTTTTGTCTGCAAAACAGATGAAAATAAAAATAGATTTTTGAAGTGTTTAGGGGATGGATGGATCTCTTCTGAACTTATAGGAACCCCATTTGAGGCCTCTCTTCCACCCAACTTGTTCATAGCCCTCCACTGAGTCTGCCCCTACTCAAAACTAGAGTTTATATTCAGCCTCTACCAGCTGCAGTCAGAGATAGTAAGAACGGACAGGGATACCTATTGTGAGTTGGGAAGCACCATTTGAGAGGCAACATAGGCCTCCAGATAACCTTGGAAGACCACACCCCACACTCCAATTTTAAAAAACATTTTCAGCTCCAAATATCCCCCAATGCACCCACTGATATTATGCAGAAGAACAGTTTAAAAAAGAATTTTTAAAAAGATTACAACATGACATTGGCCAGTGTCATGCTAGCCAATGCTAGCAGTGATAACATATTTTTGCATACTTTCTAATGTCCCTGCTACAGTTTTTTTCATTTGTATCATATAAATTCATATTAAGCCATCCTTGCTATGCACACTTGTGTTATGTGAAGTTTCATTCCTTTGCACAATGAGTCCTATACTCTTTGATAAAATGATTTCCAGAGTTAAGAATGTTTCGAGTGGTCCAATCTTGCTGCATCTGGTCCCTTTTCTTCACACTTTTTTATCCCACTGTGATGTCATTGTGCCTTGCCAACACAGTGCACTGCGTTGTTGGCCTCTCCACAGGAATCATATGGATTACAAGTTGCTGTTGTTGTGTGCCTTCAAGTCATTTCTGATTTATGGTAACTCTAAGGCACACCTACCACTGGATTTTCTGAGGCTGAGAGTGTGTGATGAACCCAAGGCCACCTAGTGGGTTTCCATAAATGAGTGAGCAACTGAACCTTGAGCTCCAGCATCACAGTCCAATGCTCAAATGACTACACCATGCTGGCTCTAGGGCTATGAGATTGTCTTCCCTGAATAGGTGCTGGAAAATGGATTCCATGGAATGCAGTAACTGCAACTCCTCACCTCCCCATACACTCTCTTTAAGATTTGTTGCAGTGCAATAATGCATCATTCTCATAGTAAAACAAAGGGCTGTGTGTGTGTTTTTGCTTTGTAAAGTGATCTACTGTGCAGTATGTAATAATATGCTACACGTACTGCTCTGCTAGTTACAGCTGACTGGGATTATAATCTATCATGTCTATAGGGACATCAGTTGTGGTGATGGATGCATTCCCTTTCAGCAAGACAATTAGAAGTCATCTAACTAATGCCAGAAATTGGGCAGGGGGAAAAGAGGTGAAGGAGGCGTTTCAAAATTGATATGATATCCATGCCACCATGACATCATAGTGGATGTGGCAAAAAACAAAGCCACACTTCTGGTATGGTAAAACAGAGAAAATTATTATAGTCAAAAAAACATTTTCAGATTCATCCTGAAAATGATAAAGTATGGTCATGCTTGTAATGCCTGCTGTAACACAGGCTTATATTGTATATAAGAAGGCAGGAGCAGCCATCTATAACAAGCCACTAAAAAAACATTGTTCCCCCATCTAAGTCTTCCAGCTTTCGCATAGTGATCAATAGGTGCTAGTGCAATGCCTACAATCCACAATATAATTGCAATATGACAAAGTAGGCTATTTTAAGGAATCTTGTGGGTTTTTCACAACGAAAAGGTAATATTCCTAGAACAGATGGCATACAATGAACATTTAAAAAAATCTGCTCATCTAGAAAGACAAGAACTCTTTCATCAGCTGAAATGCCATAGATTTACCTGCTACAAAGGTTAATGCGGAGTCACTTGTATGCCAGAGACTATATTGTGTTAAATTCCCAGGAGAGGAGATAGCTGTGCTAGTCTGGGCCAGCAAAAACAACACAGTGTGTTGCAGAGACTGCCACATTTTTGACCCAACCTTTTCATGGAATGTGGCATGATAAGAAATTATTCTACATAATCATGACCATAAATAAAGGAGAAATAAAATCTTTAAGCAGCATCTTCTTCTGTGAACTTCTGTTAAGACTATTGCATCTGTCTTTATCCTCAGCTCCTGAGAGCTAAGTGAGATTTGTCTATGTGTGCTCCATCAACCAACACATTAAAAAACAAAACAGCAACATCATAGCCAGAAAGGAAACCTCAAACAACTGTACCAAGACTATCATTCAAGTACTATCATACTAAACTCCTACCCTCCATTACAAAGTTCATATCAGCTCCATCGGTTATCTACTTTTTTGCTGTGCAATTTTCTCCTTCTTGCACATATCTGTAATGTGCTATGCCAGAGAAAGACAAGCTCTGTCTAATGTCCTCAAGCCTTCCTCCACCTCCAAGAGGTCACAACTGTTTGCTTGCTTGTTTGCTTCCTTCCTGCTCTAAGCTCTCACTTCAAAAGCAGACATTTCCCTTGAGAACAATTGTCCCATTATATCTGTGTAAAACAGTCAATAATTTATTTCTTTGTTGCAAGCTTAAGCTGAGTAAATCTGCTGAATCTAAGAGGGGCTGTAAACAAGGTGGCTGGTGCTTGACAGTGACCCTTTGTTGAGCGAAAATGGAGAAAGAAGTTATCCCTGAAGGACAGTGACTCGCAATCCCACAGGACAGTTTCACCTGTTGTCTTTCCTGAAGGTTGATACAGTCCTGTGGTGGGCTTATTTATTGAAAATAGGCAGGCAGCAGGAACCGTACTGGGAGATAATGACTTCTGTATCAAGGATGCATGCTGGGTGTACAGCAAACTTCGTTGGAGTGTTTCTAAAATTGCAAGCACTGCAGTCTACTAATGGGTAGCATAAACTGTAGCACGGCCCTTGCAAAGAGTGGTAGCCTGTTTTTAAAATGTGTTTAGTTCTTAACTGGGCCTGGGAGTAGGAAATTACACAATGGATGTTGAAATGCAGGCTGGGTGTGAAGTTGTCATTTGAGTAATGGATGCTTTATTTCCTGTTTTTGCTAAAAGCTAGAACTCAGCATAATTAGTGAGCGAGAAAGCAGCCTTGGCAGCCAAACAAAAAAAGCACATTTTGGGCTCTGGAGCCAATTAAAATTGTTTATGTAGTCACTGAGCAATATTTTTCACCAAACAATTAGAATGCAGAGTATTCATCATAACAAAGTTGGGACAGCCGTTTAAGGACCTGCAAAGAAAAGGAAGTTTGAAGCTTTCTGAAAACTAAAGAATGTGAGGTGGGATCCCACTGTTTTCATCAATATTTTTATTTATATGTTTATTTAATTTCTATCTTGTCTTTCTCCCAATATGGGAGCCAAGGCAGCTTACAGTTTCAAGACTGAAACAAAATACAGTTAAAACAATATATAGTACAAAAGTTTTTTTAAAAAAAGACTGTATAAACAATCTTATTAAAAACTTATGAGTTTCAGATACACATAAAACATAGCACAGCACACCCCATTAATAGACCTGTCTGCCACACCAAGTTAAAGACCAAAGCCCTATTTAAATAAAGAAGTCTTTGCTTGTCAGCAAGAAGAGATCACAGAGGGATTCTGTTCTGCAGCATATGGTGATTATTTATCTAGTGGCTCCATTTCAAGCAAGAACGGAGTAATCAAGTAATGGTAGATTCATTGATGCTCATGCGTGTAAAGACTGGTGCAGTATTTTATTACCTCAGAAAATTTCAGGATAGGAAGGCACTTGTGTGGGCTAAAGAAAGGCCAGGTGTAATCCATACTTGGTTCCAATGTTCATATTCTTCTTTGTGTGATGCATTCCAACTCTCCTTTCTCCTTTGTAAAAATAAAGGATGTGGCCTCTGAGTGTAAAGCATAATGATGAATTCTGTAATCACCGTTATCACAATATTTGCTTTTTGACTTCTTTGGTGATGAAAATCTCTCTGAGAAAGCTCTGGATAATTTTGAATATGATACTATAGCAAGGGTGGGCAACTGTGGAAGGTCTAAGAAACACTTTTTTACCTTGGGATTTTCTGGGGGCTATATGAACAACCAAAAAATAAAACCCAACCCCCCAAATGGCTGCAAGTGCTTATCTGGTTCTAAAAAATTTGTATTTTTTGATGTGAAACAGAACAGGGAGGGCTGGCTACCTATTGAAAAACTGTTGCCTCTGGAAGCTTCTGGAGTAGTAATTCATCTCCTTATGGGGCAAGAAGATGGATTCTTGGGGTTCTGAAGGTGCCAAGGGCCCCAAAACATCTTTGGGGTGCTGCATGTGGCCCCAGCATCACACTTTGCCCATCCCTGCACTCTAGTGACAATGGTTTAGCATTTCATAGAATCATAGAATCATAGAATCATAGAAATGTAGAGTTGGAAGAGACCACACGGGCCATCCAGTCCAACTCCCTGTCATGCAGGAACACCCTCAAAGCACTCCCGACAGATGGCCATCAAGCCTCTGCTTAAAAACCTCCAAGGTAGGAGACTCCACTACTCTCCGAGGCAGCAGATTCCACTGCCGGACAGCCCTGACTGTCAGGAAGTTCTTCCTGAGGTTCAGGTGGAATCTCCTTTCCTGCAGCTTGAATCCATTGCTCCTTGTCCTGGTTTCTGGAGCAGCAGTAAACAAGCCCCCTCCTTCCTCTACGTGGCATCCCTTCAAATATTTAAACATGGCTATCATGTCCCCTCTTAACCTCCTTTTCTGCAGACTAAACATACCCAGCTCTCTCAGTCTATCCTCATAGGGCATGTTTTCCAGGCCTCTCACCATTTTGGTCACCCTCCTCTGGACTTGCTCCAGCTTGTCAATATCCTTCTTGAATTGGGGTGCCCAGAACTGGACACAGTATTCAAGATGGGGTCTAACCAAAGCAGAGTAGAGTGGTACCAGTACCTCCCTCGATCTAGACACCATACTCCTGTTGATGCAGCCGAGAATTGCATTGGCTTTCTTGGCTGCCGCATCACACTGCTGACTCATGTTCAGCTTGTGGTCTATGAAGACTCCTAGATCCCTTTCACACGTACTGCTATCCAGCCACGTGTCCCCCATCCTATATTTCTGTATTCCATTATTTCTGCCTAAGTGTAGGACCTTACATTTCTCTCTGTTGAATTTCATTTTGTTCGCCCTGGCCCAGCTCTCCAATCTATCCAGGTCATTTTGAATTTTGATCCTGTCCTCTGGCATATTAGCAACCCCTCCCAATTTGGTGTCATCTGCAAATTTGATGAGCATGCCCTCTATTCCTTCATCTAAGTCATTGATAAAAATATTGAACAGCACTGGGCCCAGGACAGAACCTTGTGGCACCCCACTAGTCACTTCTCTCCAGGATGAAAAGCAGCCATCCGTGATCACCCGTTGGGTTCGGTCGGTCAACCAATTACATATCCAATTAACAGTAGCCCTGTCTAGCCCACATTTTACTAGCTTCGATGCAAGAATGTCATGGGGAACTTTGTCAAAGGCCTTACTGAAATCGAGATATGCTACATCCACAGCATTCCCTTCATCTATCAAGCTAGTAACTCTATCATAAAAAGAGATAAGATTAGTCTGGCATGACTTATTTTTGAGAAATCCATGTTGACTTCTCGTGATTATTGCGTTGTTTTCTAAATGATTAGAAACTGAACGCTTAATGATCTGCTCCAGGATCTTTCCGGGTACCGATGTCAGGCTGACTGGGCGATAATTATTTGGGTCCTCTTTTTTTCCCTTCTTGAAGATGGGGATAACATTTGCTCTCTTCCAATCTGCTGGAACTTCTCCTGACCTCCAAGATTTCTCAAAAATTATAGCAAGTGGTTCCGAAATGACCTCTGCCAGCTCTTTTAATATCCTAGGATGCAATTCATCTGGCCCTGGAGACTTGAATTCATCCAATGCGGCCAGGTATTCCTGTACCACCTCTCTACTTATTAAGTGCCTCATTTCCTCTGCTTCCTCCCCTGCTCCCCTACCGCCAGGTTGAGTGCTTGTATCCTTCTGGGAAAATACGGAGGCAAAGAAGGTGTTAAGTAGCTCTGCCTTTTCTCTCCCCCCTGTGAGTAATTCGCCATCTTCTCTGCGTAGCGACCCTACTGTCTCCTTCTTTTTCCTTTTGCTGCGGACATATTTAAAAAAACCCTTTTTATTGTTTTTAATGTCTCTGGCCAGCCTAAGTTCGTTCTGTGCTTTAGCCTTTCTGACCTCCTCCCTACATCTCCTGGCTACTTGCTTAAATTCTTCTTTGGTGGTTTCCCCTTCTTCCATTTCCTATACGTGTTTCTCTTAACTCTTAGCTCAGCTGAGAGTTCTTTAGTCAACCATTCTGGTTTCTTCAGATGCCTTCCATTTTTCCTCCTTATTGGCACAGTTTTAGACTGTGCCGTCAGTATCTCCTTTTTAAGGAACTCCCATGCCTCCTGAACTCCTTTCCCTTTCACTATTCCTGACCACGGAATTCCAGCCAGCAGCTCCCTAAGTTTACAGAAGTCCGCTTTTTTAAAATCTAAGACGAGTGTCTGGCTACCCTTATCTTCTCCTTCCCACTGAATGCTAAATTCCAACAGGGCATGGTCACTCCCCCCTAAAGATCCAACCACTTCTACCTCATTCACAAGGTCATCCCTGTTGGTCAAGACCAGATCTAGAATATTTGATCCCCTTGTGGCCTCTTCCACCTTCTGGACCATGAAGTTGTCTGCAAGACAAGCAAGAAACTTGCTGGACCTTGCTGTCTTGGCAGAGTTTGACTGCCAGCATATATCCGGGTAATTGAAATCTCCTATTATTACTGTATCCCTCCTCTTTGAATGTGCAGTCATTTGGTTGAGGAAGGCGTCATCCAAGTCCTCAGCCTGGGTTGGAGGTCTGTAGTAAACCCCCACCAGAATATCCCTATTGTTTCTCGCTGCCTTAATTCTTACCCAAATGCTCTCTACCTGGCTTTCTGGGTTTAAGCCCAGGATCTCTTCACAGGTGAAAACATCCTTGACATACAAGGCTACTCCTCCTCCTTTCTTGTTTGGTCTATTTTTACAAAATAGGCTATACCCCTCTATTCCTATATTCCAATCATGAGACTCCTCCCACCAGGTCTCAGTGATGCCTATCAAATCGTATTTATTTTCTTGTACTAGGAGTACAAGCTCATCCTGCTTGTTTCCCATACTCCTTGCATTAGTGTAGAGACACTTAAGTCCCCAGGCCCTTCCTGCAAGTCCTGTACTATTGTTTCTACTCCTCCCGCCATTGGCCGCTTGTACTACTTGTCCAGTATCATTTGGGCCTTTTCCCCCTGTGTTCTCTGAGTCCTTGCCCTGAATAATATTGTCTCCCTCCCCAGTGGATCTTAGTTTAAAGACCTCTTAATCTTCCTTGCAAGACTGTTTGCAAAAACATTCCTGCCCAGTTTTGTGAGGTGCAGCCCATCCCTTGCCAGAAGCCCATGTTCATGGAAATTCAGGCCATGTTCCAAAAACCCAAACCGTTGTTGGCGGCACCATGTGCGGAGCCAGTTGTTGACCTCTACTATTGCCCTTTCCCTACATGCGCCGTATCCTTGAACAGGGAGGAGAGACGAAATGACCACCTGCACACCAAGGTCCTTAAGCTTGGTCCCCATACGCTCGTAGTCCTTTGCAATGTGGTTTAAGCTGCTCCTCGCAGTGTCATTGGTTCCCACATGAACCAAAATGAGGGGCTTATAGTCAGTGGGTTTGACTAGCCTGGTTAGCCTCTCTGTTATGTGGTTGATCCTGGCCCCAGGAAGACAACAGACTTCTCGATTGAGCTTGTCCGTTTTGCAGATTGCTGTTTCAGTTCCTCTTAGCAAAGAGTCCCCAACAACCAGAACTCGCCTCCTCTGAGACTTGTCCTGGGCTCCTCGGCGAACCTGTTCTACTCGGACTGCCTGGGCATTCTGTTTAGGCTGGGAGTGTTGATCTAGTCCCTGTTGGTGAAGTTTGATTCCTTCTTGTTGACATTCTGTTCCCTCCGCGTGGTGCTCCTCATTGTTCATAAGGCCAAGTAGTTCGAAGTGATTGTGTATGCTAAGAGTCTCTGTTACCTTCCTGGTCCTTTTACTCCTCCGTGTGACATTCGCCCAAACCTCCGTTTCCCGGCAAAGTGTGGTGAGTTCCTGATCTGGCAGCTCCTCCGTGCATTCGGTCTTCTGGTAGGTCTTCTCTGCCCTATCCAAAAACTCCTCCCCTTCCCTAATAAGATGGAGATCAGAAATTCGTGCCTCCAGCTGGCGAACCTTCTCCTCCAAGAAGGTGACCAGCTTGCACTTGGTGCAGGTGTACCCGAGAACCTCTTGTGGCAAGAAAAGGAACATGCCACAAGCGTTACAGGTGACTGCAGCAGCTCCCTCACCTTCCATCCTTGAAACTACAGAGAGTAGTACAGGAGAAGCTCGAGAAAGTAAAGGAGTGCAAGTGCGCGCGCCAAAGGCGCGCGCCGTTGGTAGCTCCTAATAAAGCTCCTCCCCGCTAGCTGCCTCCTCCCTCTCGTTAGTCAGACCGTGTGATCAGGCAGAGCCCACGGCCAGGCAGTAGCCAGCAAACAATAGCAAGCAATTAACAGCAAAAACAAGCAAGGCCCCCAAGCACAGCAAAAACAAGCTCAGCAAAAAAAAAAAACAAGCCTGTGAAACACACCTGGTCTAGGACGTCTTCACAGGCCCAGCTCTCCTCTGCTCTTTCCTCTGGGAAATGAGCTAGAGGCCCGTTGGTAGCTCCTAATAAAGCTCCTCCCCGCTAGCTGCCTCCTCCCTCTCGTTAGTCAGACCGTGTGATCAGGCAGAGCCCACGGCCAGGCAGTAGCCAGCAAACAATAGCAAGCAATTAACAGCAAAAGCAAGCAAGGCCCCCAAGATTCATGAATTAATCTACACAAGATTCATGAATTAATCTACACAAGTCTCAAGCTCACAGATACCCCACTCTTTTAACCTCCTCCTGTGCAGCCATTTGGAGATCAGAAGCATCCATATCAGTTTTTACACTAAACAAGAGTTTCTTGTTAAGGCCAGGCTCAGGGAGTGTCACTTAGTTTCAGGTATAGACAGCAAACAAAGCAGGATTGTAAACAGGGCTTGTTTGAATTAGCCATTGTTAATTTGTAAATTAACCCGTTCTGCAATTGCAATGAACAACTCATGCAGACATAAGAGGAATTTCAGATGTAATAGGGAAGTGAACGTTTCTAGGCTTCTTCTTATGGCCATTCCAGAGGAGAAAAGGAAAGCTAAGAAACCTGACAGCTTTTCACATAATGCAAAGTCATAGTTTATTGTTACATCTAAAAAGGCCTTTTGGGTGTATTCAGCAACAACTGTGTATTGTGGGAGAAAAATGTTAAAATTTATGAGCATATCTCTAGGAAGAATCCAAAAAATTAGGAGGGGGCAGAAAATAGTTGCTAGCACTGTTCTAGCAATGCTCTTGTGTAAGGCTGCACATGGCATCACACAGCAGTACAACAGACAAGTTTTAGACAATTCTCATAATATTCTTATACAGGAGGATGTGTAGGCTTTTGCACAAACAAAAGAATATAGTTATCTTTTTGTTCTTGTTTGCCTTCAAGTTGTTTTCAAAATATGGCGACCCTAAGACAATCCTGTCACAGGTTTCCTTGGCAAGATTTGTTCAGAGGGGAATTGCCACTGCTTTCTTTTGGGCTGAGAGAGTGTGACTTGACCAAGATCACCCAGTGGCTTTCCATGGGTGAACGGGGATTCACCCTAGTCCACTACTCAAACTGCTACACCATGCTAATTGTCTTTAGTGTCTCTTTTGTACACAACACTGTGGTGTGAAGCATAAAATCCTCTGCCATGAACTGAATAGCCTTTCCACACATGGAACTGATCCCCTGAGATCCTTAGTAGAGGTCCTGTGTCTTCATGCCCTGAAAGGCTGGGTTGGTGAGTAGGAGAGTTGAGGCTTTCTGTATAGGAGCCTCTTGGTCACGGAAGTCCCTCCCAGGGGAAGTCAGACTGGCTCCTTCCCTACCGAGCTTCTGGCAAGCAGTCAGGACTCCATTGTTTTATGTGTTCTTTGGTCCTTAAAACCAGTGCTGACGTCTCTGACTGTTTTAAGTGTGTGTGTGTGTGTTTAAACCTGTCTTTTTAAAAGACCCTTAATTTGTTTTCAAAGAATGTTTTTATCTGATCTGTTGTGCTTCATTTGGGAGCCCTGCAGGTCTCACGGGCAATCAACATTTTGTTAAAGTAGAATCAAAGTAGAACCTTTACAGCCAGCTTTTTTGTTTAAGATGACTATATCTGCTTATGGTGTTTCATCTGCTATGGTGCTTTCAGAGACAAAAATAAGTCATCCTTTTCAGTCATGAAGATGAGTGTGTACAGTAGGGATAGGAAGGGACCACTCCGTAGCAAGGGCCATACATGCAAGTGGGAACATGAACCCTGGTCTCCCAGACTCCTAGTCTAGTATTCAAACCATACCCTTGTTATTGCGGACCAGGCCTACCTGGAGATAGCACTCGATATCATTTTTGATATCAAAACCATTCGGCCTTCCTCTCCCACCCTGCTGCACGTGTTTGTGAGGCCTCCGGACAAGCACGTAAACAGGCGCAGCCGGTAATTGTTGGACATTCCATTCTCCGCCTAGGCAAGCAGAACAGTGCCAATCCATTGCTTCAGGGACTTCTCCTGCAAACACCCTTTTTGCTTAAGCACAACGCTAACAAAGGCACCCGGCTCTGAGCCGATAGTCTTTCAAAGCCAAACTAAGCACCTTGTATTTGCATACTGGCTACACTATTGTTGATTCTGTGCTAAGCCGATCATGTTAAACTTGACCTTTTCCAAAGCTTTGTCCCGCTCCAAACTCGCATTGTTCTCACCGAGTAAGGCATGGCCTGCAGTCACAATTCACCCTATATAACCCCCCCACCAATTCCGAGACCACCTCGGATCGCTCCTGAGTTCCATCCAGCCTTGCTGCCGCTTTGACTGGTGAGCCGCCCCCCCAGTCCTACGTACTGAGACTCCATATCCACGAACTCAATCTTCAAACTTCTTCAGGACTACGAGACAGGTGTGGTATCACCCATCTCCCCTGAAAATCCCTATTTCCAATTCTTCTGTTAGGTGTGTGTGGTTGTGGAGTCTTTTCTGTTTGTTTGTCTTTCAATAAAACATCATTTTTGCTATTTTAAAACTGTCTGACTGCTTGGCTGACCTGACCCCGTAGACGCTGGGTTGCAAGATCCTGCTAAGTTACTCTGCCTCTCACTAGCTTTAGTGAGTGCTCCAGCTAATTCTCCCCAAAATTGTGTTATTGTGGTTTGGTTATTTGGGCGCCCCTCCCGGGACCCCCAGAGAACAGGGTAACACCCTATACTGGCTCTTTTGTGGTCCCAAATACATTGTCATTAATAAGGTTGCTCAACCACAGGAGACACTAATCTGGGAACTAGGAGCCCAAAGTCAAGTTGTATTTAAGCACATAGTTTAACCTATACAACTTGGATACAGGTTATTTGAAGGACTGCATCTCCCAGTATAGGCCTGACTGAGCTCTGAGATCTTCAGGAAAGGCTCTTTTCTCTGTCCCATCATCTTCCCAGCCTCCAATGGTGGAAACAAAGGAGAGGGCCATCTCAGTGGCTGCTCCTAGACTTTGGAACTCCTTCCCTAGGGAAGACAGGATGGCTCCTTCTTTGTCTCCTTGTCCTCCTTCTGCCAGCAGGTGGTTCTTTCTCAATTTTTAATATTCTGTCCTTTAATGATTTTCACTCTGTAAATTGTTTTTTAACACACACACAGGCATTCATAAACACACACACATAAATGTTTTGTGTGTTTTTAATCTGTACTGGCTTTAATCATTTTTAAGTCCTACACTGGGGAAAAAGCATGATATAAATGAATATAATAATAACAAGGAAGTCCCAGCCAGAACAGGGAGCCTTTCAATTTTCTATTCAGTATTGGCTTGTTCAGAGACTGCATCTATGGGAGTGTGACAATGCCTGCAATGCAGGGTAGGGGTTAGTTTTGGAGATTTTTTGTTGCCCTTGTTTCCAACACATTAAAAACATTTAGTCATACTTTAAAAATGCTTCAGGAAGCCCAGTGTTAGATTTAAAGTTTTTCAAGATTCTAAATGATTTGAAATTCTTATTTATTTTTGTTTACTACTGGCAAATATTTTGTTATTATTGGGCAGCCAGATTAAAAAACAATCTGAGAAAGAAAAAAATAAAAATAAAAAAAATCCTCAAACTTTGGTCTTTCACATGTTTGCATTTCAACACCCAGAAGCTCCATCCAGTCTAGCCAATGTTAAAGGAGCTGGTGGACCATATATTGAGGACTACTGAACAGGAGACAACCATGGCATCTAAAGTTAACATACAGAATTGTATGTCTGGGGCATGCAAAAATATTATTTCTGATAGTAATGAAGGTTCAGGGCTAATTTCACACACATTGGCCAGTGCCAAGACTGGGTAAAGAAAAGGTTCCTCATGGAGAAATGATGTGAATAGTTTAGATAAATGCTTAGAAAAGATAAAGATTTCATAATCTCCTTTCTTCAGGGGAGAGACAGAATAATTCCATATCAGAAACCCTGAAGCCAGAAAGAGTAATTGCTTTACATTATACTCTTTTTGCAGCATAATGTGGTATCTATGTTTGTTCTGTTGTTCCTGAATTCCGTCTTCTCACCTTTAGAAATAAACAATTGTTTCCAATCTAGATGTTGCTATGCTCTCAGTATTTGAGAGGTATCCCAGGAGCAGGGCTGACTTTGAAAGAGAGAGCTTACTATGGCATTGTGTGATATCAAAGGTTATGGGAAACATATACTGCTGCTTTACAGCATCAGATACTCTGGCACATCAAGATGGCACATCAAGATGCTACTGGCCTCACAACTAGCAGACTGTTTTTGTTTCTTCATAAACAGACCTCAGCTTCCTCTCATTAGTGTGTGTATGTGTCTGTGTGTGAGAAAGGGGCCATTTCCGCACTAGCCTGTTATAGCGCGATGATTCCACTTTCAACATCCTCTGGAATCCTGGGGTTTGCAGTTTCAGGAGGGGCCAGGCGGCCCCTCCTGAAACTGAAAACCCCAGGATTCCAGAGGATATTGAAAGTGGAATCATCGCGCTATAACAGGCTAGTGCAGAAATGGCCAGAGAGATACCAACAGACAGACAGCTAGGACAGGACGACAATTGGTCTGTCACCTTCTCTAGGGGTTTTACAATTCAACGCATTCTGTTACAATTAGTTTCTAGTAAGAAATATTTGCCTGGCTCTTCTGGATCGCCAACCAGTATTTTGCCTTGACAAAAGATATGGCCAGACTAACATTTACAAGAGTGTTTCATCCAATTTTGTTTCAAAAAATGCCCTTATTATAGCAAGTGCTCTTTTAATATTTAAATTTTATAAAGTTCTAAGTCCAGCAACTTAGATTCTCTGATTTAAATGTTACTATATCAGTGCTTTGTTGTTGTGTGCCTTCCAGTTGTTTCTGACTTATAGCAATCCTAAGGAAACCCCATCATAGGGTTTTCTTGGCAAGATTTATTCAGAGGAGGTTTGCCCTTGCCTTTGGCTGAGGCTGAGAGAGTGCGACTTGCCCAAGGTCACCTAGTGGGTTTCTATGGCTGAGCAGGGATTTGAACCCCATCCGCCCAGAATCTTAGCCAACACTCAAACCACTATGCTGGTTCTCGTGTATTAGTGCTACCACTCCCATTTCCACACTCTGTGCCATGTTGTGCTACAGTGACTGAATCAGATTTTGTTCTTGTACACTTTCAAGTAATTTCTAGCTTATGGCAGGATCATAGAATCATTGAATTGAAAGGGGCTTCATGGGTCATTGAGTCCAATCCCCAGCTCACCGCAAGAGCTCCAACTAAAGCATCCCCAGCAGGTAGCTGTCCAACTGCTTTTTGAAGATGTCCAAAGGAGACTAGGCAATTGGTTTTGTTGCCAAACCATTCCTACTGTCAAGAAATTCCTTCTAATGTTAAATTGAAGTCTAGTCTCCTGTAACTTAAAGCCATTAGACCTGGTCCTACCCTCAAGGGCAGCAGAGAACAGGTCTGCTCCCGACCCCGACCTCCGCCCATGACAGCCCTCGAGGTATTAAGAGTGTAATCATGTCAACCCTAAGTTCTCTCATCATCAAGGTGAACATGTCCAGCTCCTTCAACATTTCCTCATATGTTTTGTTCTCTTAGGTGTACTTCACCAAACCTGCTCCAACTTGTCCATATTCTTCTAAAAAGGAGGCACCAGAACTAAATACAGTGATCCAGATGAGCACAGAATATAATAATAATAATAATAATAATAATAATAATAATAATAATAATAATAATAATATCCTGCCTCTCCCGATGGATTGAGGCGGTATTACAACAATATATTGAATACATTAAAAGCAATTAAAACATAACCCATCCTCCCCACCCATCAACCCATCTAAAACCCCCTAAAATACATTAACTATTAAAAACTGCAGGACAGTTGGTGGGAGGCGGTGGAGTACTAGTCTGGGAAGGCCTGTCGGAAGAGAACAGTCTTGATTGCTTTTTTAAAGCAGTCAAGACTGGTAATATGCTGGGTCTCTTCCGGCAAGCCATTCCATAACTTGGGAGCGATAGAAGAAAAGGTCCTCTGGGTAACCGCAGTCAACCTAGTTCTGACTGGCTGCAGTAAATTCCTCCCAGAGGACCTTAATGTGCGGGGCAGATTATATGGGAGAAGGCGATCCTGCAGGTAGGCTGGCCCCAAGCCATGAAGGGCTTTAAAGGTAAGAACCAACACCTTGTACTGTGCCCGGAAACTAATAGGCAGCCAATGTAAGGACTTCAGAATTGGTGTTATATGGTCAATTTTAGATCTTCCGGTGACCAACCTGGCTGACATATTCTGAACTAATTGAAGTTTCCGGACTAAGCACATGGGTAGCCCTATGTAGAGCGCATTGCAGAAGTCAAGCTGTGAAGTTACCAGCGCGTGCACCACTGTTTTTAGGTGTTCCAGGTCCAGGAAGGGGCGCAGCTGGCGTATCAGCCGAATATAGTGGCACTATCAATTCACTGAACTTGGAAAATATGCTTCTGTTAATGCAGGATAAAATAGCATTCATCTTCTTTGCTGCAGCACCACCCTGCTGGCTCATGTTCAACTTATGGTCAACAATAATCCCAAGGTCCTTTGCCATGCATCCTCCATCCTATACTGTGCATTTGGTTTTTGTAGAATTTCCCATTTGTCTCTATTGAAATTAATTTTACTAATTTCTGTCCAGTTTTCTAGTTTATCCAGGTTCTTTTGAATTCTCTTCCTATTTTCCAATATGTTAGTCATCCCTCCCAGTTTTGTGTCATTTGCAAGCTTCATAATGATTCTTTCCACCCTACTGTCTAAGTCACTGATAGAAATGTTGAAGAGTAACGGACGTTGGTTTAACAGGGCCTGCTTCTTTCTTTCTCAGATGGTTATGGCAGCTCCGCAATCTGACAATGTGTCCTGTCACTTCCCAACAATTCTGCTTTCCCCTTTATACCACCATTGTGTAAAGAGTGATGTCTTTCACATTTTATTTAGAACCCCTTTATAGGTGTATGGTAGTGTGATTTCTATGTGTCTTTAAATACTCTATATACCACTCAGCCTAGTCAGTATTTATAAAAAACAAAACAAAAAACAAACTGTAATATTTATTAAAAACATACAGAACAAAGTATTGGGGTTCATATGAAGATCAGAATTAATACAGTTCTTCAGAGTTCTCTTAGGCCATTTCCGCACTAGGCTGTTATAGTGCTACTATTCCACTTTCAACAGCCTATGGAATCCTGGGGCTTGGAGTTTAGGGAGAGGTATCTAGAATTCTCAGCCAGAGCACTCTTTTGGCCTCAGGAAACTACAAATCCCAGAATTCCATAGGATGTTGAAAGTGGAATAAGAGCACTATAACAGCCTAGTGCGGAAATGGCCTTAGACAGTTTCCTTATATCTTTAAACTCTCATATAAGCACAAATATCATAAACAGCCCCTTGGCTACGCTCTCAGCAAAGACTCAAACCCCAATCTAGGCCACACTTTCTGACCAGATTATACAATGGTTTAATTACTCTTCTGCCTCTCTCTAGGCTTTCCCTGAGGTTTAAATCCTTTCCACACAGACAGTCTCCCTGGCTGACGTTACTTTAGAGCTCTTTCTCACTAAAGGTTGACAAATGACAAATTTTGTCTTTTTATATCTTTCCATCTCAGCCACCAGCCCTTCCTCATACTATATGCTGGGTTTCTCTCCTGAAGAGCTATTCTGATTGCGTGGCAACCTGTTACCAGGCTACTCTGGCACTCAGGAGAGCCACCCCCCCCGCACCCCATTCCACTAGGACAGAACCTGGAGGCTCTCCACTCAAGGCTTTCTTCAGCTTCCATTGCAGCCACTGATGACAGGCACAGTTTTCTAACCAATTATGCATCCATCTGATAATATTTCCATCTATTCCACTTTTAATCTATTAACTGATCTAAATATAATGGGTGACCTTATCAAATGCTTTGCTGAAATCCAGAAAAAATGATATACATAACATTGCCACTATCCATTAAACTAGTGACCTTATTTTTTAAAAAAAGGATATAAGATTATTTTGGCAAGATTTGTTGTTGACAAACCCATGCTGCCTCCTATTGATCACTGCATTGTCTTCCAGAGACTTATAGTCAGATTCCTGTATAATCTATTTTAATCTGTTCACCCTATGGTTATCCTAACAAGATTACTCCAGAGATTTGCCACTGCCTTCCCCTGAGGCTGAGAGGGTGTAACTTGTCCAAGGTTACCCAGAAGATTTCCATGACCAAGGAAGGATTTGACCGCTGGTCTCCCAGGACCATAGTCTGAAAACCCCTACACCATACTGGCACCACACAGGTATTTTCTGTGTTAGAATCATAGAGTCATAGAGTTGGAAGAGACCGCAGGGCTCATCCAGTCCAACTTCCTGCCATGCAGGAACACACATCAAAGCATTCAGAACAGATGGCCATCCAGCCTCTGCTTAAAAACCTCCAAAGAAGGAGACTCCACTACACTCCGAGGCAGCATATTCCACTCTGGACAGCCCTGACTGTCAGGAAGTTCTTCCTGAGGTTCAGGTGGAATTTCCTTTCCTGCAGCTTGAATCCATTGCTCCTTGTCCTAGTCTCTGGAGCAGCAGAAAACAAGCCCACTCCCTCCTTGATATGACAGCCCTTCAAATATTTAAACACGGCTATCATGTCCCCTCTTAACCTTCTCTTCTGCAGACTAAACATACCCAGCTCCCTAAGCCGCTCCTCATAGGGCATGGCTTCCAGACCTTTACCATTTTGGTCACCCTCCTCTGGACATGTTCCAGCTTGTCGATATCCTTCTTGAATTGAGGTGCCCAGAACTGGACACAGGATTCCAAATGAAGTCTAACCAATGCAGAATAGAGTGGTACCATTATCTCCCTTGATCTAGACACCATACTCCTGTTGATGGAACCAAGAATTGTGTTGGCTTCTTGGCTGCCACATCACGCTGCTGACTCATGTTCAACTTGTAATCTACCAAGACTCCTAGATCCCTTTCACATGTACTGTTATCCAGCCATGTGTCCCCATCCTATATTTGTGCATTCCATTTTTTTCTGCCTAAATGTAGGACCTTACATTTCTCTCTGTTAAAATTCATTTTGTTAGCTTTGGCCCAGCTCTCCAATCTGTCAAGGCCATTTTGAATTTTGATCCTGTCTTCTGGCATATTAGCAACTGTTACCCTGTTTACTGGGGGTCCCGGGAGGGACACCAAATGCACTCTCAATTAACAAAGTTTGGGGAAATTAGCTAGAGCACAAGTTAGCAATGCGAGAGGCAGGGCAACGCAGCGGAATCTTTTACCCAATGTCTACAGGGTCAGGCCAAGCCAAGGAGCACACCAAGTTTAACAATAATTGAGATTTTTATTAAATACAGACAAACAGTGTATGCAACACACGCACTCAGATAACTATAGAAAATAAAGGTTGGAGTGGTATAGAGGGATTTTGAGAGGGATTGTTGAATTGGGTGATACGACACCTGTCCTGAAGCCCGGAGAGGTCTGAAGATTGAGTTCGTTGGTATGGAGTCTCAGTACGTGGGACTGATGGGAAAGCTCGCCAAACAAAGCGGCAGCAAAGATGGATGGAAGTCCGGAGCGATCCGAGGAAGGTCTCGGAAGCAGAGGTTCTTATAGGGAGAAATGTAACTGCAAGCTATTCCATACTTGGGGAAAACAATGAGTTTCGGGCGCGAGACAAAGCTTTGAAAAGGTCAGAATTTAGCATGATTGAGTTAGGTCGGAATTGAGAAAGAGGTAGACAGTATGCAAATGCTCAGTGATTGACACTTAAGCTTCTAGCTTGCCAAGTTGCCTGCTCGGGGCAGGGAGTCCTTTGTAAACAGCATGCATACATAATAAGGGTGTTTGCAGAGAGGTCTCCTAAAGCGGCAATCTGGCTATTTCTGGCCTGCCTGTATTGTCTTCGGATATTGTAGTGTTTAATGGCTGAGCCTAGTTCTGTGCTTGTCCGGGGGCCTCACAAACACGTGGAGAGGGATGGTGGAAGAGAGCCAAATTATTGATATCAAAATGGTATCTAGCATCCCCAAATCTGGGCTAGCAAATGCAGTAACACAACCCCTCCCAATTTAGTGTCATCTGCAAATTTGATCAACATGCCCTCTACTCCTTCCTCCAAGTCACTGATGAAAATGTTGAATAGCACTGGGCCCAGGGCAGAACCCTATGGCACCCCACTAGTCACTTCTCTCCAGGATGAAAAGTGGCCAATGGTGAGCCATTGTTAAATCTGTATTGGTCAAAATCTCCAAATGATATTGCCTGGCTTTTAGGAGTGATCTTTTAAAACATGATTTTGCAAGTGTGTGGTTAGAATTGATTATATATATTTTAAAAAATAATTCTGGAACTCTTTTGTCTTGTTTTGATCTCACCCGTGTTTTGTGTGATGGTGCCACACTTAAAAAAAGGTAGATGTGATTTCAATCTTGGGAATGAGTACAAAAATACCAGGTGGGTGTTGTTTTTACTTGTTGCTTGCCTGGAAGCTTTGAGAGTTAATAAAAAAATTAGTAAAAAGTATCCAATGGTAAAAAGAGAATCAAGATGGTTTCATAACTTGTTTATATATCCATTTTTCTAAGGAAAGGATTTTCAGACAGTTGCCTTATGTGCTCCCCTTGGAAAGGTACATTCATATATCAAACCTGTTGCAAGCCAAACTGAGAAGATACTATCATGGTAAATATCCTTGCTGGAACTTGAGAATTCCAGCAATTCAATAGGAATTTCCCATACCATAAGCCATATGACTTATTACTTATTATGAAATATGCTTATTATAATATTTATTATATATCTAGTTTATATTATTCATTGTCATTCTATATGGCAACCTACCAAAACATATTAGGAAAAAAAACCCCTAATCTTCAATATTTTCACCGCATTTGAATATGAGGAATGTCCCATGTATAATAATGTAACAAAACAAAACAAAGGCTTAGATGAGACAAAATCTTCAGTTGCTGTCAGCCCTGGAGAACATGCAAATAGAAAATGTTTTCAACTCTTTAGTTGTCCATCAGTATTCTTATAGTAAGAATGAAAGCCAAACTAACTTCATCCTACATTCCAGTATATTTGTTTGCTTTGAATACAAAAACAAAGTAAAATAATGATTTCAACTTTTTTCATTGCTATTTCCACACTGGTGGGAAAAGAAATGAGTGCATACCCTTGAGATTTCCTGGGTGTCTGACTTTTGCTTCTTGTTGCTTACCTTGTTAATTTCTTGGTGGAAGGGAGGTGCAATCTGCTATAAAAATCTTAGTTGACTAATTGCACTAATCAATCAGGTTTTTCTAAAAATTGCTTTAAATGATGCCATGTAGCATTACAAGTATCAGTGGGAGATAAAATGATTGCAGCTTTCCAGCATGATTTCTTAGTGAAGATTACTTGATATTATGCTTATATCCTTTTGATAATCTCAAGAATGATTCACAAAGAGCATGCATATTTTCACGTTTACAATGCAGAAATGAGTTCAAACACTGAAGTCACTATTCCCTTCTCTAGTAGTTTGGGAAAGAATTTATTCCAAACATGTATATGATTCTAGTTACCACCATTCTACTAAAAAGGCCCTGATGTAATGCTTCTCAAGAGTTTTCAGTTTGTCAAACCAAGTTAGTTTGCACCAAGGATTTTTTAAAAAAATCATGTTTCCTGAAATGTCTTATTTCTTCTTAGTCAGAATAATATACTTCTATTTTAGCACACTTCAAAATATACAGCACAGACTTAGTCTCCCCCATTTCCCCTCTTCCACTCATACACATAACGTATACACCATATGGAAAATGAAATTGAGCTCATCTTCCCTATCAACAGGGGATACACTACCTGGGTGATCCTATGAAACATGTAAGTGACTTTTAACATAGCTGGCTACCATGTTCTGCTGAGTCAGCTGAGAACTACTCCCACTTCTCCCTCAGTGTTCTCAGACTATCATGACTGGAATGTGATCCTATAAGTATGATGTGTTCCACGTAGCTCTAATCTACTTTATGGATCTCACGTGATTCATAATTTGTTTGAAGCCACTGGGACAGATCATTTGAAAAAAGATATAATAACTAGCCCATTAACATCCAAATGTATTATTCTTTAACATCTGATACATTGCATTTTGCAAAACACATATTCAATATATTAATAAAATCCCTTCCTTGTAACTGAATTCACAAATGTTCATATGCAGAAGGTTTATAACTCGGAAAAGTATATACTCTGAGACTAAAGGGCATTTACCTATATTTGGATACAAATCACAATGTGCATAGAATCTGAGTAAAAACATTCTGAACTTTTACATCCATAGTGGTGGTAGACAGCTATTTCCCCCTAAATATTATACCATCCACACAAAGGGAACCACAGCCAATTGCATTAAAGCTCTGTTGATTACTCACGATGCCCTTCCTGTGAGGACAGGCCCTGATGTGTTGTCTTTTGATAACACTGGCTCCTTTGGAGCAATAATGCTGATACAGCTTCCTGTCTAATCGGAAAGCAATTACTGTACCTCCAGAGGGAAAGCACTCTGAAACATCTAGGCTTAGTTTAGACGTGATCGCCTTTCCTTTCTGGCCTGAACTGTCATTGTAAAGGGGACTATTTAAAAAAAAGTGAAACAACCACAAAGCAATGGATAATGGGCATCATATCTGCAGTACCTTGATAAAATAGGTCCTTGTGTTCTGTGGCATTGCTGGAATTCACTGTAACTTTTACGCAGCTCATGTAAAGCAGCCTGGTGTATATTCTGCAGCAATGTGAGTGCATTCAGAAGCCATATTTGGCTTGCAGAGGGGTCTGTGCTGTTAACTACACATATGAAGATCAATGTAGGCTTTATCCAGGACTTCCCCTGTAGAGTTCTGTGTTCAGTTTTGCTATATGTGGCATGAAAAAACATGTTGAAACTCTCCTGTAGAGCCAGAGGGAGGTAAGTACTCTGTGTCTCCATGCTGATGAAGGCTTTTCCTTCCTTTGAGTACCACACCGGATCTAAACCATCATATATCCAATGGTGAATACTATTTGATTTCAAAAGCTAAGCAGGGTCAAGACTGGTCTAAACATGGATGGGATACCACCTGGGGAAACCAGACACCTCCATTTAACACTACAAATCCCATCTGAAACTGTGAAGAGAGCCAGAGTTGATAGAGAGAGTTGACATACTGTGCTAGATGAGCCAATAGTTTGAATCAGTATAAAGCAGTTTCCAATGTTATTATCCTGCCCTACAATCCTTGGGAGTATATGTTAGAAATTAAACCTTTGGGTTTTATGGACTCTTTTCTATGGGCTAAGAGGGATGTCTATAGACAAACTCAAGCTTTGCCTATTTGCTTCAGCTAGAGTTTCAAATGTCTGTATAATTCTAACCAGAGCATGGAAAAATTACTTTTCGAGCTCTTTCCCAGATCCCTTACCAGCCTGGCCTGGCCAGTGTCATTCTGCCTGATGGATTCTAGGAGTTGCAGTCCGAAAATATAATGTTCCCAAGATCTGATCTTAGCAGCTGCATTTTTATTCCAGCAGTTTGTTTCTCTAAATTTTAAATGCCTAAAAGCAGGATGTCAAAGTTTGGGTAATATGCTTCAATATAGCTGGTTTATTACATGGGAAAGCCCTGTAGACTGTTAAAGCAGAAAATGGGATGCACGAGAGGTAGAATGCACTAACATCCCTGCTGCAGAATTGAAATACGAATTTCAGCAGATTAATTTCTTTTGCCCTCCCCACCATAATATAATGTTTTAAGATCAAAACATCCTTGCTAGATTTCTGAATCTGTTTGATGAGCCTCTGAAAGTAGATCTACCTATGTGTTCCTTAAGCATATGTGACACATTATATTCATCTAATATATAAAAGTCAAAGATTGTGAGTTTTTCTGTGTCAGGCAGGCGAAGACCTCATATGAGTGGCTGAGTCAAGCGAGAAGACCTCATATGATTGTCTGGCTGTGAAGATTTTATGGAATCCTGGGTTGGCAGTTTAGGGAGAGGCCTTTAGAATTCTCAGCTGGAGAGCTCTTGGGCCTCATGTCGGTTGCTATGGAGACGAGGCCTTGCAGCAAGAAGGAAGACAGTATATTCCCTTAGGAAACCCACCTCTGTATGTTAATAATTCTGAATACAGATTGGATTGGGAAATATGGAGAAAAGTTACACATACTGGACAACACCGTTTGGGGAATTAGAGACACAGGATCTCAAATCTGTGTATTTCAACTGCGTCTAATTCCTAAGGTAAGGTAAGGTAATTCCTAAGGTATTTCTAACAAGTGTTAACCTATGAGAAAATAAAATCCCTGGCAATGCCAGGTAAATATGCAAGTTAATTATAACAAATTACATTGACTTCTTTGGTTGAATCTATGTAGATTTCTCATATATTTGTCTTTATTATTTCACAAAATATCCAGTAGCTTCGCCTATTTATTCCTGACTTTTCTGATTTTTTGGTCTACTCTGAGAAAATTAGATGGATTTAGGCCTATATATTTTATTATGAAGGAACTGGAATAGCATGGCAGTTTCATGGGTATTTTGTAGATTAATTACTTGTGAAACAGACTGGCGGTCTTGGCTCCAGTTGATGCAAGAATCCATCTTATGTGAGAGGTGAACACCAGGTCTGGTAACGTATTTCAGGTAGCATCTGTTTTGTCACTTGCTCCATGAGCTATAAATTCAACCATCTCTGCTTCAGGTCATGGCATGAAGCTCTGAACGCCCTGCTGGACAACTCTTTGGGCACATGGGGTGTGTATCCGTCGTGAGAGAAGCACTGTATCACTGAAGCAGAACAGAGAAAGGAAATGACTCAATCATCAAAAGGCCCTCCTTCCTCAGGGAACTATCCCTAATCAGTATTAGCCCCTTACAATAATACTATTTCAGAAGCACTGTGAACCAGAGCACTGTGTAGCCATGTAAACTGCTTCCTGGATTTGCCAAACAAAACAACATTCAGCAATTAATAGAAATTCACTATTAGCCCTACTATGATAAAGAAACATATGCTTTGCACGCTAATCATGTAGCCATTCTGTTTGCAAAAGATGTGGTTACCTTCTCTCTCTCTTTTTTGGCTTGTGTTTTGGCCATACAAGAATAAAAATAGAGTTGCTTTCATTTTGTTTGGCTTAAAATGTCATGGCTATGGAAATTGTCCTCGTTACCCTTGCAAGAGCTATTACAAAGCTTCCTCATGGGATTTTCCTGATTAGTTACTGCTTTAGTATTAAGCTTGGATAGTTTGTAGTGCATGCCAAGGATCTAGAAAAAGCTCTACCTTTTTGTGTTTGATAATGAAATGAGGCAGTGCCAAAAGTTAGAAATAAACACTGCAGAATAAGGCAACATGCACATCATAGCTCTGGGACTGGGAATATTACTGAGACATGGGCCTTTATAATTAACAATTATTAGACACAGAAACAGATGTGCAGCACCTCCAGAACAAATGAGCTGTTTGTTCTTCTATAACACAGTGGGAAGAAAGTGGTCCACAAAGAAAGACATTGGCTAACTTCTCCTCTATTTTCTTTTCACCTTTTCTTTTCTGCCCTCAAATCAGCAATTGCTGCTTCTGTTAAAGATGAAACTTCATATGTCATACTGACTTTTTCACGACTTATAATAGCTGAAAGCACAGAGCAGTGAATCACTGCTCTACATGGAGTTTTACATTATTATTTTTTTAATAATGCTATGTGTTCTCTATTTTCCTCAGTGATTAAGTACTCCCGTGAGCTGCTTTACTTTTGAAGCAGACTTCACTAGAGACATCTGGCATTTGTATATGTAGTTTATTCTACAAGTATACATGCAAAAATGAGGTGAAGGCAAATAGCCAAACACTCTAATCAGGCAGGAGAGCCACTGCCAGCGACTATTCCAAGGCCCTGATCCACTCAGGTCCTAAGCCCATCAAGTTCAAGGATCTGTCAAATTAAAAGAAAGTACAACAGACTGATAGTTTATTGATTATATAAAGATATTAAAAAGGATGCAGTAATAAAACCTAAAACAAAGGCAAAAATGGCTCATGTTGCTTCACCTCATCAATGCTGTCCTTCATCAGAGCTGCCATTTGCTAGGGTCTGCCCCAAAAAACCAAATGCCACCTCAAAGACTTGGTTCTTTGGGCTAAATTATGAGCTAATGAATCCCTTCTAATTAATCCTTTCAAGACAAGACCACTAAGCTGATTCCTTATGATCTTTCAATATTTTCTCTCTTGTTCTTAAAACTGCCGACAAACCAAGATTGTTAACATGGAAGTTTCCATACAACAACATGCTCACAGGCAGTGTAAGCCACCCAGAAGTGGGGCAAATGCAACCAACACCAAGCTGATATCAGCCGCAAATCATATACCAAATGGCTAGCTTAACTTTGGTTTTGATTTAATAAGGGGTCTCAATGAACAGAAATCCTGCTTTTCATAGGAAGAATATAGCATAGCAATAGCAGTTACGTTGCTATACTGCTTATCAGTGCTAAGCACTCCCTAAGCCATTTACAATGTGTAAGCTAATTGTCCCCAACAAGATGGTTACTCATTTTACCAATCTATGGAAAGATGGAAGGCTGAGTAAACCTGGAGCCCTACAGGATCGAACTTACAACATTGTGGCTGCAGTACCGGCATTTAACCACTGCACCACCAGGAAGAAATGTGGTCTTATCACTTTCACATCCCACCCCTGCTAAAAACTTCAATATTTACAAACAAAAAACCCACTCATATTTTGTGCATATTATGTTCATGAGCATTATTCAGGCTCACATTTGGTTATTCTTCACACGAGGAAAGATATACAGAATACAGAATGTAGGTTTGCATCCTGTACTGTGATTACAGATCTGTAACTGCTCTGTATTGAGTTATGCTATGTATTAACCATATTGAATTATGCTACACGCTATCACATATGCCCCACAAATCCCACTGCTCCAAGTGATGGAAATCTGTTCTGCTGGCAATTAAAAATACAATAGGATGACACTTCCAGACCCCACTCACCAGCAAGTAAGGCTGTGACAATCAAAAGCAGGACCCCTGTCCTAACTCCTCTTCCTATCACAGATTGCTGGCACTCTTCTGCCTCTCTCTGGGATAGAAGCAGTACGAAAATGTTTGGGTGGGGGTTCAGCATACTTTCAGCATAGATGGTGCTGCTTCAGCAGTTCCCACTGAACAATCAACCTGCCTAGACAGGTAGGCAGCAAACACTCATCAGCCACCGGAAGCAACATCTATTGCCCGTTCTATGGAAAAGACACCCAAGCCAACTCAGAGATTCTGCTGCGAATCATAGAATCATAGAGTTGGAAGAGACCACAACACCTGAGTCCAACCTCCTGCCATGGAGGAACACACACTCAAAGCACCCCCAGCAAATGGCCAGCCAGCTTCTGTTTAAAAACCTCCAACGAAGGTGACTCCACCATACACTGAGGCATCAGGAAGTTCTTCCTGATGTTTAGGTAAAATCTCTTTTCCTGTAGCTTGCTCTTTTCCTGTGTTTTCTGAACCCTTCGAATTGGACTCTGACTACTTTTTTGTGCATCTTTCTGCCTGTTTTAGTTCTCCCAGATGCTGATTCTTGACATCTGGACTCTTCATGCAGTTTCTCTCCTCTCCCAGTGAATTACAACAATTGGGAGGGGACTGAAAACATAATCCTGCTCAATCATCAGCAGAACAGATCTTTGTTGCTTGGAAGGTAGCTGTTAAGGTAAGTCTGGGATGGGGTCAAGTGACAATATTTCATTATGCATTTAAAACTAACCTGGCAATGTAGGATCTGGGCTGCATATAGGATCCGAAACACAACTGAAATTCCACAGTGCAGCCAGATTTCTTTCAATACCAGATTGATGATGGACATCTACAATTCCAAAACACTCATTGTTCTTTAGAATCCATCTACTTTACTGCTGTCATCAAATCAGATCAGTATCCAGCCACTGTTGTCTTGGATGCATAGCTTTATGACTTCTCACATGAAATATAAATATAGTCCAGAGTGATGTATTCATAGATTGCTGAATAGTTTTGCCAGTTCAGAATGGAACTAACTAAGGTGGAAGGTTCCAGCTGAACATACACGGAGAATGGATTTAACTGTGTAAAATTAATAAACATATCTTACTACTTTGAATAGACATTGTCTTGTTCTACTCCCAGGGAAGCATCATGAATAAACCAAATTCTGACAAAAAAGGATACATTTAATAGAGGAGTAATGAAAGGTGCTGGAAGAATTCTAGAGTATGATGTAGACTGAAACTGAATACTTTTAATATATTTAAAATAATTATGCAACAATATAAAACTATATATAAGGAAAGAAATACAATAATAACAAAACAAAACTAATATACTAGCACACTACAAACTAACAATCTAGAATACTAAACTACTAACGTTAAACAAGAGAAAGGGAGTACACATCTGACTTCCCACTTTCCAAAATTATACTTCCTCTATCTTATGCTTCTATGTATGTGTGTGTGTGTGTGTTAATAAAATAGAACATTTGTCTACATTCCTCTTAATTAATGTCTTGTCTTAACAATATTCTACAACTATAGCAATTCAATTTCTCTATTAGTCAAAATATCTTATTTGAAATTTTCCTTCAGATGATTTTAAATATATTATAACCTGTCTCCTCTGTTTCTTATACTGTGTAATAGAACTATCTCTCAGCAAAGTTGTTAACTTATCCATCTCTCCATCATGGCACAAGGAAGATCTTTCGACACATGCCCCACCAGTGAGTGAGGCTATGACAAGGGCTTGTGACAGTGATCTTACTTCTGATTGCTATGGGCTTGCTTGCAAGTGGGAGAGAGGTGGGACTGTTATCCTAGAACCCTGACTGGAAGTTGAATGGACCTAGTTCACCAAATCTGGCAGCTGGCTCTTAAGGTGGGCTGGGGTTCCAGTAAACTATGGAGTCTTACTGAATACAGCCCAGTTACAGATCCGTAACTGTACTACTGCATGCCAGTTAAGAAGAAGGATTGTACATAAAACAGTTTCCTAATTACTTAAGTCTATGCTGCAGCCATGTTTACTATATTCATACTGTTTTTGTTGCTTGATCTCAGGAAGGATATAATCAAACAGGAAGTACAGAAATTGTTAAATTAAATGATGGCGAAGCATCACCCCCATGAAAAAAAAAGGGCCAAAGGCACTGTTTAATCTAAGGATAATAATCCACCCCCTGTAATAAACCTGTAAAATCTTTTATTCTGATTTGTGTAAACCACCTAGAATTAGAAAAACTGAGAGCCTTCAAGAAAAAAATCTTCTGAGTAATCATTATAATTAAAAAGGGCTCAGTGGAAATTGGTGAAAGTCAGTTTCTGAAGCACTGCCTGAGTTAAAATATAGACATGTGATCAATGGGAGAGGGAGGAGGAAGAATACAGGTGGGAAATGAGGGATGAGGGATATCTGGGGTATTTCAAGAAAGAGTGTGGATGCAAAACCATGAATATGCAGGGAAAATGAAAACAAAAAGAACTAGAAAGTCTTGATAATTCTAGAGACTTTTTTCATTTCTGGATAAGTCCTTAGGCAGGCATTCACATAGTCCAGCATTGATTTTCTAGATTTCTGAAGTCACAGAATGCAAATATAAGCTTCCAAATGTATATGAATGTTAGACTTTTACAGTAATCAGGTTTAATGTTAGTAAATGAACATTGTTGTAAATACTGAATATAATTCTGAGAAAGATGTATTATTGCAATGAAACAGTAAAAATTTAAAATTATACTGGCCAGTCACATTGATATGAATCAGTTGCTGGTATCTTCAGAAGCAGAATTCAACCTATGGGGCAAGCTGTCTCATGGGGAAATGGGCACCTGAATGGGAGGGATTAAGTTTCTAGAGAAGGACACTCTCTTCAGAATTGAATCTTGCCCTTTCACTCCACAACAGCTGAATTTGTAAAGATGACGACATCATTTCAACCCCATCAAAATATGATTTGGGAGGAAAAGCAAGAATTTATGCCTATTTATGCTAATAAAAAGAAAATCTCCATGTATGCTTTGAGAAAGGAGAGAATTTGGTGTCCTGGTCAATAAATATTCTAATCTCATATTACTGATCATGACAAACAAACGGTGCACAAGAGTACAAGAATTTTGACATACTCAGCTCTGTGGAAGATTATTGAAGTTGTAATCAGGTAGACAAAGTTAAGAAGGAAGAGCATAACCTTCTGCTTTCACATTAATTATTTCATTATTGATTGCTTTGTTGATACACTCACTCTAAGAATTCTATTCACCACTTGTGTTGTTAAGACACAAGACCAATAAAGCAGTGATTGCTGAACCCAACTGTCTGAAGGATGTTATAAGCAAGCATTAATGTAGGGGCCATAATTCAGGACCATTTTGACTGCATTCTGTTCTATCAAGCCATGTTTTATTAGCTAAAAATTACTGGTTATCAAAACCAGTAGCCAGCAGATGTGAACTGCTATCATCACTTTCTCTACTTGCTCCTGTTTTACCAAGCTGGGTCATAGACTCCACTCCTTTCACAGAGAACTAACTGCTTGTGAGTAGGAGAAGCAGCAGCAGCTGTGAACTGTCATTACTGATGCCTGTTTAAATAGCCTTCTGCTTTAATTACCTATTATTGCTCTTATTATTGCCCTTATAAGCCACACGTAGGCTGAAGAATGGGCTTTAAAAAGCTGACAAAAATTAAAAAGGAGAGCATTGTTTTCTATACACAATCTTACAAGGTTAGTATTACAATACACAAAAGGCACAAGATCCTGTTTGATCTTGGAAGCTATGAAGGGCCAGCCCTGGTCAGGACTTGGATGGAAGACCACCAATGAATAACAAGTACTATAGAGGAAGGAACTGGCGAATCATCTCTGAGTATTCCGAGTATTCCTTGCCTAAGAGAACCCTATGAAATTCATGAGGTCTCCATAAGGCAACAGGTGACCTGACACAGACATTACAATTGATTGCAAGTGACTCCCAACACAGCATAGCAGATCTGTACACATTATAAATTTTGTACTAAGGAGAGTATAAAAAATGTGTTATTTAAATGTTTATTTCTTTTAGATACAAAATGAATGAGTTTCTAATTATAATTCAACAATAAAATGTTGCCAGGAATTTCTTGCATATTCTCTATAGAGGAAGAAAGTAAAAAAGGAATTTAATATAAATGGTACAATGTCTTCCATTTTCCCAAGGTCACTCAAACATAAGTGCCAACTGTCAGGAATCTAGCATATCTGAGAGCTGGTATTTTCTAGTGCATACAGTGTTTTCCCTTGAGTAGAGGAAGTGGTGGAGTTTTACATGAGTGTAGCTGGGCAAATGCAGAATGAAGGCTACAGTTATGGTAACGCTACTTCTGCCCTGAAATATGTTCTCTTCAATGCCTTTTTTAAAATCATTTATAAACCATTTATAATTTGAATTACTTTAAATTTATTTAGAGAAGAAGTGGCAGTTCTTTCTTTTCAGAGGAAACAAACATGCATTTTAAAGTAGAAATAGATATATAGCCTGAACTTGAAGCTTACAAATTATTGATCAAAACCATGAAAATGTACCTGAAGATGTAATTGTATAGTACAGACAGGGAACAGTTCTCAAGAGAAATAGGATATTGCCAACTTCTAATTGCTTTGTGTGGTACAGTACTGCACAAAAAAGAAAAGAAAAGAAATAGCTTTGTCCTTGTCCTAGGGCCTGGGTGAGCAAAGCAAAGCCCTCCAGATACTGGACTGAAATTCTCTCTTACCACTTACTTTGATGGGAATTGTAGGTCAATAATATCTGGACGGGTACACTTTATCCACCCATCTTAGGGCATAACCATAAGGCTCTTAATATGGCAGCTATACTAAAGCCAAGCAAGTCTGGGTCTGGGTCTAGTCTGGCTGGAAGACTACCTAGCAATCCTATGTAAATTGTTTTGAAAGTGAAAAAGGTAAAATATAAACAAAGCATGTGTGTACAGGAATGTAGGGCACAAGAGACGCCTATGTAGGATGCTTAAGGAGATCTCTTCAAGAACTCTACTTACCAGCAAACACTGAGTACACATTTTTGAAACTACTTCCATTTTCTACATTGCATTTATTAAATACAGGTGACATCTCCAGAATTCTATGCCAGATTGTGTGTGATCTCTCAAATTTTATCCCATGTGTACAGAAAAACAGGAGAAAAACACTGCTTACAAGGGCAGAAGTGGCACAAGAAATGTTACCTAAGCAAAGGGCAGCTGAAGCACAGGACAGACTTACTGCAAATAGATGTGTTGGTGTGTGTATTATCTGCAGCACAGTGATAATGACACAACAGCTATCCCTCCTCCCATACATCCTGCCATCCCAGGATAAGAAAGCAGCAAAGGAAGGGGAAAATACTACGTGGTCAAACTGGGAGTTGTAATTCTATCAACCATGATGGTGTTATCAACTGTAACATACAGAGAACACTGACCATAAAAAAGGAGTTTCTAAAGTGATAGTAACTGCAATGGAATACAAAATAACACTGTCATGGTGCTGTCATTCTTGAACACAGTCCAGTGGAATCCAACCACTTCTGCCCACATCTACAAAATGGAACGAAGACAGACAAATTCAAAGAACATGTTCCATATCTAGCTTTTATCCCTTAGCCTCCATCTGTGTAACTAAGACGGCAAAACATATTTTAGCGAAGGCATTCAATAAAGAAGGTACTATCATGAGCGAAAATGTATATACTTTGACAACGAGTGAGAAGGCATCTAACAGCACAAACGCTTGTACGTGTTTCTACTCTAAGGAAAATGCCAGTGAGTTCAATAGAACAATTCCTAATAAGTGTGTATAACTGTAGCCTGAATGTCTACAACCATTATTTTGGTGATCATTTTCAAACCTACTTAAGGTTTGGCAGTTAATATATATATGTCTCACTTTAAACTCAGAAAGAAAGAATTCCTAACTGTTACTAACAACATTGAGTTAATAGAAAATATTTGGTTAAAAAAAATCCAAAGAGCTGAGTGATTTCAGTGGTGCTAAGGAACCTATAAGAAAATATAAGTTAAGAACCATTCCTCACCCAAGTGAATTAAAAAGGAGAATGCAGAAGGGCTGTCACACTAATTTCATTAGCCACATTCAGTGAGAAAAAAGGCTGTCTATTATTTTGATATTTAAAAGAACAGCATCAGTCTGTTTAGAACAGGGAAGGTTCCAATAGAAAGGGTGCTATGCCTTTCAAAATATGAATACAATATCATTTCTATATTTGTATCACTTTTTAAATAACTGTGAAATCTTTCGGGTGAAAAACCAATAGAGATGCGGTAAGCTGGTGACATAATATGAACAATAACAGTTGAGCATTTTTATGTTAACTCCATATTCTATTCTTGATCATCATGCAGATATAAAGCCACACATCTGTCTTACAATAGATGGAAGATAGGAGCTCCTTGCCATTAACATGAAAATGAAAGGGAGAGAAATAGCTATGAAGAAAACAGAAATTTTAAAAGTTCTGTTATCAAGATGATGTATGGCTCAGATGATAACACTCAAGCAAAAACTATATCTCTTACAATGCAAATTCCAGTTGTTTTTCAAATCTGTGCACTTTAGGTCCACACCTGATTCTACTGGTCAACAGAGAGATAATCATTCTTTTACATCTGGATACACAAGGAACAGCAGTTTAAATATACCCTTCCAGGGGTGAATGTGTGAATGTGAATATGACAGGAGAGTGCGTGTATACAGGGGAGGGTGAAGGAGGGTGGCAGAGAGAGAGTACGCATATGAACACGTTGGCTCCTGACCAACATTGGATGTGGCTGTTTGGAGAAAGAACAATGTGGACTTCTGCCCTACATGGTGCCAAACCGAGACACTAAGGTGGTCCCTACAGTCCAAAAAAAAAGAAAAGAAAAGAAAGTTTTATCAAGTAACTTGAACATGAAGCAGTTTGCAGATGAAGATCACCTGCTGGCACACTGAAACAAAAAGAAAGGCTAATTTACAAGATCTTTAAAATCTCAACATAATTTGGTGGCATAAATAGAATGAATGATAAGAAACCTAAGGTAATTTCTCTTCATAAATTAAATGTTCACAGCACACTATAAAGGCCAAATACCCAGCACATCAAAGTGAAGCCAACAAATATTTT